>BSUD01000006.1:104101439-104194698 GCA_033239045.1 Fagopyrum esculentum | reverse complement strand
AGATATTTTAAAATAATTTGTTAAAAAACTAATAAATTTAATATTACTTAAGAATATATGGAAAAAAAATAAATAAAAAAATTTCGAAAAAAAAATCGATTTTAAAAAAAATTCGACAACTTATTTTAAAAATAAATCAAATATACTTAATAAAAAGTTTTGGGAGAATTTGATATACTAGGCTTTTTTGAGTTTTTGTTTAAGAAAGTGTACCCCAAATTTTTTACCACTTTCATTTAATAGTAGGTAAAAATTATTAACCCTTCTATTTAGAAAGAAATAATAAATGATGTTTGTTATTTGTTATATAAGTATAAGTTTTAAATTTTAATTACTGATTTTGTTTTCTTATATTATTTTTTTTGCCTTTTTTTTAATTATTTTTTATTATTTTTTTGAATGAATTTCTCATACCGGAATTTCTCATACCAGAATTTTCATACCAGAAATTTTCACACCAGAAATTTCATACCAGAATTTCTCATACCAGAATTTTGTCATACCAGAACTTGTCATACCAGAAATTATTTTCATACCAAAATTTTGTCATACCAGAACCTCTCATACCAGAACTTGTCATACCAGAAATTGTCATACCAGATTTTTTTTCATACCAAAATTTTGGTCAAATTTTTTCATACCAGAATTTTGTCATACCAAAATTATTTTCATACCAAATTTCTTTCATATCAGAAGTACATACCACAATTTTCTACCAAAATTTTGGTCAAATTCATTCCAAAATTTTATGATTTTCTACCAAAATAATCTACCAGAATCTCTCATACCAGAAAATTTTCATACCAAAAAACTCATAACAAAATTTTCTAGTAAGAATTTTACTTACCAGAAAATTCTGGTATGAGTTTTTTGGTATGAATTTCATACCAGAAATTCGTACTAGAAATTCTGGTATGAAATTCTGGTATGAAATTCATACCTAAAAACTCGTAACAGAAAATTCACAAAATTTTCTGGTAAAAACTTTACATACCAGAAAAGTATTTTATTGTTTTAAAAAAAATTAAATTTTTTTTTTTGTAACCGGACCGGATATCCTTCTTAATTTAAAAAATTTACAATGTAAATTAACGTTCCGGGACCGCACCGGACCGTAATTTCTGATCCAGTTCGATCCGATTTTTCAGTCCGGTCCAAAGTCGTGGAGCTCTACTGGTGAGTAGGGATTTAGGTTCAGAAATTCCTCAAAGTCTGGTCTTTTCGTGTAAATTTTTGGCTTTCCTTTTAATTTATTTTTAAAACACCATTTTTCTATATTCTAATACAACTCTATCCTACTTGGTATACTATTACACAAAGTTTGGTCTTTTGTTTTTAACGTTTTCTGTGGGTAAAAGCAAAAGTGTGGGTTTTTGATGGTTTGTTTGTGGACGGCAGGAGGTTGTTATCCTTCATTCCCTCGTTCAAAACTTGTCGTCC
Organism: Fagopyrum esculentum; assembly: GCA_033239045.1. Classification (NCBI taxonomy): domain Eukaryota; kingdom Viridiplantae; phylum Streptophyta; class Magnoliopsida; order Caryophyllales; family Polygonaceae; genus Fagopyrum; species Fagopyrum esculentum. The sequence goes on along the minus strand of BSUD01000006.1, from coordinate 104,193,258 downwards.
GCTGTTGGATGATAACGACTAACGTTTCATACATGGAATTCTTTTCCATATTCATTTTTCTTCTTTTTTTTTCATGTCTTTTCCCCTCCGATGTCGGTTTGAAAAGTGTTACATTATAAAACCCTAACAGTAAAAATATTAGTGGGGTACATTTACTAATTAGAAAACTGAAAAAAGCCTACTTAGTGTACAATAAAAAAAACAGCCTAGTTACCTAATTAGCCCAAAAGTTTTTGTCATTTACACAAAAGTATTTAAAAAATAAAGGAAAAAAAAACACAAGAAAAAAATCAAGAAAGTATCGATTTCTTTTTTCATAAAAATTATGAATATATTTTTTTGAACAATTTTTTTAAAAACACTGAATAATTCGTTAAAACAACTTTTTAGTTAGAAAATCGTTAGGTTGTTAAACAATTAATTTGTTAATCAATATTTTTTAAACAATTTTTTTAAATTATTTTTGCGCTAATTATTTTTTAATGAACAACCCGTGAAGTGATACTTAGCTTAATTTCGTGCAGTCACCTCATCAATTTTGACAATGTCGTCTATTTGTTAACCTAAATCACGTACTCTAAAATTTAATTTAATAAACCTGAATTTTTTTAGAATTGATACTAACTTTGACATTCGAGTATCTCAAAGGATATTGTCCCGGATTCCTTTTTCCCAGTTGTTATTGCAGTATTTGAATTCTTGCTTGATTTCCATTCATAATGTGAAAAATACAATCTTACAACAAGTATCACATAACAATTAAGACAATTCTCAACATAATGAATTATCAAATAATTTTTTGACACACAATTATCGTCTAACCCGTGCAGGACACGGGTATTAAAACTAGTATACTACTAAAGTAGACTACATTGATGCTGATGTGGCGCCCCCACGTTTTTTCTCAGATTAAATTTTTTATTAAATCATTAATTAAGCCAAAAAATCTTTTTTACTACAGCATATAAATTTTTTATAACTAACTGACCCGTTTACCGTGAAAGCAAAAACTGGATCTATATTGAGAAGATTAAGCTAGTAGGGTAACCCGTGAAGTGATACTTAGCTTAATTTCGTGCAGTCACCTCATCAATTTTGACAATGTCGTCTATTTGTTAACCTAAATCACGTACTCTAAAATTTAATTTAATAAACCTGAATTTTTTTAGAATTGATACTAACTTTGACATTCGAGTATCTCAAAGGATATTGTCCCGGATTCCTTTTTCCCAGTTGTTATTGCAGTATTTGAATTCTTGCTTGATTTCCATTCATAATGTGAAAAATACAATCTTACAACAAGTATCACATAACAATTAAGACAATTCTCAACATAATGAATTATCAAATAATTTTTTGACACACAATTATCGTCTAACCCGTGCAGGACACGGGTATTAAAACTAGTATACTACTAAAGTAGACTACATTGATGCTGATGTGGCGCCCCCACGTTTTTTCTCAGATTAAATTTTTTATTAAATCATTAATTAAGCCAAAAAATCTTTTTTACTACAGCATATAAATTTTTTATAACTAACTGACCCGTTTACCGTGAAAGCAAAAACTGGATCTATATTGAGAAGATTAAGCTAGTAGGGTAACTATTTTTTCTAGAATATAAACAAGGCCCCTAATATTAACAATTAAAATAAAAAGATAAATAAGATGGAAAAAGAATCTTAATTAGGTATTTAAGGTAATAGTTAAAAGATAATTAATATTTTTGAATATATTAATTAGGCTAAAAATAAGGAAACCGTTAAATTAAATTTGGTAACTATATTATTTGACCTTACTAATTGAACCATTCTCAGCCTTCGGAATACTCCCTCCTCTCTTCAACCCTAAGCCGGAAGTCGAAGATCACAATCTCAACGCCTTCTTCATCTCGTTGGCGGCAGCCGAAGTCAAAGAGCGCCGGAGCGGCGACGTTCCTCCAGCAGCCGACGACAGAGACGAGTGAGAAGAAGGCAAATAGGAGGCGTTGGCGCGGATAAATCTACTCCTCAAAACTTCTCCAATCGCTCAAAAAGCTCCAACTCAGCCATTCTTCCTCGTCGACATCGGCTCCGCGTCGAGGTCTGTTGTGCGGGAGGTCGCATATCTTGCTTTGGCGGTTGCGACGAGAGGGAGAACAAGGTTAAGTCGCGTTATCCTCGGCATCAATATTCATTGTCATCTCGTCTTTTTAATTGTCAATTCATCAGTTTTGTAGTTATGTTAAAGCTAATTACTTTAGGGTTTGAATTGACGCAATAGAGCATTTTGCAAGTTTATGAAATTTTGAATTGTGATAGTTTGCCTTTTCAATCAAAAGCCCCTATAGATGGAATTGGAAGAATTTTTAAAGTTATCACCGCTTTTATAAAGGTTGATGATGAACATTCAATGGGATATACTAAAAACAAGCCATTTTTTTAATAATACAACTAAGCTCAAGGATAATGATTTGGGAAAATACTGATTAAATTTGAAAACTATTCAGATTTTGGCCTTTGCTCAAGTTGATTAACGAATATCTTTGTTGCAGTTGGGAAAGAGGAACAATCTTTGCCCTTCCTACTTTATCTCCAAGGTGGACCTGGTTTCGAATCTCTGCGTCCCACTGAAGCAGGTAGCTGGATAAGTAAAGCATGTGAATGTTATAGGCTGATATTGTTAGATCAGGCATGTAATCTTCAAACAGTGCATTCGGCTTTTACAATGTGTTGATGAACTTAGGTTTTTTCCAAGGTTATCTAATAAATATTTCCTAACAGCGGTGAACAGGATTATCGACGGCTTGTAAACGACAGACTTATGTAACTAAATCTTGTGTAAACGACGGATTTATGTAACTAAATATTGTGTAAACGACGGACTTATGTAACCAAACCATGTATAAATGACGGACTTATGTAAACAAACCATGTGTAAAGGACAGACTTATGAAACAAAACTTATGTAAACGACGGACTTATGTAACAAACCATGTGTAAATGACAGACTTGTGTATCCAAATCTTGTGTAAATGACGGACTTATGTAACCAAATCTTGTGTAAACGACGGACTTATGTAACCAAATCTTGTGTAAACGACGGACTTATATAACCAAACCATGTGTAAATGACGGACTTTAGGTAAACAAACCATGTGTAAATGACGGACTTGTGTAACCAAACTTGTGTAAATGACAGACTTGTGTACTTAATATAAACAAACAAAACTTATGTAATTAAAATTATGTATTAACATTATGTAACTGAAATTAAAAGGAGAGAGAAGAATAATTAATTACCTGATTTAATAAAAGTAATTGATTATAAATAGGAGAGGGAAGAATCTACTAATTTCCTTAATATTCTCTCCTTATTTTAATAAATCTGTTTTGTCTAATATAGAGGGGCCTATTTTGTACACATTATTAGCTTGAGGCCCTTTATATACTCATGGTTACAAAATATACCTACTCCCCCATTTTACCCATCTATATTTTAAAAAAATATTCTCATCAAATCTATATAAAGAGTATTCTCATCAAATCTATTTGCCGATTAACATATCGATTTTTTTTAAATTTACAAAATAAACTTGCAGGAGAAACAAAAAAAATGTTACAAAAATATTTGAATATTAATTCATTTTCTACAATTTTCTAAAATGAGGACTTCGGCTAATTTCGTTTTAATATAATTAATGTTTTTATTTAAAAATGAAAATCTTCAAATCTTTCTCAACAAATTTTCTTTTAATTTTAATTGGGTAACTTTTATTAACAATTTTGTCTATATAATGTAACACCCCAGATTCTCGGAACCCGGGATATTACTGGTTAGGACCTCACAATGGGTCCCGACCTCAGTTTGACAACAATATTACTAGGATCTTGCAACAAGACACAAATAAGAAAACCGAAATTTATAAAAAGTATTTGTAAAAGGATGAATGCCACAAAGTCTAACAACCTATCGTACTTAAACAACGGAAAAGACTAAATGTCTTAACAAAAGGGAAAGACAACAAAGCAACAACCCAAACCCCCACTCTAACGAGTACGGAGACCCGGCTGACCACTACTTCCGGATCACTCAGCTGTTGTTCTAACCTGCAGTAAATCTAAAAACACAACAAAACAACCATTAGCTAGTTATCTAAACATTTGGAGAATAATAATAGCACACACACACATAAAATAATAAACACTCATCATGCTTTCAAACAATCCATTTATTACCTTCATTTAAGTTATTCACTCTAATGATACTTATTTTGTGACACGAGGGATTCCCAAACCTCGCCTCCGCCCCCGTGTACCCATCAGGAGTGGATCCGATGCATCTCACCGTGTACCTGGATGGTCTGGGTATAGAGAACCTCCCAGTCTCCTGGCAGAGCTGGGCAGTGATGTCACGGCCCGTTATACATACACTTGGGCCTTAACACATAATAACAACGGTCGTCCTAACAAGTTGTTATTATAAACACACATCGCACACACCACCATTATCATACAACTAACATCCAGAAACCGGCTAAGTAAGTCGCATGGACTTACCTGAATCAATTCACAACTCTCAAAAGTCTCAACTCGGTCTGCGACCGTAGTAACTCAATCGCCTGTCAAACAAGGCATGTGGATCAAAATCACATTCCATACTCTTAGAAGTTATAAACTTCTAAGATGTACAAATCTCATGACGCAAAATTATGAAAAAGGCTCTCTTAAGATGAAAAAGACTATTTTACCCCTGGTTCCGAAAATTCTAGAATAAATTATAACCTAGTTTCAAATCCTCCTTTGGAACCTAATTTCATAATTAGTTCTCACAAGAAGGTTTGCTAAAGATTTATAGAAGTTAACCCAAAAGTTCTAGTTATACATAAGGTTGCTAAGGTCCGACTTTGGGTCAAGATGAAAGCTTGGATAAAATATCCAATTCCGAAATAAAATTATAAATCCTCTGAGATATGTATACTAAACATAGGGGTAAAGATATCTCAAAACACTTAACCACAACTCTCCCATAAATTACACAAATTTGAAAGAAAAGCTGAAATTCCTATACTTAGCCAAATTTTCCTCTGCTGTAAAAACAGCCCAACTGTCTTACTTTGAGCCCTTATAAGTTCTAATCCGACCGTTAACTTTCTCCCAAATTTTAACACAGTAGACTATGTATTTCAAACTACAACATATTAAAAATTCAACGGTGGATTCTCGATCTAAAGTGTCGGAACTAGCTCCTAAAGATGGCTACTCAGCCCAGAAAACTGGAAGAAAACAAAGGTACAAGGTCTGAACTTCGAGACTCACTGCCAACATCTACAACTAAATAAAAACTGGAAACATCTACTGCAGGATAGAGGATGTTACAACATCAACCTTATTGTAGGAACGTCATTTGACCGCCCCCTTTTACTAACCCAACTCACTAACTCTTTATACAGTAACAAACCAAGCCATTTTTTTTCTACATCAAAGGACAAGAAGGAGGTCCAGTTTACCTTGCTGTAGATGATGTAAACAGCCGGCTCCCTCGCTCACCACTGCTGCCTTTCGATGGTCGATGGAAAAGGCCAACCTAACTCCTTCTGCACTGTCTAAGAAGGTATCAAAGGAGGGCGTCCCTGGGTGCAGAAGAGAGGTCGACTACTGTAGTGGCGCTGTGCCGGAAATTGGAGTAGAGATTGCGCTGCTTAGTTTGTATGGTCGAGCACCTTGGAGTCCCAGCCTTACCGCGCGACAGGAGGAAGCAGCGCTGATGTCTTCTGTGCTGAAGAATGTGAGGCTGCAGCGTTATAATGGCGCAACACTGAAGGATAGAAGAGAGGGGTAGATCTGTGCTCACCTGTCGTTGAAGATGAGGCGGATTCCGGTACCGAAGGAGACTCTTCGCCAGTTGCAATCACTCGGGACTGTGGTGGCCATTGCGGTTAGCGCCGATCGTGCAGAAGGAAGGTTAGAGTTCAGCGGCCGTAGTGAGAGAGACGACTCGAGAGGGGACGAGGTCTTACCGGTGTTCCTGTCTAGAAGGGAGACTCGAGAGATTGCAGCGTCCGATGTTGGCGAGAGAGCGAGAGAGCAGCAACCAGCAGCGGCCTCTTCACGTCTGTATCGGTATAGCGTGAAAGCCGGTTGAAGGGTAGAAGATTAGGGTAAGGCTGAATTAGGTTAAAAAAATTAATTAGGTTAATTAATTAGGAGTTAAGTAGAGATAGAGATTTGGGCTGCCGGGTAAGTATAGTGGGCCTACTCCGATGGGCCCGCTCATCTAATTATAAGATGGACTAATAAGTGAATCATTAACTTGTACGAAAATTACTCTTCGAGTTTTAATCATACGAGATGGTTATACGGTTTACATATTTATCATTTTATGTGACTTAAGTTACATAAAATGATAGAATTTTGATAAAATTTTTATAATGTAAAACATTCTCTAGAAAGATGAGAGGTTAGCGGATCGAAATCCGGTTTGATCGGGTATTAAACGGAAATTAAATTTTTCGGGTATTACATCACTGCCCTCTAAAAATAAGTTTCGTCCCGAAACTTAAAATAATGTATCGACTCAAACAACTTTCTTTGTATAACTTGGTTTCATTAAGTCCCGTTTTATAACATGCAACTACTCAATAATCATACACAGGCACACATCACATAAAACATAATTACTCAATCCAAGGTAAAACAGGAAAAGTCAAACAAACAACATCCGAGTACTAGCTCGTCGATACAGAAGTAGCGGCTAACTCCGCAAGGTACTCAGGGTAACCATTTCTAATGCTCTCCTCCGTTTCCTAAGTAGCCTCATCGATTCCTCGTCTAGACTACCGGAACTCTACAAAAGCATGAACCGGATTTTTTTTTTTTTTTTTTTTTAATCTTCATAGCCGATGACGTGTCTCAGATTCGGTAGGTACTCTCGCAACGACTTGGTTTTCTAAACTTACTTCCAGCTCTTTTGATGACTCTACCAAACCATAATGATCTTAAACTTCTGTCGGCACTTTGTTAAGTGCCTAATGCTCTTTTGTAATACAAACCGCTTGGCCCGGTTTCCTCAATGTGAACTAATCGGATCGTTCCTTAATTACTGGGTTTTCACCTACTTTTTTTTTTTTTTCAAGCTTTCAAATTTATATAACTCAAAACGAATCACACACCCAGGTGGACCTTTTCATATAGATATCTAATTCCGTAACTTGAAATCATAGTTACCTAACCTTGAAATCATTAGTCACCATGGCGTCTTTCTGAGGGTTAACATGATTTACTCAACTCCCGCCTATACTTCCCTTCTAATACTAGCAAGATCCTCTTCAAACAGACCCTTACTCTCTTGCTCAACCGTAGTCTGTTCTTAACCAACCAGTAAGCAACCTCTAACCCGAATCTTTCAATATCCTTAGATCATCCCGGAAGATTGTCGTTGCCTACTTGGGGAATCCTCCAAGGCATCGGTAAAGTTATCTCTTAAATCCGCAGTCACTAATGTCTCTTCTTAACGGTACCTACTCGTCAATACCACCCAACACTTACACGTCCTCAGTTGACGTCGTTCAGTCTATAATTGACTTATCTTAATATCCCGGACTTACTCTTTTCATACCTATACTGGCGTTAAATTCTTGGTGAGCATCATCTGCTCGATTAATCCTTTCATGCTTCGCTAATTCGTTTTATCTTCCACACTTCTGTTTTCTTAGGCTAACTCTACTTCTCGAGCCCAACTGGGTCATTCATCTTGACATAAATAGTCCTTATAAGTCTTCAACGATAGCTGGTAAGTGTCTTTGTAGTTCCGATGACTTTAGTTATCATCCCCTTGCAGTTCCCCTTGCATGGACCGTCAGTGTTGATGACTTAGGTCCTGTGATAATTGGGGTTGCCTTGGACTTTCGAGTCCACCAAGGCCGTTCTCATATATACATCCCTTCGCTGGTGTTACCGGCAATATTGCCTTCATAAAACTCAGTTGTTTCCACTACAGGGCTTCAACTCTTTGATACCGGCATTGCGATTTCTTTCAAATTCCTATATCTTTGAGGAGGTCAAAACCTCTCCACACTTGTAAAGTCTACATTTTGTTTCTACACTCCATTGTAGGTATCCCTTCCATGCACCTCAGACCCTCATATCCGGGTCGACATTTTATCTCTTTTGGTCTCTCAAGCTTGTCTTGTGAACTCTTCTACTAGGTGACTCGTCTCATAACAACTTCCTCCCCTGAATCGGTCTCAACTTTCAGTTGATCATTATTGTCCATTTCATGTTGGAACTTTAGTTACGTGGTACTCTTGCATAGATTCTGCAAATGCATCCCATCTCAACACTTTATCCCAATTTAGCATGACCCGCCTTTTGATACATGACTTTCCTTCTTACTGGTTAAGTTATTCTTTTGGTTTACACTTTATCCATCCTAGCGTTATCGGTCTGATACGTATGAATTTTATTAAACACCTATCGGTACCATTTGCATAAGAAACCTCAATTGTATATGATTTTCTCAAAAATCAAAGTTCTTGACTCGCATTTATTATGTTGTCCTTATGCTCGTGTCGCTTTACCCTCTTTAAATCTTTACCCTCCCAGTAGGATAGTTACCCCTTTGAGTTTTCTCGTATACACCTTACGGACCACGTTGGTTGGTCTTATTACTTTCATCAACTCCTATGTCATTAGTCCAGCTTGAGTTTTCAATGGAGTACCTCCCTTTCTCATTAAACTTTACTCCTTCTCATGCCTGTTTTAGCCAACCTGTAGATTCCATCTGTAATCACCTCACAACTCAACCACACATTTCACCAAGGCTTTAAATCATACTCTCTATGTTTGTGCCGCCTCTAAAATTCCAATTATTTTGTGTCACATCTTTAATCACAAGGGTTTCCCATGTCAATCTAGACAATTTGACCCCACTTTTTTTTTTTTTTTTTTCGGAGGAGCACCATCAGTCCTACTTGTGTGGAATGCTAAGACATAGGACATGTTCACATTCATCTACTTCTTCTTTGTCTTCTAGTTCTCCTTACAGGGATCCCTCCCTACTAAATTTGATAGGTATCTTTCCTTAATCAGTAGTAAGCAACCACTCACAACAATTCTCTTTACACCATTACTATCATCAATGGTCATTACCGACCGTCAAGAGCTTCTCTTTAATTTCTTTATTAGGGTTGTCGTATTGGACTCATTCAATGTTATCATCCAGGCTACTAGTACTTGTATTGATTTAACTTCACCATTGCCGTCGTTGATCTCTGAAAGAAATTCACTAGATGTCGATAAATTCGTTTACAACCTTGTGGTTATTCTTCTTATCTGTCAATCAACCATCGCAAGTTAACTAGTACGTGTAAATTCTCTATTGTTACCAATTAGTCTGTAGTTGACCTTCTATAAGAACGTAAAGTTACTTTGCTTCTATCTCTTTTGAGGTTTGATATTCAAGGTGGAAATATATCTCTTCCATTTATACTCCCTTAGCTCCTTCTACAAATTACACTCCTGTAAGAGTACAATACTCTTATGAGTCTAGTTGTATCTTCGTCTTCCGTCAACGGACTTATAAATTCTTTAACGATAACTTGTAGGCATTTCTCCATGATTCTTTTTTTACCTGAGTTATTGTCCACTGGCGGTACTCTGTTATGACCCGTTAGTGTTATTAGGTTAAATCTCTTCGTGAGTGATAAATTATTAGAGACCCTCTTTTTCACCAAGACCATTCTCTTACACACTCCTCCCTTGGGGTGCTGCTTGTACTTCCGCCTTTATAAAAATCCGGTCTTTGTTGTATCCCGATCCTTGTTGAAATTCTTGTGTGTTCTAGGAGGTTACACCACTTCCATGTTGGTGAAATCTAACTCCCCTTTTCTAGCAACCTGTAAGTTTTCCTTTTTCGGCTCTTTACTTCTTCGTATTAGGATGGACAATGTATCTCATCTTGACTACTACACTTATGTTTGTTCCGGTTTCCCATCTTGATTGTGGTGGAAAGTAGCTTGTCGAGAGTGATCATCTTTCGCTCTGCTTCTAGCCTCAAACATTCACCTTTTGGTCCGTCAGTAAGCTTAGATTCAATGCTTCTTGTCTGGATCGTTACTATATTTCACCTTGACTTTCATGCCCATGTGTGTTTCTGAAGGTATCCGCTTTGTTTGTAACGTTTCTTTACACCACACTTGAAAGAACCTATGAGTTGTCTCTTCCAATTTGTACATTTGTCGGTCATCAAACGCTTTTCCGGAACTACACTCATGTATTTTCTTCATTTGGTCTTATTGAGTTGGCTCGGGGTCCCTTCTTATCATCGTCGTTGGTGATATCTTTTAGTCTTCATTTTTTTTTTCGTCTCTACGTTCCTCAACATGCTCGAAGAAGTTGTCCGTCGTTTGTCTACCCTAATGCACATAAGAGGTGCATACTAATCCTCACGTTGACACCCTTAAAAATCTACTTAGATGTGTCAAAGGGGTGAGAAACTCATTATGTTATCTCTGTTAAGGACATAACATAACTATAATTTCTACTAATCTTCGGCATATAATTATCTATACTACATATCTTTATAATTAAGCCAATAAGTCAACATAAAGTAAAACCTAAAGTCCCTTCTAAGCATACTGAGATCCGCGGTAGTAGTGGTGGTCAGCCGTACTTTTCTATCCCCAACCAGACTATGCATGCATTTGAAAACCAAAAGTTCTTTTTAAAACTCAGATCCCTTTTCGGGTTCTAGTTAAGTACTTATTCGGTCTTTCAGAAGATTTCAAGTGCCATTGTTGCCAACCTAGAGCTCTGATACCATGTTGTAACACCCCAGATTCTCGGAACCCGGGATATTACTGGTTAGGACCTCACAATGGGTCCCGACCTCAGTTTGACAACAATATTACTAGGATCTTGCAACAAGACACAAATAAGAAAACCGAAATTTATAAAAAGTATTTGTAAAAGGATGAATGCCACAAAGTCTAACAGCCTATCGTACTTAAACAACGGAAAAGACTAAATATCTTAACAAAAGGGAAAGACAACAAAGCAACAACCCAAACCCCAACTCTAACGAGTACGGAGACCCGGCTGACCACTACTTCCGGATCACTCAGTTGTTGTTCTAACCTGCAGTAAATCTAAAAACACAACAAAACAACCATTAGCTAGTTATCTAAACATTTGGAGAATAATAATAGCACACACACACATAAAATAATAAACACTCATCATGCTTACAAACAATCCATTTATTACCTTCATTTAAGTTATTCACTCTAACGATACTTATTTTGTGACACGAGGGATTCCCAAACCTCGCCTCCGCCCCCGTGTACCCATCAGGAGTGGATCTGATGCATCTCACCGTGTACCTGGATGGTCTGGGTATAGAGAACCTCCCAGTCTCCTGGCAGAGCTGGGCAGTGATGTCACGGCCCGTTATACATACACTTGGGCCTTAACACATAATAACAACGGTCGTCCTAACAAGTTGTTATTATAAACACACATCGCACATACCACCATTATCATACAACTAACATCCAGAAACCGGCTAAGTAAGTCGCATGGACTTACCTGAATCAATTCACAACTCTCAAAAGTCTCAACTCGGTCGATCTGCGACCGTAGTAACTCAATCGCCTGTCAAACAAGGCATGTGGATCAAAATCACATCCCATACTCTTAGAAGTTATAAACTTCTAAGATGTACAAATCTCATGACGCAAAATTATGAAAAAGGCTCTCTTAAGATGAAAAAGACTATTTTACCCCTGGTTCCGAAAATTCTAGAATAAATTATAATCTAGTTTCAAATCCTCCTTTGGAACCTAATTTCATAATTAGTTCTCACAAGAAGGTTTGCTAAAGATTTATAGAAGTTAACCCAAAAGTTCTAGTTATACATAAGGTTGCTAAGGTCCGACTTTGGGTCAAGATGAAAGCTTGGATAAAATATCCAATTCCGAAATAAAATTATAAATCCTCTGAGATATGTATACTAAACATAGGGGTAAAGATATCTCAAAACACTTAACCACAACTCTCCCATAAATTACACAAGTTTGAAAGAAAAGCTGAAATTCCTATACTTAGCCAAATTTTCCTCTGCTGTAAAAACAGCCCAACTGTCTTACTTTGAGCCCTTATAAGTTCTAATCCGACCGTTAACTTTCTCCCAAATTTTAACACAGTAAACTATGTATTTCAAACTACAACATATTAAAAATTCAACGGTGGATTCTCGATCTAAAGTGTCGGAACTAGCTCCTAAAGATGGCTACTCAGCCCAGAAAACTGGAAGAAAACAAAGGTACAAGGTCTGAACTTCGAGACTCACTGCCAACATCTACAACTAAATAAAAACTGGAAACATCTACTGCAGGATAGAGGATGTTACAACATCAACCTTATTGTAGGAACGTCATTTGACCGCCCCCTTTTACTAACCCAACTCACTAACTCTTTATACAGTAACAAACCAAGCCATTTTTTTTCTACATCAAAGGACAAGAAGGGGGTCCAGTTTACCTTGCTGTAGATGATGTAAACAGCCGGCTCCCTCGCTCACCACTGCTGCCTTTCGATGGTCGATGGAAAAGGCCAACCTAACTCCTTCTGCACTGTCTAAGAAGGTATCAAAGGAGGGCGTCCCTGGGTGCAGAAGAGAGGTCGACTACTGTAGTGGCGCTGTGCCGGAAATCGGAGTAGAGATTGCGCTGCTTAGTTCGTATGGTCGAGCACCTTGGAGTCCCAGCCTTACCGCGCGACAGGAGGAAGCAGCGCTGATGTCTTCTGTGCTGAAGAATGTGAGGCTGCAGCGTTATAATGGCGCAACACTGAAGGATAGAAGAGAGGGGTAGATCTGTGCTCACCTGTCGTTGAAGATGAGGCGGATTCTGGTACCGAAGGAGACTCTTCGCCAGTTGCAATCACTCGGGACTGTGGTGGCCATTGCGGTTAGCGCCGATCGTGCAGAAGGAAGGTTAGAGTTCAGCGGCCGTAGTGAGAGAGACGACTCGAGAGGGGACGAGGTCTTACCGGTGTTCCTGTCTGGAAGGGAGACTCGAGAGATTGCAGCGTCCGATGTTGGCGAGAGAGCGAGAGAGCAGCAACCAGCAGCGGCCTTTTCACGTCTGTATCGGTATAGCGTGAAAGCCGGTTGAAGGGTAGAAGATTAGGGTAAGGCTGAATTAGGTTAAAAAAAATTAATTAGGTTAATTAATTAGGAGTTAAGTAGAGATAGAGATTTGGGCTGCCGGGTAAGTATAGTGGGCCTACTCCGATGGGCCCGCTCATCTAATTATAAGATGGACTAATAAGTGAATCATTAACTTGTACGAAAATTACTCTTCGAGTTTTAATCATACGAGATGGTTATACGGTTTACATATTTATCATTTTATGTGACTTAAGTTACATAAAATGATAGAATTTTGATAAAATTTTTATAATGTAAAACATTCTCTAGAAAGATGAGAGGTTAGCGGATCGAAATCCGGTTTGATCGGGTATTAAACGGAAATTAAATTTTTCGGGTATTGCATATAATCAAGGTAAATGTTCAGGTACGGCCCATTAATTCCGGTACGGTCGTACGGCCGACCGTACGGGCGACACGTGTCCCGAAAACAATTTTTTTTTTCTGGAAACGAATGAAAATTTGTTTGAACAACCATGTTATAATTTATGCACTATTCTCCTATAAACTTTGAACTATTCCCATATAATCCATGAACTATTACTTTTTAATATAATCCATGAACTATTCTATTATAATTTATGAACTATCTCATAATAAGTTTTGAACTATTACTTTGACTTCTTTATAAATTTTTGCACTTTAAACTATTCTATTATAATTCATGAACTATTCTATTATAACTCATGAACTATCCCATAATAAGTTTTGAACTATTACTTTCACTCCTTTATAAATTTTGCACTATGAACTATTCTATTATAATTCATGAACTATCCTTTTAGAAGTTATGAACTATTCCTTAATAAGTTTTGAACTATTACTTTCATTCCTTTATAAATTTTGCACTATGAACTATCCTATTATAGTTCATGAACTATACTTTTATAAGTTATGAACTATTTCATAATAAATTTTGAACTATTACTTTTACACCTTCTTCAGAAAAAAAAAATATATATATATATATGTATATATATTTTTTTTTTCCGGGACACGTGTCGGCCGTACCGGAATAATGGGCCTTACTTGAACACTTCCCATATAATCAAATCGTCTCTTACTTTTTCTTGGTCTTATCGACTTGAATTATAAATAAACTATTAGTATTTTTATCATTCTATTCTATATACTTTACTAAAAGTGGGCGACAATGTAATATAGACGTGGCGGCCTCCCATTTTTTCTTGAAATAAATATTTTACTAAATAACTAATTAATGCAAAAAAAAAAAATTTACTAAGTATAAGATGTAAATTTTAATTGTAACGGTTAACTCGAAATTTCGGATAAATTTGAGTAAAACCCCAAATCCGCGGGACTCGGGGCGCTACGGGTTAGGACCTCACAATGGGTCCCGACCTTTAGCCTGACAACAATTTCACCGGATCTTGCAACATGGCACAAATAAAGGCCAAAACCGAAAAACATTTTTATGCAATGAAAAGAAAACACGAAAGTATACAACAGAGGACTTCAGCCGAAAATACAACTCCAAGACTAAACGCCAACAAGCGACATACAATATACAATAAAACCAATACTCAAACTCGAATCCACCCAAAACCAAATCCTAAAATGTACGGAAACCCGGTTGCCCACTCTTCCGGATCTCTCGGCCGCATTCCTAACCTGCAAGGCAATCTACAACAATCGGTATAAAACCGTTAGCTAATATTCGAGGCATTAGAATCAATGGGAAAGACACATAAACAAGTAATCTCATCACAAGCATACAACATACATAAAAGCACACCAATCCGGTTTATTATCTTTGTTATTATTAGGTTGTATCCCGTTCTAATTCAACTTAGGTTGTGACACGAGAGTCACCGAAACTCGCCTCGGTCCCTACTTACCGGCATGGAATGGTACTGATGCATCCGACCGTCTACCAGCACGGGATAGTCGCCGAGAACCTCCTAGCTCTCGCGGGAGCTAGGCAAGTTGTCACCGCCCGTTATCATACACTTGGGCCAAAATAATATAAAGGTCGGTAATCCTAATTCCGGTTTAGTTGTTATAAACAATAAACACACACCACCAAACACACATCAATGCTAATACAAGGAATACGAGCTAAGTAAGTCCGGAGACTTACCTTGTCCCAAAGATAATCCCGCTAACCACCACTCTCAACTTCCTGTAGGAAGGCACTTAACGCGTGGTCGAAACAAGTCACACAATCAACAACTCTCTCATAAGCTAGAAGTCCTTAGACTTCTAGTCCCAATGATCTCGCAAGATCATAAACCACAACTATGCTAGGATAACAAACTCCTAGTCATCCCGATCTCACCAGATCATAACCATCACACCCCAGGCTAGGATACTCTTGTTCTAGTCTCCACAATCTCAACAAGATCATACAACCATAATCTCAATCCTCATAAGCTCACAAGATCAACCAAACACTCAACGCCCTACAATTCTCACAACATAACATCAACACCTCGAGTCTTAAGACATTTCAAAAATCCTCAAACACTCAGTTAAGGTCCAAAGCCACTACTTGGCATTTCCATTAAGTTATGCTAGATCCAACCTAGCATGATACTAATGCTAAACATAACTAGATCGAGGGAGAAGGTAACTCACATGACGTCAAAAGACGGATATCGAACTTGGACTCTTTAGGCCTTTATCGGGGCGCTTCCGGACCAAAAACCAAAGCTAAGCAAATTTAGCTAATACGCTAAATTTGAACGGAAGATTTAATATATATAAATCTAAGGAAGACTTGCTTTCAAAACCAAGGTTAAAACCGCTCAAACATTTTCTGAGGCAAATAATACGAACATAGGAACTTGGTCATAAACCACATTTAAAATTTGGGGTCATAAATCCAAAATAAATCCAACAAAGGGGCACAAGTGATAATGGTAAAACCCGGGTCACAAACTTCGATATAAAAAAATATGGGTCAATTATGTAAATAAGAAACTTAGCCAAAATCTGTAATTAATTTCAGCGAGGGCAAAATTGCAAGTTTCCAAAAGTAAGGTTATAAACTGCAAATACAAACAGTGGGTAAAATATGCAATTAACCACAAATAGGGGGCGCCGAAATAATTAGGGCAAAATAAACCCTTCCTCCTCCTTTGAACAAGACGCAGGGCAAAGAGATAAGGAGGGTGGTGGTTCGGCTACGTAGGGCTCCGACGGCGACAGTGGAGAGGTGTCGGCCTTCTGTCTCCGGCAAGGGTGAGGCAAGGCGATGGCGTAGGGGAGGTGGCGGCAAGGGCTCCTCCGGCGAAGGAAGGCGGCACAGATGTGGGGCCCGATTATAGTGTAAATAGGTTGCATCTTCAACCTCACATGCGCAAGAGGGAGCAACAGGCGGCGGCGAGAAGGCGTGGATCCGGCCGAGAGACAGCATGGCAAGGTGGCAGGTTCCAGGTCCCTGGTGGTGACGATAGTGGCTTGCCGGTGGTTTTTGATTCCGAAGGCTTGACAGAGGAGATTGTGGTGCAAAGTCGAGCAAGAGCTGGGGAGGCGGAGAAATAGGAAGGGGGCTGGCTTCCGTCGTCTTGGCTTCCCGATGATAGCGGCAGCAGTGCTCTCCCTGGCGGCTCGAATGAGAGAAGGTAAGGCAGCAATGAGGTAGTCTGGTGTTTCTCCGGTTGTAGGGTTCAACAGAGGAAAGAGGTGGGGTGGCCACTTCCGATCCGCCGGCAGCTCGCGTGAGAGAGAGGTGTTGCAAGGCCCCAGTGGGCAAGGTTGGTGGCTTCCCGGTGGATTCTGTAAGGCGGAAGTAGCAGTGTCCTCCCGATGAGAGCTTCGAAGGTATTGGTGGCATCCTTTGATGGCTACACAAGAGATGAAGGGAAATGAAGGTGTGATGGTGTTACTGCAGAGTAGTATCCAAGGGAGTAGGTAAGAAAGGTAGGGAGAAGCAAGGATGAGGGAAATGATGAAAGTTGAGGTTAACGAAGGGTCAGGTGCAAAGGGAGCACATCACGCTCATCAGCCAAGGAAAACTCAGAGAAAAAAAGAAAAAAGAAAAAAAGAAAAAGGAAAAAGGATTATAATATAAACTCGATCAAACTTAAATCCAAACGGGATTTATAAATCGGAATGAATTTTTTTCCGGATCGGAAAATATTTCCGAACCTTTCCAAAAATAAATACGGAGAATAAAAATAGGGATAAAAATATATATATATATAAGCTCGAAAAATTTAATTTACGATGTGAAAATACTCGTGAAATATTTAAGCCATTAAAATATTAGAGAAATAGGTATCGAAAACACGCCTAAAAATTTTGGGCGTTACAATAGATCCCCCTAAAAACAAGTTTCGCCCCGAAACTTGCTATGCATCGAACTTCTCGGTCCCTAAGGCCGAGGTATGAACTCTCTAACTAAGAAGGTTTAAACCTTCTAGTCTATACACACAATCTACTCAAACTATCACCGCAAAATATATCAGGTCATATAGCACATTCCCACACGGGGCACAAACTACACATAACATCACATATGCATATAACTCAACCAGGGGAAGAACTAAGTCTAACTCGTCGATTCTATCGATGCTACTAGATCCGCGTAAAACTCAACCAAAGATACTATCCTACGTCTTCCAGTTTGTCTCATCGGCCACTCGTCTACCACTAGATCATCATGACTGACAACATGTCTCGAGTCATGTATATACTCTCTCGATTGATACACATGAAGCACCGGGTGGTAACGTCAACTTGTAAGCTACTTCTCCAACTTGCGCTAAGATCTCAAAAAGGTCCGATATATCCGAGACTCAACTTCCTTCTCGGGTCTTTCTCAATACAATATTTCCAATAGGTTTCTCTTTGATGAATCTATCAAAGAAGATCGAACTTCCAATTTACACCATTAGCTTTGGTTCTTGTCCAACCAAACTTTCATGCTACGTTTCCTTAATTCTTGTTACAAGTTCTAAGTAATGAAGGAAGTACTTTACTTCACACTACTTCTACTAACGAGACACGTACGTTATTACCTTTACCTCGCTTCTCAATACTCGATCAAGACCTTGTCTTGAAGAATCACTTGTCCACTTCAAACCTATAAAACCTCAAAATAAATCAAAACAGTTGCACCAATGAATCCCCTCTTAACTCTCAGCAACTCTATTGTCAATTCTTCGTCCTATTCAATACTTCATCGTCATACGTAGTAGATTTTTATAAAAAGTGTTACACAACTTCTCCCTTCACATATCTGGTAAATCTCAGCACATCTAAGATGACTTATAACTCTTTCCATATCTCTCGGGATTTTCCATCCCGAGACAATTTGTCATACGACTTCTCTCTCTAGTGACTCTAGTTGGTCCAAAATACCGTATTTGCAATATCTAAGTCTCGAATTCTCAAACGCTGACAATCAAATCTTAAATTAATCTTAGAAGAGACTACCGACCCTTGCAACCGGTCGAGTAGATCATCCATTAGTTGTAAGGAATACTTGTCTTTCACCATTATCTTGTTCGACTCACGGTAATCGATGTTCAATGGAGAGAATTGTTTGTCTTTTTGACAACAATTCTGGTGTTCTCATAATAACTTCAATCAAAAGTTCAAGATATAATTAAACATGATATTCAAATCAAGAGCTCAAGATAACATTCGGAGTTCCCAATAGCATTTCACTAATTTCTAGTGAAATCTTATCAATAAGTTCTTGCAATAGCTCCTTCACTTGTTTTCACAACACATGTCTCTACACAAGTGTCATTCCATACGGCACATGAGATATCGGGATTGAACCAATCTTGACCTTAGTGGAAAAATCCGCATTCTAACGTATTGAAATTCGTGTATCTCGGTCTTCGTCATTTTCTCTTTCGTCACATAACGTAGGACCTACACAATCTTATCTTAAGACTTGACATGTTGTCATGATACTAATGGTTTACCCCGATCTGTTGGGAGGACATCCCTTAAAACACGTGTATTGTTCCATTTGTAGCTACAATATTGACCGTCTCCTTCCAAACATTCGTCTTTTCTTGAATTGGAAAGATTTGCTTGCATCTTCTGACTCTTGTGGTCTTATTTAAGTATTCTTTTAACATAATCCCATTTCCCCTCTTTGATGACATGATTGTAAAAATCCTCTAAGGTTTCTCACTTATGTGCAACCCTAAGGGTCCAATCTGCAGGACTTAACCGTGTTTCAAAACAATTGACCTTATCTTCTTCACTTTCCGCGACATCCCAACATATGGGATGAACTCTTCGTATTCTACATAAGCTTTCACCATAGACATCCGTTCTTCTAGTAGGCGTAGAATTTTAGACTACATTTTCTTATGTAGCGTCAAACCGACTGTAGAGACTCTAGTTTCAATCTCTCATCTACTTCTTGTACATCTCAAATCAACATCGAACTTCACAACTTTAGTTTTCTCTTTCCCTTGTTGGTCACCTTATACATCTCTTGGTATTCCAAGCACAACTTCACAACCGTACAAGTACGCCTTCAGACGAAATTTCCCAACCACAACCACTGAAAGATCCACTAATTACTCCACCAAGCACTAACGTCATAACTCTAAGCTTGCCTCGTTGCCCTAATCGAGATTCCTCGTTTCACGTCATAGCCATTATGGTTGCGCCATGCGAGTCACAACACTTGACTTAGCTTTTTCTCGCGCAAACATGACATCCATAACCTTAGAACAAATGTATCATACCTCCCCTTATATATATACCCCATTTCCACACAACAACTATAGAAGACTAACTTTCCTCTCCGTCCTTCCAATTTGCTTTACCTTGATCCGTGTCATTTCTCCATATAACAACCCCCATGACCTAAGAAGGTCGTACCAGATCGTTACAATCCCTCCACAAGATATGTTACCATGACTTGTTAGAATTGATAAGATGTTACTTGATTTAAACGTTTATGCTTCCGTTAATACACCTCCTATATATTATTGACATTCAACCACCACGAATGTTCCAAGTTCTTGTTACCCCTCTTCATGATCTCATCTCCTGGGTTACTCTTCTCATCTCCACTTCTCAATAGACAACTCGCACATGTGTGTTCCTAGTTGTCACCAATTAGCTTATAACTGATCTTCTCTAATGTCTACGACTTATTATTCTACTACACTTCTCATGTTGCCATTCTTAGGAAGGCTACCCTTCTCGAGGTACTATGTCTTAAACTTCGCTTGCTCATATCACCCTTCAAACACTCCATTAACTGTTTCTACGCTCCACACTTCCTTCTTTTTCTATAAGGTAACTATAACTTCTCGGGCCTTGTTGTGTCATCCGACCCACTTTCATAAGCTTAATCGCTCTTCCATGATGCCTTGTGTGACTTGTTGTCAACCTAGGGCTCTGATACCACTTTTGTAACACCCTAAATCCGCGGGACTCGGGACGCTACGGGTTGGGACCTCACAATGGGTCCCGATCCTTAGCCTGACAACAATTTCACCAGATTGCAACACAACAGAAATAAAGGCCAAAACCAAAAAACATTTTTATGCAATGAAAAGAAAACCCGAAAGTATACAACAGAGGACTTCAGCCGAAAATACAACTCCAAGACTAAACGCCAACACGCGACATACAATATACAATAAATACAATACTCAAAATCGACTCCACCCAAAACCAAATCCTAAAATGTACGGAACCCCGGCTGCCCACTCTTCCGGATCTCTCGGCCGCATTCCTAACCTGCAAGGCAATCTACAACAATCGGTATAAAACCGTTAGCTAATATTCGAGGCATTAGAATCAATGGGAAAGGCACATACACAAGTAATCTCATCACATGCATACAGCATACATAAAAGCACACCAATCCGGTTTATTATCTTTGTTATTATTAGGTCGTATCCCGTTCTAATTCAACTTAGGTTGTGACACGAGAGTCACCGAAACTCGCCTCGGTCCCTACTTACCGGCATGGAATGGTACTGATGCATCCGACCGTCTACCAGCACGGGATAGTCGCCGAGAACCTCCTAGCTCTCGCGGGAGCTAGGCAAGTTGTCACCGCCCGTTATCATACACTTGGGCCAAAATAATATAAAGGTCGGTAATCCTTATTCCGGTTTAGTTGTTATAAACAATAAACACACACCACCAAACACACATCAATGCTAATACAAGGAATACGAGCTAAGTAATTCCGGAGACTTACCTTGTCCCAAAGTAATCCCGCTAACCACCGCTCTCAACTTCCCGTAGGAAGGCACTCAACGCCTGGTCAAAACAAGTCACACAAGCAACAACTCTCTCATAAGCTAGAAGTCCTTAGACTTCTAGTCCCAATGATCTCGCAAGATCATAAACCACAACTATGCTAGGATAACAAACTCCTAGTCATCCCGATCTCACCAGAACATAACCATCACACCCCATGCTAGGATACTCTTGTTCTAGTCTCCACAATCTCAACAAGATCATACAACCATAATCTCAATCCTCATAAGCTCACAAGATCAACCAAACACTCAACGCCCTACAATTCTCACAAGATAACATCAACACCTCGAGTCTTAAGACATTTCAAAAATCCTCAGACACTCACTTAAGGTCCAAAGCCACTACTTGGCATTTCCACTAAGTTATGCTAGATCTAACCTAGCATGATACTAATGCTAAACATAACTAGATCGAGGGAGAAGGTAACTCACATGACGTCAAAAGACGGATATCGAACTTGGACTCTTTAGGCCTTTATCGGGGCGCTTCCGGACCTAAAACCAAAGCTAAGCAAATTTAGCTAATACGCTAAATTCGAACGGAAGATTTAATATATATAAATCTAAGGAAGACTTGCTTTCAAAACCAAGGTTAAAACAACTCAAACATTTTCTGAGGCAAATAATACGAACATAGGAACTTGGTCATAAACCACATTTAAAACTTGGGGTCATAAATCCAAAATAAATCCAACAATGGGGCACAAGTGATAATGGTAAAACCCGGGTCACAAATTTCGACATAAAAAAATATGGGTCAATTATGTAAATAAGAAACTTAGCCAAAATCTGTAATTAATTTCAGCGAGGGCAAAATTGCAAGTTTCCAAAAGTAGGGTTATAAACTGCAAATACAAACAGTGGGTAAAATATGCAATTAACCACAAATAGAGGGGCCCCGAAATAATTAGGGCAAAATAAACCCTTCCTCCTCCTTTGAACAAGACGCAGGGCAAAGAGATGAGGAGGGCGGCGGTTGGGCTGCGCAGGGCTCCGACGGCAACAGTGGAGAGGTGTCGGCCTTTTGTCTCCGGCAAGGGCGAGGCGATGGCATAAGGTAAGTGGCGGCAAGGGCTCCTCCGGCGAAGGAAGGCGGCACAGATGTGGGGCCCGATTATAGTGTAAATAGGTTGCATCTTCAACCTCACACGCGCAAGAGGGAGCAACAGGCGGCGCCGAGAAGGCGTGGATCCGGCCGAGAGACAGCAGGGCAAGGCGGCGGGTTCCAGGTCCCTGGTGGTGACGACGGTGGCTTGCCGGTGGTTTTTGATTCCGACGGCTTGATAGAGGAGATTATGGTGCAAAGTCGAGCAAGAGCCGGGAAGGCGGAGAAATAGGAAGGGGGCCGGCTTCCGTCGTCTTGGCTTCCCGATGCTAGCGGCAGTAGTGCTCTCCCTGGCGGCTCGAAGGAGAGAAGGTAAGGCAGCAGTGAGGCGGTCTGGTGTTTCTCCGGTTGTAGGGTTCAACAGAGGAAAGAGGTGGGGTGGCCAGTTCCGATCCGCCGGCAGCTCGCGTGAGAGAGAGAGGTGTTGCAAGGCTCCGGTGGGCAAGGTTGGTGGCTTCCCGGTGGATTGTGTAAGGCGGAAGTAGCAGTGTCCTCCCGGTGAGAGCTTCGACGGTATTGGTGGCGTCCTTTGATGGCTATGATAGTTTATGTAAATATATGTAAATATAGGTGCCCTAATTGTAATTATGTAAACTCACGTTATTATTAATATGAGCCGTCTGCTGAACGGAAACCCTAAGGGGAATTCATATTCATTCTCACATGGTATCAGACTTCTCGTTCCAAAAATTCTCTTCCGCTTGCCTCAAACCCTAAACACGTTTTCCCCTTCTCGTTTTTTCCTCCATGGCCGCCGAACGGAAACCTTCTTTCCACTCCGCCCTTGGAATCTCCAACATCAAAAACAACATTGCTCTTGTTCTTGACCATGACACTCCGTATGCTTCATGGGTCACCTTATTTCGCGTTACCGCAAAAGCTCACAATGTCCTTGATCATATTGATGAGAAGGTGCCTAAACCTACGGATATTGAAGATTCGTTATGGCTTCAAGTTGACGCTGTTGTTCTACAATGGATCTACAGAACGGTTTCCCGGGAGATTCTCTTGCAAATTCTTGACTCCGATGACACCGCTCTTCAGGCTTGGAATCGAATCAAAGATATTTTTCAAGATAACAAAAACACCCTGCCGTCTATCTCGAGCATGAGTTCTCTAACTGTAAGTTATCCGGATTCTCTTCGATCAATGCTTACTGTCTTCAACTTAAGTCCTTGGCAGATCAACTCAAAGGTGTTGGCTCTCCGGTTCCCGAAACCCGTCTTGTTCTTCAACTAATTTCGGGTTTGCCTGCTGAATATAATGCTGCCGCGAGTTTTATTCAGCAAACCGATCCCCTACCGAGTTTCACCAAGGCTCGCTCTCAACTCCTCTTGGAAGAAACTCGCATGGCTGCTCAAAAAGCCGGCGAAACTGCCCTCACTGCCGAGTCCCGTAAGCAGCCCTCCTCCGGCTCGCATTCCGGCTCTTCGGCGCCCCAACAGTCCGGCTCCACCGCGCAGCCCAGGTCCGGCTCCTCCTAGTCGACGCCGGAGTCCACCCAGTCCCGGCGGGGTCGTGGTCGCAAGGGGAAGCAGCAGCAGCGGCCGGCTAGGGTTGTGTGGCATCCACACTTTGGCTGGCTTCCACTTCCTCAGCCCACTCCAGGCGGCCCAGCTCCCCAAGGATGGCCTCAGGCCCAGTCTGCAGCAGTCCCACCAGCAGCACCTCCTTGTCCCTTTCCTCAACAAGGTATTCTTGGGCCCGGACCAAATCAGCATATGCAACAACAGGCCCATTTTGCTGCTCAGCCCACTGCTTTGGACCAATCTTTTGCTACAATGACATTAAATCCTACGGATAATTTTTGGTACATGGACACGGGAGCGACATCTCACATGACGAATAATTCAGGCTCTCTCTCGTCTTTTTCGCGTAATGGTTTATTAAATTCGATAATTGTTGGGAATGGTATGCGTGTTCCATCTACAGGTATTGGAGATACTACTATCCCCACCACAAAATTACCACTACACCTATCCAACGTACTTATTGCCCCACAAATAGTCAAAAATTTAGTGTCTGTTAGACGTTTTGCAACGGATAACAATGCCTCAGTAGAATTTGACCCTTTTGGTTTTTCTGTGAAGGATCTACAAATGGGGATAACACGTCTGAGATGTAATAGTTCCGGGGAACTCTATCCTGTCACCCGTCCTCCCACTCGAGTTCATCAAGCTTTTTCCGTCGAGTCATCCAGCCTTTGGCATGCCCGTCTTGGTCATCCCGGCGCTCCTGTTTTGGATTATCTTCGCCTTTCCTCTTTCATTAAATGTAATAAGTCACAGATGACTCCTCTTTGTCATGCTTGTCAATTAGGAAAACATCATAGATTACCTTTTGATCGTTCTACAACTCGTTCCGTTGCTCCTTTTGACATTATTCATAGTGATCTTTGGACATCTCCTATTCCTAGTAGGGAAGGTTTTAAATACTATTTACTTTTTCTTGATGATTATTCTCATTTTCTATGGATTTTTCCGCTCAAGTTTAAGTCTCAAGTGTTTGATCTTTTTGTCCAATTTCATAAATTTGTCACCACACAATTTCAACTACCCATCAAAAGTTTTCAATGTGACATGGGAGGTGAGTTCAACAACACCCATTTTCACAAATTCTTTGCTAATAATGGCATCGTTTTTCGCTTCTCCTGTCCCCACACATCCCCACAAAATGGTAAAGCCGAACGAATAATTCGAACAATCAATAACATGATGCGTTCCCTTTTATTTCATGCTTCCATTCCAGTTTCCTTTTGGCCCCATGCCGTGGAAATTTCTTGTTATCTACTTAACATCCTTCCATCTTCTTCCATTCAAAATAAATCTCCTACTCAAGTGTTGTACCTCACTACACCTTCCTTAGCTCACCTCCGGGTTTTCGGTTGCCTTTGCTATCCAAATCAAAGTGCCATCATTTCCCACAAACTTCAACATCGCTCTAGCCCATGCGTCTTTCTCGGATATCCTAAACATCATCGGGGTTTCAAATGTTTAGACTTGGCAACTCACAAAATCATAATCTCCCGTCATGTGACCTTTGATGAGTCCATTTTTCCTTTTTCTTCCCCGTCTCGTGTTTCCCCGGAATTTAGCATGTCTCCGTCTTCTGATGTTGATACTTCACAATATCATTTGCAACAATTAAATCAACTGATTGCTGCTGATGACTCCTTACCACAGGCCCACCGTCGTTCTCCTGCGCCTGGCCCAGACCACGCTCAGCCCACCTCTACGCCTGGCCCAAATCAAAACCAGCCCGCTCCCTCCTCTGGCCCACCTGGCTGTGACAGCCCACCTGCCCATGCGATTGGGCCCGCCTCCCCTCCCTCTTCTTTCAACGGCCCATCACTGCAGCCCAGCTCCGGCCCAGCTCCGCCTCCTTCTCCCATCCGCATACTCAGCTCCGGTCCAGCCCCTATCCGGCCCAGCTCACCTCCTGCTATCCCACATTTTCCACACAACTTACCCAGCACTCCCGGTCAAATTATAAATGACCCGACCCCTCCACCTCCGAACCGTCCCCAAACCCGTAGTCAATCCGGAATTGTTAAACCCAAACCAATTTTTGACTTATCCGTTTCGACCACCTCATTATCTCCCATTCCAAAATCCCACAATGTAGCTCTTCAAGACCCGTTTTGGACCGCCGCCATACTTGATGAATATCGAGCCCTTATGCGGAATAAGACGTGGGTCCTGATACCTCGTCCTGCAGATGCTAATATTGTGCGATGCATGTGGATTTTTAAGCACAAATTCAGGTCTGACGGTTCCTTGGAGCGGTACAAGGCTCGATTAGTTGCTAATGGTTGTTCTCAACAGGTTGGGGTTGACTGTGATGAAACTTTTAGTTCTGTTGTTAAACCAGCGACCATCCGTATGGTTCTCAGCATTGCAGTTTCCCGTTCTTGGCCCATTCATCAGTTGGATGTTCATAATGCTTTCCTTCACGGCCATCTCAACGAGACAGTGTATATGTTTCAACCACCAGGATTTCGCGACTCATCAAAACCCAACCATGTTTGCCTTTTGCAGAAGTCCCTATATGGCCTCAAGAAAGCTCCCCGGGCATGGTTTCAACGCTTTGCAGGCTTCCTACATCGCATTGGCTTTGTTAGCAGTAAAAGTGACTCTTCCCTTTTTATTTATAATCAAGGATCTCACACTGCCTATCTGCTTCTATATGTCGATGACATTGTTCTTACGGCTTCTTCTGACGCCCTGCGCATGCATCTGATCAAGCTTCTGAGTAAGGAATTTGCTTTGAAAGACTTAGGCCCCCTATCCTATTTCTTGGGCATTTCTGTTCGTCGGACATCTTCTGGCTTATTTCTTTCCCAGGATAAATATGCTCGTGAAATTATTGAAAGAGCAAAGATGGCTAACTACAAACCATCTGCTACCCCGGCTGAAACATCTGTCAAATTAAGTGCCTCATCCAGCCCTGTTATTAGCGATCCGACCCTTTATCGTAGTCTTGCTGGAGCACTGCAGTACCTCACCTTCACACGACCAGATATCAGTTTTGCCGTACAGCAAGTGTGCCATTTTATGCACGACCCCAGGGAATCTCATTTTGCAGCTCTCAAGCGCATTATTCGATACATTTCTGGGACGTCTTCCTTAGGTATTACCATCTCCTCTTCTCCGAAGTCTGATCTTATTGCCTATACAGATGCTGATTGGGCTGGCTGCCCTGATACACGCCGCTCCACCTCAGGTTATTGTGTTTTCTTCAATGACACTCTAATCTCATGGTCCGCCAAAAGGCAATCTGTCGTCTCTAGATCCAGTACCGAGGCAGAATATAGAGGGGTTGCCAATGTTGTGTCAGAATGTTCTTGGTTGCGGAACCTCTTGCTTGAGTTACATTGTAACCTGTCCAAGGCATCTATTGTCTATACAAACAACATTTCTGCTACTTACCTCGCCAGCAACCCGGTTCAACATCAACAGACCAAGCACATTGAGATCGACATTCATTTCGTCCG
Source organism: Fagopyrum esculentum (assembly GCA_033239045.1). Classification (NCBI taxonomy): domain Eukaryota; kingdom Viridiplantae; phylum Streptophyta; class Magnoliopsida; order Caryophyllales; family Polygonaceae; genus Fagopyrum; species Fagopyrum esculentum. The sequence goes on along the minus strand of BSUD01000006.1, from coordinate 104,165,750 downwards.
CGACAAGGTTGCCCGTGGTCACGTTAGAGTTCTACACGTTCCTTCAGCCTTTCAATACGCAGACATTTTTACAAAGGGACTTCCCCGACAATTATTCTTAGACTTTAGATCCAGTCTCACTGTTCAACCTCCTCCAGTTTCGACTGCGGGGGTATGATAGTTTATGTAAATATATGTAAATATAGGTGCCCTAATTGTAATTATATAAACTCACGTTATTATTAATATGAGCCGTCTGCTGAACGGAAACCCTAAGGGGAATTCATATTCATTCTCACAGGCTACACAAGAGATGAAGGGAAATGAAGGTGTGTTGGTGTTACTGCAGAGAAGTATCCAAGGGAGTAGGTAAGAAGGGTAGGGAGAAGCAAGGATGAGGGAAATGATTAAAGTTGAGGTTAACGAAGGGTCAGGTGCAGAGGGAGTAGGGATGAGCATAGGTCCAAAACCGAACCAAACCGACAAAAACCGAACAGAACCGAAAACCGAATTTCCGAAATACATGGACCGAAAACCGAACCTAAAATATTAGGTTCGGTTTCGGTTTGGACCGAAAACCGAAAATTTGAATTATGCGAACCTAAAACCGAACCGATTATAGCTGTTTCGGTTCGGTTTAGGTTTTGGACCGAAATGAACCTAAAAATAAAACTAACAAATCTCGATAAAATAAAAATAAATTAAAATTTTAAATTATATAACAATTTTAGTAAATTAGTTTCAGTTTTTCGGTTTTTATTCGGTTTTGTCGGTTTCGGACCGAAACCGAACCGAAACCGAAACTCTAAAAAACTCGGACCGAAGACCGAACCTAAATTGTCGGTTTAGGTTCGGTCTGGACCGAAATTTTCGGTTCGGTTCGGTTAACCTGAACCGAACCGAACTTGCTCAGCCCTAAGAGGGAGCACATCACGCTCATTAGCCAAGGGAAATTCAGAGAAAAAAAGAAAAAAGAAAAAAAAAAAAGGAAAAAGGATTATAATATAAACTCGATCAAACTTAAATCCAAACGGGATTTATAAATCGGAATGAATTTTTTTCCGGATCGGAAAATATTTCCGAACCTTTCCAAAAATAAATACGGAGAATAAAAATAGAGATCAAAATATATATATATATATAAGCTCGAAAAATTTAATTTACGATGTGAAAATACTCGTGAAATATTTAAGCCATTAAAATATTAGAGAAATAAGTATCGAAACACGCCTAAAAATTTTGGGCGTTACAATTTGTATCTAACTTTTATGTAAACTCAAAATTAAAAGATCTTCTTAACATATTGTATTTATTTAATTTTTTAAACTAAAATCTTCCAAATTAAAAGCAATATCCGAATCTTTCAAATTTAAAAGCAGCATGTGAAAACAAAAAAAGCTGTATTTTTTTTTAACTTATAATATATTAGCAATGTCATAAAGCATATAAAAGAACGCGCCTCACGCACTGGGAAAAAAACCTCAACTTATGCCCTCTCAAAAGAAACCCTAAATCGATACTAAAAAGAAACACCATCTCCGCCACAATCAAAATTCCAACTCTTCCACAAATTCAAATCTCGATTAAAGAATGAAAATGGAAGCTTCTGGTCCTCAACCCTAAGAGGAAGCAAAATCAAGGGAAACATCCTTCGATTTCAGTCCAATCAAGGCTTGAAACCAAAGCAAAGAGACATTGCAACTAAAACTTCTGTCATACAAGTCTCAACGCGGTGAGGTGTAAATCAAACAGAGGAAGATCTCCTTTGGCGAAGGGAAGGGGAAAATGAGCGTCGGTCTAATTAAGAAGAGTAAACATCATCAAAAAGAGTATTTCATGTTGTCGGAGGAAAAAAAAAGTTAGTTTTGATGCCAGAAAGAGCTTCAATGGCGGCTCTGCGAAACGAGATCTCAGAACTAAGCAACTATGGAAAAAAAACAGTCAAACGAAAAGGAAAAGCAAGGGTACGATCTCAACAAGCATGGCAAACCTAGGTACAATCTCTCCTCTATCTCTCTATCTTATGAACCTGTTTTGGAAAATTTTTCTTCTCTGTACATGACCTTCTCCTCTGAATACCTATACCAAAACCCTTTGAACATTGCAAATAGAAAACTAAACGAGATAGAGTCACTGAGTGGCATATGAACAAAAATCTGATTTAGAACCTGGAAATAATAGTTTACAAATTCATATAATAAGAAGTCGAACATTAGGGGTAAATAAGGGGGGAATTCAGTGAATACCCTATGAGGTTTCGTCTTGTACTACATACCCGCTATTGTTCTGAAAGTTTTATGTCCAACCTATCTACTACTATTGATCTCACTTCATCCTATTTGTTGTGTGGAGAAATTTCATGGAGGATTGAATTTTACATCTTCTGCAGAATCACTTACTGGCACAAAAATATGCTTACCTTATGTTGATAAATTGCTAAACCTGAATGATTAAATTGATTACTTAGGCGCAAATGCAACTCAAGGCTTGAACAAACTATGATCTCACTTGTCTTCACAAAAAGCTTCTATGAATTTGTGCAGGAACTTGTATACAGATAGAATCGACATAGGCACAAGTCTGCCAATTCAAAAATCAACGATTCAGTCCAATACTTGACGAGTTCCAGCACATCTGTCCTAATAGGTATCAAAATGATATGATCTATATCAACCAAATGTCTAATGTGATCCTTTTGCTGTTTTAGGTCCAATAATAAATTGACAAAAACTTAATTTAAGAGGCTTGTTCAAGCCACACTGTTGAACAAGAAGAGGCTGGTACGTACACGAAACGAAGCCAATGCTATTGGTAACTGAGAATCTTATAATTGACTGCACATCTAGAGCAAGAAAGCAAAACGAAGAGGGCAGATGCATGGCCAGAAGGGAAGAACCAACATAATGCAAAGCGAAGAGCATGATACATGTATAGGATGGGGAACTACTTGGAGAACAACCCAAAAAAACAATGAGTTTTGATATTATGAACATGCAAATTGTACAAATATGAGACATTGCCAACTAAACTGCACTGATATATGTACCTTAATTAAAAATATTGCTAGTTACTCCAAGATCACCTCTTGGATCTTACTTTATACGTCTACGATCACAAGGCTATGTGTTTACTGTCAACAAAAACTCGACTAAATTACAAGGATATAGTTAACAAAACATGGAGTGGCAATCTTTCAAAGACTACCATGATACTATGAGGAAAATTTACAACAAGCCATTAGCCTAATTCACATGATAAAACAAGTATTTGCGCATCCTTTGGTGAAGTTGATTTTACTTCCTTTGAAGGCTACAAGAATCGATCATATTGTTGTTAAATTTGGAATATCCCTTCAAGCAAGCAAATACCCAGTTTAAGACTACCATTCTTCAAGATAGATAAGATAACATTGAACCAAGCGGAATAAATATATCTTCACATGACAAATCATTAGGGACTCTAATTTTAACAATTTATCTATCTTGTCAAAATTACAACAAAATAAAAAGAAAATGAAAAACAATGAAAAACTTTTTGTTGCAATACCACTCGAAATAAACTATTTTCGGAAGCTAAACGCGACCAAGTACTTGGCTAACAAATTTTCTACATGGTTTTAAAACCTCATATCAATCCCTTTTAGGGCCTTTTTGAACATGAACTAGGAAAGATTTCTATATGATCATGTTTTGAACCCGTAGATAAGTACTCTTTTGAGTACTTATCTAGAACCATTTATGTTCTTCTGTTGATGTGAGTGTGTGTTTTGAGTCGTGTTTGGATCGCGGTCGTGGTCGTGTGCTTTCTCATAGCTCCTTTTGATGGAAAATGTTTCCTTGGAGTCTCGTCTTTCACTTCCCCAGGAGTTTGGTTCCTGTTGTGCCTGCCTCCAACGGTGCTTCTTCGGCAGTGCTTGACTCGATTTTCACCTGCTTCGTCTTCCTAGAGTTCTCCCTTCACCTTCGTGCTTGGTCCGCTGTTGTTCTCTACCTTCTCCTTTTCCCTCTCGTGGTGTGTTTTTTTATTTGATTTGGTTTGCTCTCTTGACGGTTGTTTCCGTCCGCCGTTTTATACGGCCTCTCGTTTCATCGTTGTTTCACGGTGAACAAATCTCTTACCATATTTCTCAAAAAAAAAAAAGCAGCATGTGAGTATATTAAAGATCTCACAAAATCTTATTAGTATGATAAGAGCCATTAACATTCGATTTTAGTCAACAAATTGAGTTTATTTATTATTTTCAAATTTGAAGATTTGCTTCAAGCATTGGGAGTGGGTATTGCGGTTTTTAAAATATTCATTTAGTAAAATATTTAAAATTCAGCCAAATAATCAAATTAGAATCCCGATTTTTCAAATTTTTTTTACGTCAAATGTTTTCGATCGTTTGTTAAACTTCTCATATACGATACGAAAACTTCCAGCATACACTTTTAAGAATTCCGATTATCAAATATTATTTTATTTTTGGTTAAGTCAAATCTTTTTGATTGTTTGTTAAACTTCTCATATATGATATGACAATTTCTCACGTACACTTCTCACATAATTTGCACGACTAATGACTTATTACTCAAAAAAACCAATATATAAATATATCCGCACAAGGTGCGGGTTATGCACTAGTTTCCTATAATAGGAAGACAACTAGGGTTGGAATATACCTAATTGTTTTAAGCAATTGATATTAAATGGGAATTATTTGTATTTCAAATTCCAAAATTTTAAAATTAAAGATTGTATTTCAAAGTTAGCTAGAAAATAATAAGAAATGTGTTTGGTCTAATGCCAATCTTCTCCTTGGGTGCATGAACTCTATTGTGCTTTGCTTATTTATTATTTTTTCTTAGACAGCCATTTAAAACAAATACGAAAATATAAATTTTTTATTTGAAATATTTTTTAACATTCGATATAAAACACAACAAAAAAACCTAAACATATTTGTTTTGAATCTTTTGTAAAATCAGTTGTAAAAAATCCAAAACTCTTTTTTATTTCATTTTATAATTGAATGAGATATATTATCGAATCATGATCCATCCTCCCAAGAAAATTGGCTAATGAAGTTTGTGGTCCAATTCCATTTAGCCTCTCATAATATATTGGTTGAATTGGGTTCGATATAATATGTTTATTTATTTACTTGATATGTATGTCACTGTAATTGCTAATGGCCTTATGAGTTATGCCTATATATAGCCATTACCGATCTCTTTGAAGAATATATCACATAATCACCAATCATAAAAATGGACTTAAAACATAATCTTTCCTTTCATATCCTCAACACAATAATATTAGCAGCAGCACTTGCCCTTCTAACTCTATGCACTCTTCAATGCGCTCAAGGGTGCATAGAAAGAGAGAGATTTGCACTATTAGATTTCAAACAAAGTTTTGCATCCTTCCCACAAAATGATGGCAAACTTTCATCTTGGGATCCCAGTGAAGATGCAATCAATTGTTGTGATTGGGAAGGCATTCTTTGTGACCACCAAACAAGGCATGTCGTATCCCTAGATCTTTCCTGGCGAGAGTTGCAGAGCAGTCATCTTCGACCTTCCTTGCTTCAATTGCAACACCTGACAAGCTTGGACCTAAGGGAAAATAACCTAGCTATGAGAATTCCAAAGTTCATTGGTTCTTTTAGTAGGTTGACGTCTCTTGAACTTAGAGATGCTGGATTTTTCGGTAAAGTTCCGCCTCAACTTGGCAACCTTTCCAAAATCCTATCCCTATCTCTTGATGGTAATAACTTATCTATTGACAACTTTCAATGGCTTTCCCATCTCTCTGCTATAGAATTCCTTGATTTGAATTCACTCAACTTCAGTAGCGCAGCAAGGGATTGGGTTTCAGTTATACGGAAGCTACCCAATCTGTCTATATTCCAATGCGCTTCCTGTTATTTTCCGACATCTACCACTACTCTCCATTATGATAATTCCTCCTCATCTCTCCAACAGCTATATCTTTCTGGAAGCCACATGTCAATTTCCTCCCTTCTATCGTTGTTGGCGAATAACACAGCCAATCTCGCACGGTTGTCTTTGCCTGATTTGGAATTGCAAGGCCCATTTCCTGACATCTTTCATGGGATGATTTCTCTACAAGAACTTGATATATCAGACAATTACCTTCATCAAGGAGTTTTTAGTTTTATCGGGAATCTTTGCAACTTGACGGTGTTAGCTGCTGATGCTTCTGTCACAAAAGAAAGCCTTGCAAACATTCTTCAAGACTTGTCAGGTTGTGCTAGTACTTCACTGGGGTATTTGAGTTTGAGTTATATGAATCTCACGGGTACACTTCCTTCCATGTTGAACTTCCAATCATTACGCGAGTTGTACTTGAGTTTCAATTGGCTTCAGAACTTTCAAAATACTCTTCCCATTTTCCCTCCCAATCTTTTGAATCTCAATCTAGGTGATAATAATCTCAATGGTCTACTCTCAGATCTACATTTCACCAACATATCTGGGTTAGACTATCTATTCCTTTCAAATAATCCCAATTTGACACTTACTTTTACCAAATCTATGTTTGTAGGATTGTATCTTCATTTGAGGTCTTGCAACTTGGGTCCCAATTTCCCACTTTGGCTTCTGTCACAAAATATGATTTCCGAGCTTGACATCTCTAATTCTAAGATCTTAGATACCGTTCCTATTATGTTTTGGACCAACATTATTTCATCATCATTAACTTACCTTAACCTTTCGTACAATAGTCTTTATGGTACCATACCAAATATTCATTATCAACAACTTCCCCTAAGAGTACAAGCTATAGATTTGAGTTCAAATGCTTTCAATGGATTGATACCCTTTTTTCTCTTCATGGCATATCAACTCCATCTTTCAAACAATTACTTCTCTGGATTTGCTTCCATTTCAAACTCTTATAATTTATCATTACCAACTCCATCACCCTTTATTTCCACTCTTAATACTGTTGACTTATCTAACAATCTTTTATCAGGATCACTTCCTTCTTGGTTTGGATTTAAACCTTTAGTTGATCTTGTTTTAGCAAGTAATAATTTGTCAGGAAAAATTCCAAGCTCAATAGGACACCCTCATCTCTATGTGTTGAATCTAAACAATAATAGTTTTTCTGGTCCAATGCCATATTTGTTGAAAAAGTGTAGTGGGTTGATGATTCTAGACTTGGGTGGGAATGCTTTCTCTGGTTTCATACCATCTTGGGTAGGAGAATATATGCCAAATGTCACTGTTCTTTCGTTAAGCTACAACCGATTGTCGGGCATTTTACCAACTAGCCTCTGTCATCTTTCTTCTCTTCAAATATTAGACATATCCCATAATTTGTTGACAGGAAGTATCCCTTCGTGCATCTATAATTTCATTGCAATGACTCGTGATGTCAACTCAAGTGTAGAGGTTGAGGATTTTGAAACCAATGATGGCACTGCTTATTTCTTTACGTTGTTGGAAGATGAATCTTATTTTAATGCACACATCAAATGGAAAAGTAAAATTTGGGAGTTTCAAAGTACTCTTCATCTACTCAAACTCATTGATCTCTCGAGCAACAATTTGAGTGGACAAATTCCCAAAGCTCTGACCTCTCTAGTGGATTTAGACTCGATAGATTTGTCATGCAATAGCTTTGAAGGAAGTATTCCTCAACAAATTGGGCAACTCAAATCCTTAGAATACTTCAACCTGTCACACAATAGACTCTATGGTCAAATTCCACCAAGCCTTGCAGAGATATCGTCGTTGGGAGTGCTAGACGTTTCACATAACAATCTGTCAGGAAGAATCCCAAAAGGCACACAACTGCAAAGTTTTGACCCCTCTGCTTACGGTTCAAACCCAGGACTTTGTGATTCGCCACTACAAAAATGCTCCGGACATAAAGATGATCATCGAGTTAAAACTTCTCGGGTTGACAACAATGAAGTGGAAGAAAAATGGACGGAGAAGCAATGTCTGTATGGTGGACTGGGAACTGGATTTGCTTTTGGGTTGTTGGGCACACTCTGCTCACTCAATTGGATAACCAAGTGGAGGTACGCTTTCTTTCAGTTTGCTACTGAGTTGGGAGAATGGATTATGGTGGTTGTAGCATTGGGCAAAGCTAGATTATCAAGGAAACTTGGGTTCAAATAGGTAAAAACTCTATTATTTTGTTATATACTGTTTAGTATAAACATAATATGCACTAGCTAATGTTGAATGTTCTTTGTTACAGGAAAATGCAGCAATGGTTGATCAATTGTGTTACGCTGCTTAATTGATCTGTGTGGTTAAGTTTATGTTGTTTGTTGTTGTTTGGTATGTGTATTGGTAAATCAATGTGAAAATGAAGTTGGATTTGCAGTTGTCGAAGGTGTGATCTAAGAATGCATGTAAGCATGTTCCATGTAATCTAATCAATGTGAGAATGAGAGGCTGTAGCATTGGGTTGCATTCTCTTCTAGCCTTCTGCATATGTTGTTCAAAAATGATGTTGCACTTTTGGTATGTTACTGCAATCATGCAGAACACAGATGTTGAATTTCATTCAAAAAGCATGTGTCCGTATATATAATATAGGTATACGGACGTGTTTGAGCCACTACTCAAACGATGAAGTTACTATTCATCTACTGCATAATGGGTACTTCTTTTTTTTTCAATTTTATAAGTCTTTTTATGATACTTTTGTGTTAACTATCACTATTTAGGTTAGATGACGTGAAACTACCGTTTGAAAATGAAGACTATTTTGAACAGACTCGCTTCTAAACCGAACCTGTTGTAATTAACACGACTAGTCAGTCCCGTTTTGCTCCTCTACTTACACTTTTCATTGATCTAAATTCTTGAACTTTTCATCTATTTTTTTCCCTTCTTATATCACACAATTTTTTAATAATTAAACTAGTTTACTGCCCGTATCTTATTCGGGTTTTATCAAAAATAAAAAACATACTATTTTTCTGTAAAAAAATACTATATAGACTAACTAGGTGAATAATTTGTATTTTTTTAACAATCACTATAGATAATTAGGTTAAACCTTATATATTTGTTACTACAATTATAGGGGCATTTTTTAAAATAATTAGGTAATTTTAAAAACTATTAAGTAAACCGTGAAGAGTGATTTTTTAAATATAACTATAAAAGTAATTAGATAAACGATTCACCTATCATATATTAATCCGATATAGTGTAATATCCGGAAATTTCATTCTCGAAAATTCGATAGAGTTGATCGGGTTCACCAAATCAAACCGGACCAAACTTCTTTTATTTCCTTTCCATATTTATTTACCATTTTACGTGCATTCTAGTGAATTTTTTCCTCCCCTCCTCACTTTATAATTTTGTGGGTATAGTTACCTTATTTAGGAAAACATTTTTTTACACTACCCTAAACCTTATCCCTACCTTACCTCCCTTAACTTTGTCTATGCCCTATAGTATCCCATATTGCTGCATTCTACACAAACCCCTGCACCAACACCATTAGAGTGCGCTCAGTCCACAACTTGCTCCGGAGGCCCCCGATTTTGTTCGTCTTGCGACGTCAGCCTATGGTTCCTGCCGGCAACTAGTATATCGAACGATGCACAAATAACACGACTATTTTTAAACTCTTGATTGATTTTATTAGTTGTATGCAAATTACTCTTACTTTAAAAAATGTTCAAAAATAATCACATTTTGGGTAGAAATAAAAGAAGACTCATCAAACTGGTCCACAAACAATTCAATGTCTCCTCTTATTTAACAATATTAATAAGTAAAGAAAAAGCTTACATAATTCTAAAATATTCATAATAATAAGAAAAGGCTTTGTATGCGTTTCACTTCGATTACTCTTCTTAGAATTATTAATCACAGTGAAAGGAAAAGTTGTAAATGTGAGAAGAGAGAGTCAAGCTTTTGGATGCATAATTCCAAGTCTTCCATTACTTAAAGTTAGGTATATAAGGTTTTCTCTTGCTTGTTTTATACTTCACTCACAATAAAAAAAAAACATGCATTGATGACTAACCATCAGCATACACCTTAACTGAACAATCACAAACCATGTAAATGGGTTTCGATCTTTTCTTTCGATTAACTTGTAGCTCTATGCACCCTCAGATATACTAAAGGGTGTGTCGAAAGAGAGAGACTCACTCTCCTTGATTTCAGAAAGAGTTTTGCATCATGTCTCGAAAGTTATGGGAAACTTGACTCTTGAAATTCTAGTAGGATTAGGAGGAATTGTTGTACATGGGACGGGATTGATTGTGACGAACACACACACCATGTTGTATCCCTAACACTTGGAGGCTTAGAAAGCCGTCATCTTCGACCTTCCTTAGTTGCACTACAACATCTAAGATGCAGTCCTTCAAGACTTGTAGCATCAACTACGACATTGCTGATGTCCTTCAAGACTTGTCTAGCTGTGCTACTTATTGAAGTTTGAATCACTAACATACTTGAGCTTGGGTGTAAATCATCCAGACATGCCCCATAAGCTTGACTCTTTGGATTATGCATGCATAAGCTTGACTCTTTCATATCATATTTACAACTTTTTCTTTCTTTTTTGAATTAATAATTCCGAAAGAGGACATTCTTAATGAGGAAAACAGTGGACCAAATTGACTTGGTGTCTGGTCTACAATTTGGAGGACCTTTAAGATGGACAGACGTGTTAATGTTGTGTTGTTCATCTTTGAAAATGTCAGTCATAGTTGGTGAGCTCCATTAATGCAATATGACTTCAATGCGTAAACAATTTCTATCAAATATAAGAATATAAACTACTAAAATATAATTATATATTAGCCTTTGCTAATATATAATTATATTAGTTTGTTTGCAAACTTATCAATTCTAACAGAACTCAAGATAACAGAATAATCTAAAAAGTTATGATGAAGGCCTAATATATAGTTTGAAGGGCACTTTGCCCACAAACTTGTGTAATATGAGTTCTCTTCGAATCTTAAATCTTTCACATAATCAATTGCTTGTCAATAATTTTGTTGCTATGAGCCATGATGTGAATTCGAGCACACAAATTATTCTACCTTGGGCAAGGGACGGTAGTTATTCTACCTTGGTGAAGCTTATCAATCTCTCAAATATCATTTTGAGCGGAGAAATACCCATAGAAATAATGTCTCTACTGGAGTTAGATTCGCTAGACTTGTCTTGTAATAACTTTCATTGAAGTATTCCCAACCAATTAAATCGGCCAGCTCAAGTCTATGGAGTTTTTGAACAAACTTGTGAGGAAGAATTCCAAAAGGCACTCAATTGCAAGGCTTCGACACCTCTTCCTTCTCCGGTAACAATCAGCCCTTGAAAAAGTATTTACAGAATATGCTCAGGTTTTATATTTACAGAAAGGGTCCAAAATTTGTGTTTTTGCCCCAAAATGATAAATTACAGTTTTTGGCCAAGTTTATATTTTTGAGCTTTAACCTATATTTTTATATATTACGTTATATGTCCCAAGTTTAGCAAATGGAGTTAAACATGTATAGTTGGTGATTGTTTAGGTTTGGAAGCACATTCGAATAAGGTTTTAGCTCAAGTCAAAGTTCGACAAGCGTCGATCGACTTTCATTCCGTCTTTGCTATGTGAGTACCCTTAAAACCCTTTATGGACAATGTTTGCTACATGTATAAACTGTGAGTTGTGGTGTTTGACTGGTGATATAACTAGTTGAATATTCTAGGTACTTAATTATTTGGATGAAAGGGTAATTGGAAACCCCAAGTTAAACAAGTCAACTACGCTGAGATGGAAGAAACAAACCATATGTTATTAATGGCACTATACTAGTTCCGTGGGAAAGAATCGGAACGTTTGGTTTCTCGATTTTGGTTGTAGCAATCAGTATGGGATTCAACTCTTTTATTTAAATTGGAGACTAGATGTATCAAGTCGGCCAAGCTTGAAAACCACACACGAATGAATAGTGTGGGAACTGTACCTATGAAGGTAGTCTTTGTTGGAGTCACTTATCATCTACAAGATGTTATCTATGTGCCGGAGCTGAAGAATCTTCTCAGCGTCGGACAACTACAAGAAAAAGGCCTTGCCATCTTGATGCAATAAAATCAATGTCGCATTTATCATCTTACGAAGGGGTTTGATAATTCAAACCAACTTGACAAGTAATATGTTCATTCTACTATCCACCGCTCAATCCTACAAGCACGCCAAGGAGTTGTGTTTCCAAGAAAGCACACATGATCTAGCAAATCTCTAGCACTACAGGTATGGACACCTCAATTTCCAATGACTTATAACTCAAAAAAAACAATAAGATGGTAAAGGTTCTGTCCAATTTTTCTAAGTGTGGGTCTACTGTATGCACTAATTGTTAAAAAGGAAAGTAACACTGGAAATCATCCTCAAGAAAAGCTTATGGAGAGCATCAGAAAGGCTGGAGCTTATTCATGTAGATATTTATGGCCCAATTTCCCCAACCTCCAACGGCCAAAGGAGGTAACTTATGTGCTTTATTGATGGTTTTGGTAGAAAACTTTGGGTATAGCTCCCTACTACGAAGGCATATGCATTTGCTTCTTTTTAATTTTTTTAAAAGTTTTATTAAGAAAGAAACCGGAATGTTCATTAAAATATTTGGGAACTGTTCGTAGAGGAGACTTCACATCCAATCAATTCACTTCCTATTTTAGAGAGAAGGGATCAAGAGGCACCTAACAACATCTTATACACCACAACAAAATGGTGTTTGAGAGCATGATTAAAACTATGCTTGCCGAGAAGGATGTTCCTAGAGTATTCTGTCCGGAGGCTGTAAATTTGGCATTTTATGTACTCAACAGATGTCCAGCCACATCCTTGAATGATAAGACACTAGAAGAGGCTTGGAGTGGCGTGAAACCATCCATTGAACAATTCTGAATGTTAGGTATAAGTACGGAGTCAAAGGGATATCGACTTTATGATCCAAATGCTAAAACGGTCATAATAGCAAGGATGATATCTTCAAAGAGGATATGAAATGGATTCGAGTCTTGAAGGATCAAATAAGTCAATTTTAGAATGAGAACAAGAAGACCAATGTGTTGAGCAAATGATACAAGAGATAGTTGATTTGTAGGTTGATGTTGACGTGTAGGTTGCTGATTTTGATGATGATGTACAAGCTGTTGATTTTGATGTACAAGTTGTTGATTTTGATGTGCCGGATGATGTACATGTTGTTGGTTCTGATGACGAAATAAGACATGTTGGAAAGATGAGACATAACTGCAATAGAAGAGCGCCGAAATGGATGAACGACTATGTGAATGGTCATGAAGATGCTCATTTTGCCTTCTTTAGTGGTGAAGAGGATCCTATCAGATTCGAGAAAGTTGTGAAGCATGAAAAGTGGAGACAATCCATGAACTTAGAAATCAGTTCGATTGAAAAAATAAGACTTGGCTTCTTACCAAACTACTCGTAGGGACGAAGAGCGTACGGGTCAAATGGGTTTATAAATCTAAACTTAATCAACTTGGAAAAGTAGAGAAGCACAAAGCACATTTAGTTATTAAGGGTTATGTCCAAGAACATGGAGTAGATTATGAGGAAGTATATGCTCTAGTATCTCATATGGATACAGTCCGAATGATCCTTACTCTTTCTCCTCAAAGACAATGGATTGTCTATCAACTTGATGTGAAGTCGGCATTTCTTTAGGGAGATCTAATTGAGGATGTTTACATTGAAAATCCTAAAGGGTATGAGATCAAGAATGTAGAGGAGAAAGTCTATAAACTTAAAAAGGTCCTATACAGGCTCAAGCATGCACCAAGGGCGTGACTTAGTTGTATAGAGTCATACTTCAAGAGGGAGGATATAAGAAAGAAGATAGCAAGCAAACTCTCTTTAACAAGACCACTAATCAAGGTAAATATATACAAGAATGATGATGATATGATGGAGATGTTTAAAAACTCTATGATGAGAGAGTTCGACATGTCAAATTTGGGCAAAATGAAGTATTTTTTTGGCATAGAAGTTTTGCAGTTTAAATGTGGAATCTTCATAAGTCAAAAGAAATAAGTAAAAAAATTTTTTGAAGAGGTTTGGTATGGAAGATTGTAATCTTGTTCAAAATTCAATTGTCCATGGTCTTAAAGTTCACAAGGATGTTGATGGACAATGGTAAATACTTCAGTCTACAAACAACTGATTGGGAATATGATGTACTTGGCAACTACGAGGCATGATATCATGTACACAATTAGTTTGATAAGCAAATATGTATCCAACCCCCCTAAATCGAATCTCTCCATTGTAAAGAGAGTTTTGTATTATCTACTAGGAACTAGTGATTTTGGGATTCTTTATCAAGCATCAAGAAATCAGGAGCTAATTGGGTTCAGTGATAGTGATTATATAGGCTGTTTGGAGGATCGAAAGATTACATTAGGTTATGCATTATTTTGAGTGGAGCAGTAGTAGATTGGTCGTCAAAATAACAACATATCATCACTCTAAGCACAACAGAGGCCAAATTTGTATCTGCAACAACTGTGCCTGTCAATTGTTGTAGATGAAGCGAACATTGAAGAAGCTTGTATATAATGGAAACACAGATCCTGACATCTTTTGTGACAATAGATTCACAATCAAGCTTGTAAAGAATCTTGTGATGCACAGAAGAAGCAAACATATTGATGTTCCCTTTCATTTTTTGCGTGATCTTGTGAATGAAGAGAAGATTCAAATAAAAGTTTTGTGGCACACAATAACAAGTAGTAGATATTCTCACTAAGCCTTTAAAGCTTGAGACATTTTTAACTTGAAGAAGAAGTTGGGGTATCGAACGCACAAGATAAACTAGCTATGTGATAGTCTAGTTTAGAAGAGGAAACGATAAGATTACAATAGTTTTAATTAAGTTAAAATAAATCCTAATTTTTAGGAACTTTCTATTGATTTGTGTATTCTTGTTAGTAGCGTAGACTTGAACTCAGGTATATTATGTTGTTAGTGTTTGTTAAGCATTTTCTGATATTTGTAATGGTTATTTAAGAGCCTCTTGTTATTGATGCAATTAAGTCAATTTTCATTGATCATTCTCTAAATGTCAACAAAAATATCCCTTGTGTCTCTATAGTTTCGTTGTTATGGAAAACGTTGCTATTTAGCCGCCCATCGAAGACGTTAAATTTTACAACACATTCATCAAGTGCAAAGGATCGAGTGAATTGATTTTTTTAAGAAAAATCTAATATGGACAAAGCTTATTGACCTCTCAAATAACCTGTTGAGTGGAGACCAAAATTCCAACTAAGTTTATGTGTCCAATGGAGTTAGATTTTGGCTCAATTCTACTTAGGCTCTCACAAATTTCTTCTTTGAAAATGTTGGATCTTTCATACAACTTGTTGGGAACTAATAAGATCGAGATCATGATCATGATAAGATCAAGATCGTGATCGTGATAATATCGTGATCGTGATAATATCGAGATCGTGATAATATTAAGATCGTAATAATATCTTTATTAATTAGTTTCCTATATATTATTAGTCATTGTTCTCTTGTAAAGCTTAAATAAAGGTTATTATAATATCAATAAAATTGTGGTTTCAACTCCCTGGATTATGGTGGGATAAAACAACATGTATATCAATTTTATTATGTCCATATATAGGAATTAAAAGGAAATGACAAAGTTGGTGGCCTTTCGTACGATGACTATTCTACCTATAACGCATTTCCTTACAAAGTTTCTTCGTATATGCTGACTAAAAATAAACTATTTTTTTTCTTCTTAATTTGAAATAGGAAAATAAAGTTGGTCAAAATTACTAATAAAGCCTTGTACAAATATTACTTCATTAAGAGTACCCATAACATAATTTTATTTAGTAAATATATTCCTAAATTTATTATTTTTCAACACATTACCTTTCTTTCAAACCAATTGCTACCCTCATAGTTTTCAACCAAATTAGCCCAAATGAAGTTAATGCTTATCATTTAACTATTTTCAAGTCGTAACGAGGTTAATGATTATAATTTAACTGTATGATGTTGTAAATCGAAAAACAAAATAAACGCAGTATAATGTTTATAAACCAAGCGTAAATTGTCTCTCGTTTGTGGTAGAGAATTGTAACCACCACCTCTTTTGCAACAACCTGTCAAGGTAAACAGTGAGAGCCCAAAGAATGCATAGAATAACTCTATCAATTGCAATTCCAACTTGGAATTCTCTTGAAACATTAAGACAACATCCCCAAATACGCCACAATTGTAGCTTCTTTAGTGCGCATCTATGATCGACTCAACCATAAACTCAACCGTAAACCATACCAGAAACTTATACCAGAAACTCAACCAGAAATCATACCACGTTCGATACCAGATCTCAACCAAAAACCATACCAAAACCACAACCAGAAACCATACTAGAAAATCATACCAGAAACTCAACAAAAAACCATACAAAAAATTTAACGAGAAACAATACTAGAAACTCAACCAGAAAGTCATATAAAAACTCATACCATAAACCATATCAGAAACTCAACTAGAAAACATACCAAAAAACTCAACCAGAAACCATACCAAAACTCATACCATAAACCATATCAGAAACTCAACTAGAAATCATACCAGAAACTCAACCAAAAAGCATACTAGAAACTCAACCAGAAACCATACCAAAAACTCATACCAGAAACCATAGTAGAAACACATTACTAGAAACTTATACTAGAAACCAATTACGATAAAAAATGACAACAAAATATCTTAAAAACACTAATTTGTACTCTCTCCCTATATTCTCTCTCCATATGTGTAACACCCCGTAAAATTATCATTCCGCATCATATGAATGGGGATTTATGTTTAGTTTATAAGGATGGGTTGCTACCCATGTTAACAATAATTCTTCTTTTCCAGTGGTAGAGTGACGATAAAGAACTCTGAAGTTTAAGCGTGCTCGTGCGGGAGCAATTTCAGGATGAGTGAAAATGGTATCATAGGTAACCCTTGTTTACGAGTGTGCTCTACCTAGTAGGCGGTCACTCGGCTTTGTAGACGGTGTTAACAAGAATTTTTCTTTTTCAATGGTCAAGTGAGGACAAAGAAGTCTGCAATTAAGTGTGCTCGTGCGGGAGCAATTTCAGGATAAGTCACCTTCCGGGTCTTACAAGATCTGTTTGTTTCTTCTTCTTTTTTTTAATAGAGGGGTTAAAAACGGATCAATTACTTTTACATAATATTAATGAAAGTGGTAAAAAATAGAGGGGTATACAAAACAAAAGCTTATAAGAAAGAGTCTACTTCACCCAATTCTTCCAATAAAGTTGGTGACCATTTTTTATGTGCAATGTTTTTTTGATAAATGTGTATAACGGGTTTTGTTCTTCTGTTTAAAACAAGGGTTTTCTTGTATTTTCTTTAAAAATATTTATTTTAATGAAGGAAACCGTAGTTTATATACAATTTCTTTATTTTTTAAACAATAAGTGGAACCGTTGTTTTAAAGAGGTTTCCTTGTATTTTTTATAAAATAAAATATAAAAAACAAACGCTGTTTTAATTTATGGTTTTTTCACAAAAAACGTAATTTAAAACGACTATGCTTCGACCCTTGATTGCCTTCCTATTTTGGGAAACAACTTTCCTCCGTTCCTCATATAAAAAATAGCATTAGTTTATGCTTCGACCCTTAATTTTATACACGTAATACTTAACAATTCAATCTTAAATTTTAATTAAAATAAGGTTTATTTTTTTTAAATTTTTTTTGAAACCCTTTCAAAATTTCTTAAAAAAACACGGTCTTACATTAGTAAATGAAAATAAACTAAAGTCGTGATAGAAAAATCAAAGATGATTGATCTAAAAGTCTAATCATTATTCAAAGTCTCCTCTGGACTTATAATTCAAACATAATCACAATCAGTCCATAATGTAATTAATATATGCCGTACTTGTAGGTGAATTGAAGTCGATATCATTTAACCGGGATATATAATTCACATTATTCCCCTACTTTCAAGAAAATAAAACTTATTTTCTTAACTTAAAAGGTTAATTAATAGAGAGAATTCGATGAAATGTACCCAATGATAAATTTTATATAGTAGATAATCTAGTCATATAAATTATTAGATGAATAATATTAAACAAATATATGTTTTTATCGATTACAATAAATTTTATCTTATTCTTGTAAATGAAACATATTTCTTGTAACTTATTATTGTAATTTATCATTCTTACAAGAAATTTAAAAAATCAATAAATGAATGTAGTTATGGAGAATTGATCTTTGGTTGGTAGTCCCCCTCCCATCCTAATACCAACCAGACAAGTTGGATCCCACGATTTATTTTTCTTTTGAAAATTATAAATATACGTTAATTATGATACTTGAGATTTCTCTTGTACACTAATTTTCTTGTACAACAATTAGTGTAATTAATTTTCTTGTAAGAAATATTGTAACTAGTTTTTTTGTACACGATTATTCTATCGTATACAAATAACTCAATAATATTATTAGATTTTTTGTGTGTACATAAATGATTTGATTATTCTTGACCTTGAATTCATATGCAAGAATTAAATACAAAATCTTGTAACATATTAAGAAAAGTTGATATATTAATTAAGGGAAAGTTAGTCCATTCATCAATAGAAATGTTATATACTTAATTATTTATTATTAGGAGATATGTGCTAAACATGCAATATTAGTGACATAATGCTACGTAACAAATTCACCCAATCGAATATCTAACCTCGACAATGATATGCATGACTACCGAAAGCACATTCACGAGTTGTGTTTTATGATATTTAAAAATTAAAATTTCAAATGTAATAATTATTTGTTATACATATTAAAGTCATTGTAATTTATATCATATGTCGGGTGGGAGTAATTTAAGGTCTATATGTCAATAATTATTATTTTCATCAAATTTATTTTTGGGCTGATTAGGTAAGTAGGCTATTTTTTTTAATTGTACACTAAGTAGGTTTTTTTCAGTTTTTAGTTTAGTAAATATACCCCCAAATATTTTTAACCGTGAACCCTAACCTTCTATTCCTTCCGTCTTCCTCTTTGCAAGCCGCAACCTCCTTCAACTCTCATCCAAACCCTCACGCTCTCTTCGTCTTTCTTGTTTAAGCTTCGAGCACACAAAAATGGAATCCTCGATTACAAAGCGGGATCATATCAGAAGGACGCCACTGAGGCGAGGACAAGTGAAGTGTAACACCCCGGATTCTCGGAACCCGGGATATTACTGGTTAGGACCTCACAATGGGTCCCGACCTCAATTTGACAACAACATTACTAGGATCTTGCAACAAGACACAAATAAAGAAATCGAAATTCATAAAAACCATGTTTTCAGAGTAATGAATGCAACACTGTCTAGCAGCCTATAGTACTTAAACAAAAGAAAAGAACAACTGTCTTAACCAAAAGAAAGAAAAGACAAAACAACCCCAACCCCCGCTCTAAGGAGTACGAAGACCCGGCTGACCACTACTTCCGGATCACTCAGCTGCTGATCTAACCTGCGGTAAATCTAAAACAACAACAAGAAGAACCGTTAGCTAGTTATCTAAATATTAGCAGAATAATAGCAGCACAAACACACTCAGATAAACATAAACACTCAGCATGCTTTCAAACAAGTCCGTTTTATTATCTTGCTTTAATTTACTCGTTCACTCTAGTGATACTTATTTTGTGACACGAGGGATTCCCAAACCTCGCCTCCGCCCCCGTGTAACCATCAGGAATGGATCCGATGCATCTGACCTTGTACCTGCATGGTCTGGGTATAGAGAACCTCTCAGTCTCCTGTCAGAGCTGGGTAGTGATGTCACGGCCCGTTATACATACACTTGGGCCTTAAACGTAATAATAACAGTCGTCCTAGCAAGTTATTATTATTAAATCACGCAATAGCACACACCACTACTATCACTCAACTAACACTCAAAAACTGGCTAAGTAAGTCGCAAGGACTTACCTGAGTAAAATCACACTCTAACAAGTCTCAAAACGATCTGTACTCGTGGTAACTCAACCGCCTGTCAAATAAGGCATGTGGATCAAAATCTCATCCAGATGTCCAACCTCATGCGAAGGAATTACGGAAAAAGCTCTCTTACGGTAAAAGACCATTTTACCCTTAACGTCGAAAATCTCAAAGTTTATTCTTAGACTTACTAATTCCTTTTGGAACTTGTCTCGTACTTTGTGTCTCTCGGTTAGCTACTTATAGGTTATCAGTTCAAACTTGAATCCGCTCGAAAAAGAATAAACCTCTTCCTCCTTCCCGGTTATTACGCTACTCTTATACATTTATATATACTTACGTACATATCTTCACTTTTCCTTCAACTCATATACTCATGTAACTACACGATATGCTTATATATATATATATATATATATATATATATATATATATATATATACATATTTTATCAGTCACGTTAATCACTCTACAGTTCAAGTATAAGCAACTATACCTTCTCAAATTAAATATGCTCTTATATATTATTGATCATTATACCCTTACATATTTAATACACTTCTACATCTCTTACTATCTCTTATTCATACATGTATATTTATTTATATACAAACATACTCCTATCTACACTGGTATATATATATATATATATTCATATTTTCCACCATTCATTTAGATGTAAACTACACTGGTATGTTCCACCGCACCCCTATCTACACTGGTATATATATATTCATATCTTTCACCGCACCCTATCTACAATTGCTCATATCTCTTGCTCCAAAGTATATATATATATTTATATACATCCAGTACACCTATACATATATATACCTATACATATTCAACATACTTATACCTATAATTCTATCTCTACACACACAACAGTGCACCGAAAGGACTTACCTACCGCAGGCTGCAACAGGTCCGATTTTACGATTGTTGGGGCGTCTTGGACCGGGGATCGTTTGTTGGCTCGAATGTACTCAACACAGGTGCACAAACTCGTCCTAGCGTTGTCACTGCTGATGGTCGACGGAGGAGGTCGCAGAGGCTCCGGTGGGGGCTGTTACTGTCCTGCGAGACCTTCTGTCTGTTACCAGCCGATCCAGATCAGAGGGAGTAGGAGGGCTTCAGCATCTCATCGTCTGAAGGTGCGTCCCGGTTGATTGTTGGTTGCAGAAGGGTTGTCCAGGAGGCATACGGTGGGTGCTGGTGTTACTGCAAGGCACACTGTCGGTCACGCTTGGTTCAGATCAGGAACGGAAAGAAGGAAAGGAAATGGCCGGCTCACCTACTGCAGTCCGGCGGCGGCGGCGGCTGGACTCGGCGACGGCACGGCGTACTGCTGCGTAAATTCGGAGGCGATTGGTGAGTCCCGACAGAGAAGGGAAGGAAGGGGAGTAGCGGAGAAGGAGAGGCGGGGCTTACCGTGCGACTGGCTGTTGGAGCGGTGGCGGCTCTCCCTACCACCAGCGTCGGCGGTGTACTCTCTCTCTCTCTCGGTGGTCGCGGCTGCTGGTGGTTGTCGGCTTACAATTGAGTCGATTACAGATCCGCCGGTTGCTGCTGAAGAGAGAAGCGGCAGTACGAGGGTAAGGTAAGGTTAAAGAGTAATTAGATTAGGGTTAATCTAATTAGGTTAGGGTTAGATTTGGGCCAGAATTAGGCGTAAGGAAGTGGGCTGAGAAGTGGGCTTATATCCGGCCCTTCTCTTTAAAACGAAAAAAAATTCGAAACTTATTACTTATGTGCGGGAATTTATATAATACGGAATTAAATTCCGTATTATCTAATTTATTATTATTTTTATTTTAAGGTGCGTACATTAATTCCGGTTAAAAGGTTTCATCATTTTATGTGACTTAAAGTCACATAAAATGATAACATTTAAACTCGTTTTATTTTATTTATTTATTTATGTACTCATTTATTTAAGATTGACGTTTCGGAAATCGGTTAAATTCAGGTTTAACGGAGTTTAAAAAATTCCGGTTATTACATCAGTGTCCTCTTAAAAGAAGTTTCGTCCCGAAACTTAGAATAATTCTCTTAATCGTGCATTTCCTTTGGTATATTTTAATTTTCTCGACCTTTTCGTTGGCTACACGCAACTACTCAATTACCAAAAGTAGACATGAGTCACATAAAACGTAATCACTCAAATCAATATAAAATCCTGAAAGGTCAAACAACACAACAACCGAGTACTAACTCGTCGATACAAAAGTAACATCTAACCCCGCAGAAACTCGGGATAATTACGTCTAATACTCTCCTTTGTCTCCCAAGTGGCCTCATCAGCTCCTCGTCTATACCACTGAATCCTCAACATTGGTATCTCCTTAGAACGCAGACATCTATTACTGCGCTCTAGGACGGCTACTGGATATTTCACAAAAGTGTGGTCTGGCTCGACTATCAGATCCTCACGACTAAGGATGTGTATCAGGTTTGGTAGGTACTCTCTCTACGGTTTGGTTTTCAAAACTTACTTCCAGCTCTTTTGATGACTCTACCAAACTTTTCCTTCCATTGGGCCTAGAAATTTTCCCGACTATCGATTCTGAAACAATGATCTTAAACTTCTGTCGGCACTTTACTAAGTGTCTAATGCTCTTTGTAATACAACTGCTTGGCCCGGTTTCCTCAATGTGACTTAATCGGATTGTTCTTTAATTAATGGGTTTTCACCTACTTCATGTCAAGTTTTCAAAATTATATAACTCAAAATAAATCACACACCCAAGGGGGCCTTTTTCATATAGATCTCTAATTCCTTAACTTGAAATCATAGGTAACCTAACATTGATTTTCTTCATGTTGTAACACCCATTAGGCACAATGGCGTCTTTCTGAGGGTTGACATGATTCACCTAACTCCTGCCTATACTTTTCTTCTACTACTATCAAGATCCTCCTCAAACAGATCCTTACTCTCTTACCCGTAGACTGTTCTTAACCAACTAGTAAGCAACCTCTAACCGATTCTCTCTATATATATTTAGATTACCCCAGAAAGTTGTCGTTGCCTACTTGGAGTTCCTCCAAGTCATCGATAAAGTTATCTCTTAAATTCGCAGTCACTAATATCTCTTCTTAACGGTACCTGCTCGTCAATACCAATCAACACTTATACGTCCTCAGTTGATGTCAGTCACTCTATAATTGACTTATCTCAATATTCCGGACCTGCTCTTCTCATACCTATACTGGCGTTAAATTCTTGGTGAGCATCATCTGCTCGATTAATCCTTTCATGCTTCACTAATTCGTTTTCTCTTCCACACTTCTGTTTCCTTAGGCTAACTCTACTTCTCGAGCTCAACTGGGTCATTCATCTTGACCTAAATAGTCATTCCAAGTCTTCAACGATAGCTGGTAAGTGTCTTTGTAGTTTTGATGATTTTAGTTATCATCCCCTAGCAGTTCCCCTTGCACGGACCGTCGGTTTTGATGACTTAGGTTCCGTGATAATTGGGGTTACCTTGGACTTTCGAGTCCACCAAGGCCGTTCTTATATATACATTCCTTCGCTGGTGTTACCGGCAACATTGCCTTCATGATACTCCTTTGTTTCCGCTACAGGGCTTCAACTCTTTGATAACGACATTGCGATTTCTTTCAAATTTCTTTTAGGAGGTAAAAACCTCTCCACACTTGTGAAGTCTACATTTGCATCTACACTCCCTTATAGGTATCCCTTCCATGCACCTTAGACCCTCATATCTGGGTCGACATTTTTTTTTCTTTTGGCCTTACAAGCTTGTCTTGTGAACTCTTCTACTAGGTGACTCGTCTTATACATTTTTCTTCTCTGCATCGGTCTCTAACCGTCTGTTGATCATTACTACCCATTCTGTGTTGGAACTTCAATTGCTTTGTACTCTTGTGTAGATTTCCTAAGGACATCCTCATCTCAAAACTTTATTTAAAAAAATTAATCATAACCCGCAATTTTGATACCTGACTTTCCTTCTCACTGGATAAGTTATACACTTGGTTTACACTAAATCCATCATAGTGTCATCAGTCCGTTGGTATGATTGTTATTAAACATCCAATGGTACCATTTGTATACAACACATTAGGTGCATATGATTTTCTCACCAATCAAATTTCTCGCACCGCATTTATTATGTCTTCCTTATACTCAAGTCGCTTTGAGTTTTCTCGTACACGCTTTACAACTGCGTTGGTTGGTCTTATTACTTTCATCAACTCTTAGGTCATCAGTCCAGCTGAATTTTTCTTTTTTTTTCTTTTTTTTTTTCATGGAGTACCTCCATTTCTCCTTAACTAACAGTCTTTAGTCCTTTCGGTAACCATCTTATGGGTGTGATACCGGATCCATATAACAACCTTTAGTCTTTCACTTTTACTCCTTCTCATGTCTGTTTTAGTCAACCTGTAGATTCTATCTGCAATCACCTCACAACTCGACCACACATTTCACCAAGACTTTATATCATACTCTTTATGTTTGTGCCGTCTCGGAATTTCCAATTATTCTGTGTCACATCTTTAATCACAAGGGTTTTCCCTGTCAATCTAGACAGTCTGACCCTCCTTTTTCTCGAAGGAGCACCATCAGTCTTACTTGTGTGGGATGCTAAGACATAGGACATGTTTCCAATCATCTACTTCCTCTTAGTCTTCTAGTTCTTCTTACATGGATCCCCTTCATTCTAACTCTGATATGTATCTTTCGTAGTCAGTAGTAAGTAACTACTCCCAACAATTCCCTTTTTCACCATTACCATCATCAAGGGTCATTGCCGACCGTCAAGAGCTGCTCTTAAATTTCTTAATTAGAGTTATCAGAATGGACTCATCTAACGTTATCATCCAGGCTACTAGTACTTGTATTGATTTAACTTCACCATTTTCGTCGTGGATCTCTGAAAGAATTTCACTAGATGTCGATAAAATTCTTTTATAACCTTGTGGTTATTCTTCTTATCGGTTAACTAACCATCACTAGTTAACCCGCACATGTGACTTTTAAGTTGTCCAATAGGATGTAGTTGACCTTCTACAACATCATAGACTTACTTTTCTTCCATCTCTTTTGAGGCTTGATATACTTGGTGAAATATATCTCCTCCAGTCTCTCTGTTTATTCTTCTTTAGCTCCTCCTACAATCTACACTTTTGTAAGATTGTTATACTCTTACGAGTCCAGTTGTATCATTCTTCTTCCATCAACAGACTTTTCAATCCTTCTAGGGTAGTTTGTAGGTACATCTCCGTGATTCTTTTACCTGAGTTATCGTCTATTTGCGGTTCTCTATTATGAACTTGTAGTGTTATTAGCTTAAAACCCTTTTGAATGAGAAGTTATTGAGGTCCCTCTGGTTCACCAATACTCTTCTCACACACTCTTTTTCCTTGGGTGTTGCTTGTAATGCTGCCCTTACAGAAGCTGGTTATTGTTGTATCCCGGTCTATGTCAGAATTCTCTTGTGTTCTACGAGATCACTCCACTTCTACGTTAGTGAAATCCACCTTTACCTTTCTGGCAATGCCTAAGCTTCCAAGTTGCAGCTCTTTAATTCTTTCTATTTGGATGGATAATGTATCTCGTGTTGACTTCCATACTTTTGACTGTCTCGGTTATCAATCTGGATTGTGGTGGCAATTAGCTTGTTGAGAGTGATCATATTTCGCCTTGCTTTTGGCATCAACTTTCACTTCCTAGTCTGTCAATGAGCTTAAATTTTATGTCTCTTTTCTTGATCGCTACTATATCTCCCTTTTGGCCTTCATGTCTATGGCAATTTTCGACGTCATCTTCTTTGTTTGTGAAGTCATTTTACACAAATTGGAGGAGCCTCTCCGTTGTCGTTCTCAAATTCCCTAGTTGGCGATCATCTCTTGCTTCTCCGGAACTACTCTCTTTAATATCCGTCATTTGATCCCGTTGAGTTGATTCTGGATTCTCTTCTTGTCATTGTAATTGGTGTTGTCTTTGAGTCTTCACTTTTCCGTCTCGACGTTCCTCAACAAGCTCGAAGGAGTTGTCCGACGTTCGTCTACCCTAATGCACATAAGATGTGCATACGAATCTTCACGTTGTCACCCTTCAACATCTACTTAGATGTGTCCAAGGAGTGAGAAACTCATTATGTTATCTCCGTTAAGGACATAACATAACTACAATTTCTACTAATCTTCGGCATATACCTATCTATATAACATATCTTTATAAACAAGCTAAAAGTCCAACTACAGTAAAACCTAAAGTCCATACTAAGCAAACTGAGATCCGCGGTAGTAGTGGTGGTCAGCCGTACTTTTCTATTCCCAACCAGACTATGCATGCATTTAAAAACCAAAATTCTCTTTTTAAACCCAGACCCCTTTTCGGGTTCTGATTAAAACTTATTTCGTCTTTCAGAAGATTTCAAGTGTCATTGTTGCCAACCTAGAGCTCTGATACCATGTTGTAACACCCTGGATTCTCGGAACCCGGGATATTACTGGTTAGGACCTCACAATGGGTCCCGACCTCAGTTTGACAACAACATTACTAGGATCTTGCAACAAGACACAAATAAAGAAATCGAAATTCATAAAAACCATGTTTTCAGAGTAATGAATGCAACACTGTCTAGCAACCTATAGTACTTAAACAAAAGAAAAGAACAACTGTCTTAACCAAAAGAAAGAAAAGACAAAACAACCCCAACCCCCGCTCTAAGGAGTACGGAGACCCGGCTGACCACTACTTCCGGATCACTCAGCTGCTGATCTAACCTGCGGTAAATCTAAAACAACAACAAGAAGAACCGTTAGCTAGTTATCTAAATATTAGCAGAATAATAGCAGCACAAACACACTCAGATAAACATAAACACTCAGCATGCTTTCAAACAAGTCCGTTTTATTATCTTGCTTTAATTTACTCGTTCACTCTAGTGATACTTATTTTGTGACACGAGGGATTCCCAAACCTCGCCTCCGCCCCCGTGTAACCATCAGGAATGGATCCGATGCATCTGACCTTGTACCTGCATGGTCTGGGTATAGAGAACCTCTCAGTCTCCTGTCAGAGCTGGGTAGTGATGTCACGGCCCGTTATACATACACTTGGGCCTTAAACGTAATAATAACAGTCGTCCTAGCAAGTTATTATTATTAAATCACGCAATAGCACACACCACTACTATCACTCAACTAACACTCAAAAACTGGCTAAGTAAGTCGCAAGGACTTACCTGAGTAAAATCACACTCTAACAAGTCTCAAAACGATCTGTACTCGTGGTAACTCAACCGCCTGTCAAATAAGGCATGTGGATCAAAATCTCATCCAGATGTCCAACCTCATGCGAAGGAATTACGGAAAAAGCTCTCTTACGGTAAAAGACCATTTTACCCTTAACGTCGAAAATCTCAAAGTTTATTCTTAGACTTACTAATTCCTTTTGGAACTTGTCTCGTACTTTGTGTCTCTCGGTTAGCTACTTATAGGTTATCAGTTCAAACTTGAATCCGCTCGAAAAAGAATAAACCTCTTCCTCCTTCCCGGTTATTACGCTACTCTTATACATTTATATATACTTACGTACATATCTTCACTTTTCCTTCAACTCATATACTCATGTAACTACACGATATGCTTATATATATATATATATATATATACATATTTTATCAGTCACGTTAATCACTCTACAGTTCAAGTATAAGCAACTATACCTTCTCAAATTAAATATGCTCTTATATATTATTGATCATTATACCCTTACATATTTAATACACTTCTACATCTCTTACTATCTCTTATTCATACATGTATATTTATTTATATACAAACATACTCCTATCTACACTGGTATATATATATATATATATTCATATTTTCCACCATTCATTTAGATGTAAACTACACTGGTATGTTCCACCGCACCCCTATCTACACTGGTATATATATATTCATATCTTTCACCGCACCCTATCTACAATTGCTCATATCTCTTGCTCCAAAGTATATATATATATTTATATACATCCAGTACACCTATACATATATATACCTATACATATTCAACATACTTATACCTATAATTCTATCTCTACACACACAACAGTGCACCGAAAGGACTTACCTACCGCAGGCTGCAACAGGTCCGATTTTACGATTGTTGGGGCGTCTTGGACCGGGGATCGTTTGTTGGCTCGAATGTACTCAACACAGGTGCACAAACTCGTCCTAGCGTTGTCACTGCTGATGGTCGACGGAGGAGGTCGCAGAGGCTCCGGTGGGGGCTGTTACTGTCCTGCGAGACCTTCTGTCTGTTACCAGCCGATCCAGATCAGAGGGAGTAGGAGGGCTTCAGCATCTCATCGTCTGAAGGTGCGTCCCGGTTGATTGTTGGTTGCAGAAGGGTTGTCCAGGAGGCATACGGTGGGTGCTGGTGTTACTGCAAGGCACACTGTCGGTCACGCTTGGTTCAGATCAGGAACGGAAAGAAGGAAAGGAAATGGCCGGCTCACCTACTGCAGTCCGGCGGCGGCGGCGGCTGGACTCGGCGACGGCACGGCGTACTGCTGCGTAAATTCGGAGGCGATTGGTGAGTCCCGACAGAGAAGGGAAGGAAGGGGAGTAGCGGAGAAGGAGAGGCGGGGCTTACCGTGCGACTGGCTGTTGGAGCGGTGGCGGCTCTCCCTACCACCAGCGTCGGCGGTGTACTCTCTCTCTCTCTCGGTGGTCGCGGCTGCTGGTGGTTGTCGGCTTACAATTGAGTCGATTACAGATCCGCCGGTTGCTGCTGAAGAGAGAAGCGGCAGTACGAGGGTAAGGTAAGGTTAAAGAGTAATTAGATTAGGGTTAATCTAATTAGGTTAGGGTTAGATTTGGGCCAGAATTAGGCGTAAGGAAGTGGGCTGAGAAGTGGGCTTATATCCGGCCCTTCTCTTTAAAACGAAAAAAAATTCGAAACTTATTACTTATGTGCGGGAATTTATATAATACGGAATTAAATTCCGTATTATCTAATTTATTATTATTTTTATTTTAAGGTGCGTACATTAATTCCGGTTAAAAGGTTTCATCATTTTATGTGACTTAAAGTCACATAAAATGATAACATTTAAACTCGTTTTATTTTATTTATTTATTTATGTACTCATTTATTTAAGATTGACGTTTCGGAAATCGGTTAAATTCAGGTTTAACGGAGTTTAAAAAATTCCGGTTATTACATCAGTGTCCTCTTAAAAGAAGTTTCGTCCCGAAACTTAGAATAATTCTCTTAATCGTGCATTTCCTTTGGTATATTTTAATTTTCTCGACCTTTTCGTTGGCTACACGCAACTACTCAATTACCAAAAGTAGACATGAGTCACATAAAACGTAATCACTCAAATCAATATAAAATCCTGAAAGGTCAAACAACACAACAACCGAGTACTAACTCGTCGATACAAAAGTAACATCTAACCCCGCAGAAACTCGGGATAATTACGTCTAATACTCTCCTTTGTCTCCCAAGTGGCCTCATCAGCTCCTCGTCTATACCACTGAATCCTCAACATTGGTATCTCCTTAGAACGCAGACATCTATTACTGCGCTCTAGGACGGCTACTGGATATTTCACAAAAGTGTGGTCTGGCTCGACTATCAGATCCTCACGACTAAGGATGTGTATCAGGTTTGGTAGGTACTCTCTCTACGGTTTGGTTTTCAAAACTTACTTCCAGCTCTTTTGATGACTCTACCAAACTTTTCCTTCCATTGGGCCTAGAAATTTTCCCGACTATCGATTCTGAAACAATGATCTTAAACTTCTGTCGGCACTTTACTAAGTGTCTAATGCTCTTTGTAATACAACTGCTTGGCCCGGTTTCCTCAATGTGACTTAATCGGATTGTTCTTTAATTAATGGGTTTTCACCTACTTCATGTCAAGTTTTCAAAATTATATAACTCAAAATAAATCACACACCCAAGGGGGCCTTTTTCATATAGATCTCTAATTCCTTAACTTGAAATCATAGGTAACCTAACATTGATTTTCTTCATGTTGTAACACCCATTAGGCACAATGGCGTCTTTCTGAGGGTTGACATGATTCACCTAACTCCTGCCTATACTTTTCTTCTACTACTATCAAGATCCTCCTCAAACAGATCCTTACTCTCTTACCCGTAGACTGTTCTTAACCAACTAGTAAGCAACCTCTAACCGATTCTCTCTATATATATTTAGATTACCCCAGAAAGTTGTCGTTGCCTACTTGGAGTTCCTCCAAGTCATCGATAAAGTTATCTCTTAAATTCGCAGTCACTAATATCTCTTCTTAACGGTACCTGCTCGTCAATACCAATCAACACTTATACGTCCTCAGTTGATGTCAGTCACTCTATAATTGACTTATCTCAATATTCCGGACCTGCTCTTCTCATACCTATACTGGCGTTAAATTCTTGGTGAGCATCATCTGCTCGATTAATCCTTTCATGCTTCACTAATTCGTTTTCTCTTCCACACTTCTGTTTCCTTAGGCTAACTCTACTTCTCGAGCTCAACTGGGTCATTCATCTTGACCTAAATAGTCATTCCAAGTCTTCAACGATAGCTGGTAAGTGTCTTTGTAGTTTTGATGATTTTAGTTATCATCCCCTAGCAGTTCCCCTTGCACGGACCGTCGGTTTTGATGACTTAGGTTCCGTGATAATTGGGGTTACCTTGGACTTTCGAGTCCACCAAGGCCGTTCTTATATATACATTCCTTCGCTGGTGTTACCGGCAACATTGCCTTCATGATACTCCTTTGTTTCCGCTACAGGGCTTCAACTCTTTGATAACGACATTGCGATTTCTTTCAAATTTCTTTTAGGAGGTAAAAACCTCTCCACACTTGTGAAGTCTACATTTGCATCTACACTCCCTTATAGGTATCCCTTCCATGCACCTTAGACCCTCATATCTGGGTCGACATTTTTTTTTCTTTTGGCCTTACAAGCTTGTCTTGTGAACTCTTCTACTAGGTGACTCGTCTTATACATTTTTCTTCTCTGCATCGGTCTCTAACCGTCTGTTGATCATTACTACCCATTCTGTGTTGGAACTTCAATTGCTTTGTACTCTTGTGTAGATTTCCTAAGGACATCCTCATCTCAAAACTTTATTTAAAAAAATTAATCATAACCCGCAATTTTGATACCTGACTTTCCTTCTCACTGGATAAGTTATACACTTGGTTTACACTAAATCCATCATAGTGTCATCAGTCCGTTGGTATGATTGTTATTAAACATCCAATGGTACCATTTGTATACAACACATTAGGTGCATATGATTTTCTCACCAATCAAATTTCTCGCACCGCATTTATTATGTCTTCCTTATACTCAAGTCGCTTTGAGTTTTCTCGTACACGCTTTACAACTGCGTTGGTTGGTCTTATTACTTTCATCAACTCTTAGGTCATCAGTCCAGCTGAATTTTTCTTTTTTTTTCTTTTTTTTTTTCATGGAGTACCTCCATTTCTCCTTAACTAACAGTCTTTAGTCCTTTCGGTAACCATCTTATGGGTGTGATACCGGATCCATATAACAACCTTTAGTCTTTCACTTTTACTCCTTCTCATGTCTGTTTTAGTCAACCTGTAGATTCTATCTGCAATCACCTCACAACTCGACCACACATTTCACCAAGACTTTATATCATACTCTTTATGTTTGTGCCGTCTCGGAATTTCCAATTATTCTGTGTCACATCTTTAATCACAAGGGTTTTCCCTGTCAATCTAGACAGTCTGACCCTCCTTTTTCTCGAAGGAGCACCATCAGTCTTACTTGTGTGGGATGCTAAGACATAGGACATGTTTCCAATCATCTACTTCCTCTTAGTCTTCTAGTTCTTCTTACATGGATCCCCTTCATTCTAACTCTGATATGTATCTTTCGTAGTCAGTAGTAAGTAACTACTCCCAACAATTCCCTTTTTCACCATTACCATCATCAAGGGTCATTGCCGACCGTCAAGAGCTGCTCTTAAATTTCTTAATTAGAGTTATCAGAATGGACTCATCTAACGTTATCATCCAGGCTACTAGTACTTGTATTGATTTAACTTCACCATTTTCGTCGTGGATCTCTGAAAGAATTTCACTAGATGTCGATAAAATTCTTTTATAACCTTGTGGTTATTCTTCTTATCGGTTAACTAACCATCACTAGTTAACCCGCACATGTGACTTTTAAGTTGTCCAATAGGATGTAGTTGACCTTCTACAACATCATAGACTTACTTTTCTTCCATCTCTTTTGAGGCTTGATATACTTGGTGAAATATATCTCCTCCAGTCTCTCTGTTTATTCTTCTTTAGCTCCTCCTACAATCTACACTTTTGTAAGATTGTTATACTCTTACGAGTCCAGTTGTATCATTCTTCTTCCATCAACAGACTTTTCAATCCTTCTAGGGTAGTTTGTAGGTACATCTCCGTGATTCTTTTACCTGAGTTATCGTCTATTTGCGGTTCTCTATTATGAACTTGTAGTGTTATTAGCTTAAAACCCTTTTGAATGAGAAGTTATTGAGGTCCCTCTGGTTCACCAATACTCTTCTCACACACTCTTTTTCCTTGGGTGTTGCTTGTAATGCTGCCCTTACAGAAGCTGGTTATTGTTGTATCCCGGTCTATGTCAGAATTCTCTTGTGTTCTACGAGATCACTCCACTTCTACGTTAGTGAAATCCACCTTTACCTTTCTGGCAATGCCTAAGCTTCCAAGTTGCAGCTCTTTAATTCTTTCTATTTGGATGGATAATGTATCTCGTGTTGACTTCCATACTTTTGACTGTCTCGGTTATCAATCTGGATTGTGGTGGCAATTAGCTTGTTGAGAGTGATCATATTTCGCCTTGCTTTTGGCATCAACTTTCACTTCCTAGTCTGTCAATGAGCTTAAATTTTATGTCTCTTTTCTTGATCGCTACTATATCTCCCTTTTGGCCTTCATGTCTATGGCAATTTTCGACGTCATCTTCTTTGTTTGTGAAGTCATTTTACACAAATTGGAGGAGCCTCTCCGTTGTCGTTCTCAAATTCCCTAGTTGGCGATCATCTCTTGCTTCTCCGGAACTACTCTCTTTAATATCCGTCATTT
Organism: Fagopyrum esculentum; assembly: GCA_033239045.1. Lineage (NCBI taxonomy): Eukaryota > Viridiplantae > Streptophyta > Magnoliopsida > Caryophyllales > Polygonaceae > Fagopyrum > Fagopyrum esculentum. The sequence goes on along the minus strand of BSUD01000006.1, from coordinate 104,132,630 downwards.
GATCCCGTTGAGTTGATTCTGGATTCTCTTCTTGTCATTGTAATTGGTGTTGTCTTTGAGTCTTCACTTTTCCGTCTCGACGTTCCTCAACAAGCTCGAAGGAGTTGTCCGACGTTCGTCTACCCTAATGCACATAAGATGTGCATACGAATCTTCACGTTGTCACCCTTCAACATCTACTTAGATGTGTCCAAGGAGTGAGAAACTCATTATGTTATCTCCGTTAAGGACATAACATAACTACAATTTCTACTAATCTTCGGCATATACCTATCTATATAACATATCTTTATAAACAAGCTAAAAGTCCAACTACAGTAAAACCTAAAGTCCATACTAAGCAAACTGAGATCCGCGGTAGTAGTGGTGGTCAGCCGTACTTTTCTATTCCCAACCAGACTATGCATGCATTTAAAAACCAAAATTCTCTTTTTAAACCCAGACCCCTTTTCGGGTTCTGATTAAAACTTATTTCGTCTTTCAGAAGATTTCAAGTGTCATTGTTGCCAACCTAGAGCTCTGATACCATGTTGTAACACCCTGGATTCTCGGAACCCGGGATATTACTGGTTAGGACCTCACAATGGGTCCCGACCTCAGTTTGACAACAACATTACTAGGATCTTGCAACAAGACACAAATAAAGAAATCGAAATTCATAAAAACCATGTTTTCAGAGTAATGAATGCAACACTGTCTAGCAACCTATAGTACTTAAACAAAAGAAAAGAACAACTGTCTTAACCAAAAGAAAGAAAAGACAAAACAACCCCAACCCCCGCTCTAAGGAGTACGGAGACCCGGCTGACCACTACTTCCGGATCACTCAGCTGCTGATCTAACCTGCGGTAAATCTAAAACAACAATAAGAAGAACCGTTAGCTAGTTATCTAAATATTAGCAGAATAATAGCAGCACAAACACACTCAGATAAACATAAACACTCAGCATGCTTTCAAACAAGTCCGTTTTATTATCTTGCTTTAATTTACTCGTTCACTCTAGTGATACTTATTTTGTGACACGAGGGATTCCCAAACCTCGCCTCCGCCCCCGTGTAACCATCAGGAATGGATCCGATGCATCTCACCTTGTACCTGCAGGGTCTGGGTATAGAGAACCTCCCAGTCTCCTGTCAGAGCTGGGTAGTGATGTCACGGCCCGTTATACATACACTTGGGCCTTAAACGTAATAATAACAGTCGTCCTAGCAAGTTATTATTATTAAATCACGCAATAGCACACACCATTACTATCACTCAACTAACACTCAGAAACTGGCTAAGTAAGTCGCAAGGACTTACCTGAGTAAAATCACACTCTAACAAGTCTCAAAACGATCTGTACTCGTGGTAACTCAACCGCCTGTCAAATAAGGCATGTGGATCAAAATCTCATCCAGATGTCCAACCTCATGCGAAGGAATTACGGAAAAAGCTCTCTTACGGTAAAAGACCATTTTACCCTTAACGTCGAAAATCTCAAAGTTTATTCTTAGACTTACTAATTCCTTTTGGAACTTGTCTCGTACTTTGTGTCTCTCGGTTAGCTACTTATAGGTTATCAGTTCAAACTTGAATCCGCTCGAAAAAGAATAAACCTCTTCCTCCTTCCCGGTTATTACGCTACTCTTATACATTTATATATACTTACGTACATATCTTCACTTTTCCTTCAACTCATATACTCATGTAACTACACGATATGCTTATATATATATATATATATATATACATATTTTATCAGTCACGTTAATCACTCTACAGTTCAAGTATAAGCAACTATACCTTCTCAAATTAAATATGCTCTTATATATTATTGATCATTATACCCTTACATATTTAATACACTTCTACATCTCTTACTATCTCTTATTCATACATGTATATTTATTTATATACAAACATACTCCTATCTACACTGGTATATATATATATATATATATTCATATTTTCCACCATTCATTTAGATGTAAACTACACTGGTATGTTCCACCGCACCCCTATCTACACTGGTATATATATATTCATATCTTTCACCGCACCCTATCTACAATTGCTCATATCTCTTGCTCCAAAGTATATATATATATTTATATACATCCAGTACACCTATACATATATATACCTATACATATTCAACATACTTATACCTATAATTCTATCTCTACACACACAACAGTGCACCGAAAGGACTTACCTACCGCAGGCTGCAACAGGTCCGATTTTACGATTGTTGGGGCGTCTTGGACCGGGGATCGTTTGTTGGCTCGAATGTACTCAACACAGGTGCACAAACTCGTCCTAGCGTTGTCACTGCTGATGGTCGACGGAGGAGGTCGCAGAGGCTCCGGTGGGGGCTGTTACTGTCCTGCGAGACCTTCTGTCTGTTACCAGCCGATCCAGATCAGAGGGAGTAGGAGGGCTTCAGCATCTCATCGTCTGAAGGTGCGTCCCGGTTGATTGTTGGTTGCAGAAGGGTTGTCCAGGAGGCATACGGTGGGTGCTGGTGTTACTGCAAGGCACACTGTCGGTCACGCTTGGTTCAGATCAGGAACGGAAAGAAGGAAAGGAAATGGCCGGCTCACCTACTGCAGTCCGGCGGCGGCGGCGGCTGGACTCGGCGACGGCACGGCGTACTGCTGCGTAAATTCGGAGGCGATTGGTGAGTCCCGACAGAGAAGGGAAGGAAGGGGAGTAGCGGAGAAGGAGAGGCGGGGCTTACCGTGCGACTGGCTGTTGGAGCGGTGGCGGCTCTCCCTACCACCAGCGTCGGCGGTGTACTCTCTCTCTCTCTCGGTGGTCGCGGCTGCTGGTGGTTGTCGGCTTACAATTGAGTCGATTACAGATCCGCCGGTTGCTGCTGAAGAGAGAAGCGGCAGTACGAGGGTAAGGTAAGGTTAGAGAGTAATTAGATTAGGGTTAATCTAATTAGGTTAGGGTTAGATTTGGGCCAGAATTAGGCGTAAGGAAGTGGGCTGAGAAGTGGGCTTATATCCGGCCCTTCTCTTTAAAACGAAAAAAAATTCGAAACTTATTACTTATGTGCGGGAATTTATATAATACGGAATTAAATTCCGTATTATCTAATTTATTATTATTTTTATTTTAAGGTGCGTACATTAATTCCGGTTAAAAGGTTTCATCATTTTATGTGACTTAAAGTCACATAAAATGATAACATTTAAACTCGTTTTATTTTATTTATTTATTTATGTACTCATTTATTTAAGATTGACGTTTCGGAAATCGGTTAAATTCAGGTTTAACGGAGTTTAAAAAATTCCGGTTATTACATGAAGGCCAGAATCTTCAACGAATTCGTCACTCTTGTAAGCGTAACAGAAGCAGGTACCGAATTGAACAGGAAGAAGACGATCATGGCGAGTTTTCGAGCGCAAGCTCATCTGGAGCTCCTCCCTCTGCTTCTTCGCCTTAGTCTTCTCTTTGTAGATCTCTGATTTTCATTTTTCTGGTTATTTGCTGTTCTTCCGATTCTGATGAGTTGTACCACATTCCAAAACACGAGTGATATGAAGAATAAGCTTTACTTCCCTTAAGAATTATGGTTTGCAATCCGAGGAATGCTAGAAACCCTTGCTCTGCCTTCATTCTGGCCACGAATTTGCTTCGGATTTTCTTCTGTGTTTCATGCACCACAAAGCAAGTAATACTGCATACTTGAAAACTTCTGCTGCATTTATAGATTTATAAATGTTGATTATAGAGATTTCCTAAAACTTTTGGATGGTTATAGTTGTTTCCTTTCATGTCATATTTATTCGCTACTTCATGTTTACTAGTCTATTTTCTTATTATCGATCTACTTTGATTGTTTATTATTCTTTTGAAGTTAAACTGTATCAAAACATTAGAGAAGTTGAACGAGTCTGGATCCCCTCAAGCAGTACAGGGTTCTTTTAGTATATTTTGGGTTCTTTTAGTGTATTTTGTGTGGCATCCATACATACAAGTGGTAATCTTGTAATGACACTCTGATGCTATTTGTGTCTCTTTTCATAAGTGTTCCTCTCATAGTCGTAGTTTTATAGATAGTACTATAGCTTTAGCCTATATTTTATCATATGCAACAGTATGTCATTCTTACTTGTTGTTAAGATATTTGATGATAACGTGCTGAAGATTAACGTCAGAAGGTGCATAAGAACTGCTGTCAAACTGCGGAAGCGATTTTAGCGATTGAAGAAGGAGATCCTGTACTGCTTTCTTGCATGTGTGGCCAAGCTGCTGCTCATTAAGGCGAGCAATTGGCGTCTTCGTCTTGACATGGCTCGTTTTTTCTTACCCGTGAAGTAGGAACTTGTGATTGGTATTATGTAATATGTCTTTTCGTAATTTGATTCATTGTTTTTAGCTACTGTAGGTGTAGATGGTGTTGGGCCAGGGGTGATAACTTCCTGTATAGAAATTCTGGTATATGAATTCCGGTATGATAATGTTTGGTATGATAATGTCTGGTTTGATAATGTCTGGTATCATAATTTCTTTCTGGTAACATAATTTATGGTATGTAGAGCATGTGAGACATTCTGGTATGACAATCTGGTATGACAAATTTTGGTATGAATAAATTCTGGCATGAACAAAATTCTGGTATGAACAAAATTTTGGTACGAAAAAAATTCTAGTATGACAAATTCTTGTATGAATAAATTCTAGTATGAACAAAATTTTGTACGAAAAAAATTCCGGTATGACAAAATTTTAGTATGACAAATTCTGGTATGAACAAATTCTGGTATGAAAAAAATTCTGGTATGAAAAAATTCTGGTATGAAAAAATTCTGGTATGAGTATGAACTTCTGGTATGTAATTCTGTTATAAAATTCATACCAGAAAATAAAATTTAAAAAAAGGCAAAATAAAAGAAAAAATAAAAGTCAAAAAAAGAAGTTGTACGTAACAGTAACAAAATTTTAGATTGATTTGCAATTGTAATGCATTTTCTTTTTTTATTAAAATAGGGGTTAATTAGTTTCTTTTTTTTTATTAAAATAGGGGTTAATTAGTTTTACCTACCATTAAATGAAAGTGGTAAAAAATTTGGGGTACACTTTCTTAAACAAAAACTCAAAAAAGCCTAGTATGTCAAATTATCCCTTTATTTTTAAAGTCATTTTTAATTGATATTAGATATGAATAATTTTCACAATTATTAATCGGGCAATACTATAGAATTAGGATCTAATCCCGGGCATTTTTCAAATATATCCCGGATATGTGTTGATATAACTTCGGCTTCAGAGTGGTGTGATATTAGATTAATTATCCCGGGGCTAAAAAAACCTGCCCGGGATATTATGGTGCGTCAAGAGGTGCTAGTTCACCCATCTAATATCTCGGGTATAAAAATATATACCCGAGATATTAGAGATTCAAATATCCGTGATATATTTAAAAACAAGCCTAGAATATTAGATGTTCATATCCGGGATATTACAGTAACAAACAATTCATTTTAAATACCAAGGTTATACATCCGGGATATATTTTTGTATAAGCACTTGTGAGAAACAATTATCACTTCAAATATCACAAATTTAGCAAGAAGGTAAGGAGTGATGAAACAAAATTAGAAAAATCATATGTGATTAAATATTTCCCCGCCTGATAAAAGAAATCTACATGAGAAGAGAAATAGTACATAAAAAAGAGTCAAGTTGTCCTCTGGAACAACAAATAATATCTGACAATGCATCGTCTGACATATACTTGGGCTAATTATACTATCAATCCTACACAAGCCTAGCCTAGCCCAAAAGATGGAAATATAAGCTCAATTTCGACAAGTCTTCTAAATTTTGATGTTCTCAAACACATAACAAACCTATCTGAGGATACCATAATTGTACCCTGGACCATAAATCATTTTTATCATAACACAAAGCCTGAGGAAAAGCACAAAATCAGTAAAGATTTGTTGACATGAATGATACATCTTTGTTGAGACAAAAGTTGAAGAAAATTTACAAAGTGAAAAATTCAACAACCAAAATGTAACACTCCAAATTCTCAAAATTCGGGGAGTTACGAGTTAGGACCTCACAATGGACCCCAACCCTAGATTGACAATGATTTCATTGGATCTTACAACAATGCACAAATAAAAAAAGACCGAATATCATAAAAAGAGTTTTGATATTATGAATGCAACAAATGAATATCAACCAACAATATATCTTAGAGTCAAAATCTCTAAGGACAACATGCAACAAAAGGAAAGACTGATAAATCAAGACACAAACCTCATCCTATGGAGTATAGAAACCCGGCTGACCACTACCTCCTGGATCACTTGGGATCAGCTTTAACTTGTAGCAAATTTAAACAACATAATAAACAACTATTAGCGAACTATCCAAATATTAGTAGAATCATAATAGCATAAACACACATAGAAATGGAATAAAACACTCAACATGTTGGAACAAGTCAGGTTATTATCTTGTATATATAAGTGATTCACTCCAAATCCATTTTAAGGTTGTGGCACGAGGCGTTTAAGACTCTCGCCTCCGTTTCTTTATCCAACAGGAGTGGTTCGGCTTACCTCCCCGTATACCATGTTGAGTGGCTCGGTACCCTCCCCGTATACTGTGTTCGGCCTACTCCTTGAGATCCTCTCAGTCTCCCTCGGGCTACTAAGCAGTTGATGCCACCGTCAGTTACTCTTGGGCCAAGATATAAGTTGGCTGTACTTAATGCATTAACATACTTATAAATATATAAGTCACACACCACTATCATCATTCACACTAACATCCAGAAGCTAGCTAAGTAAGCCCAAAGGACATACCTGAATCGAGTCAAAGATCCCGTTATTATTAATACTCGATTTTCCAAGATTAAGATCTCAAAGTGTGATAATAAAAGGAAATTTGGATCAGTATCATATCCAAATTCTTAGAAGTTTCCCAACTTCTAAGATGACAAGAATCATCTTAGAGAAGATAAAACCAAACTAGTCATATATGTGAAAAAAAACCATTTTACCCTTGGATCCGGAAAATCCAAGAAGTCTAGGAAGTTTGATAAACTCCATTAGATTCAAATACCATAATGTCCAACTCTAAAGCGGAAAGATCTACTGAGTTTGAAAGATTTTCCAACTTTCAAACTTCTTATCAAAACCGACTAAGGTCATACATTGGTCTAAATTAAAATGCTTCTACTAATTCTAAAAATTCCGAGAAAATATTTTAAAGTGCTATGCTATGTCTACTCCTACTTAGGATGATCAGAATCCAAGAATACCAAACAACAACATCCATACAAAATCCCAAAGTCATCTCCAAGAACACCAAAATTCCAAACTTAGCCAAATAATCACTTCCTTAACAAAACTTGCGTTTATACCCTACTTCGGGTCAACATAACTTCAAATCTAACCGCTGGATCGTTCTCAAAACTTGACACGATAAAATACAATATATGAACTATAATGTAACACCGCAAATTCTCAAAACTTAGGGAGATACTAGTTAGGACACAATGGGTCCTGACCTTAGTTTTGACAACAACATTACTGGATCTTACAACAAGGCACAAATGTAGTAAAACAAAGTAAAATAAATAAAGGTTGAATTGATGAATGTATACATGGGTCAGCCTTAGAAACATAACAACAACAAAAGATGCATGCGAAAACAGAAAGACTCTCCATTCCGATCTATATGAGTATATGAACCCGATTGACCATCCACTCCGGATATCTCTACAACTCTTAACGTGCAAGACATCTACAACGACGAATAAACTGTTTAGCTAACATTCCATATACCAGAATAACCATAATAGTACATACACACATAAGGTAACATAAAACACATAGCATGCTCGCACAACATCCGGTTATTATCTTTTCATTTAATTATTCTCATTACTAATTCAACTTCTTTTGTGACACGAGAATCTCCCGAAACTCGCCCCTTTCCCGTTACCAACAGGACTAGATCAGATGTATCTATCCGTTACATGTGGGCCTAGTCCCAAAAGCACCTCCCATTCTCCTATAAAACTGGACAAGTGGTCATCTCCTGATTATAATACACTTGGTGCAATTACTATATAAGGTCGTCCTAGCCCGGTGTTCCGTTATGACAATGAATAAACACACGCCACTATCATAACTATACTAACACATAGAAGGCAACTAAGTAAGTCCAAGGGACTTACCTGTCTCAAGATAATCCCAACTCATAACCACGCTCGGCTTCCGCAGGAATGTACTCTATGCTTGATCAAACAAGGCACCCAAATCAACTACTATCCTCAATGCTAGAAGTCTATGACTTCTAGTCTCAATGATCTCGACAAGATCATATCTTAACATGATAGAAGATCACTACTTCTAGTCTCAAAGGTCCGCTCACTGTTGTATAACGCTATGCTAGGATGTCCCAAAATCATAATCTCAAGATCAACACAAGATCAACATAATATAACTCCACTCTAGGTTCTTGCAAAGCTTCCACAACTTCCTAAGGTGTTCAACCACAAAAGAACTCACAACCTATAGCTGGAACTCACACATGGTTATGCTAGATCCAACCTAGCATGATACTACTCCATAACCAATAACTATAACCGAAAGGGAACAACATATCAAACTAGGGAACTCACTAAAGGTAACACGCGGCCGCAGAACAAAGGAGGCGCGGTTGTAGAGGGAAGGCATGTCTAGGACGGACCAGCGACTCAAGGCTAGCCGCACCCGCAGCTCCTGGTGGCCGCACCCACGGCTAGGGTGGCCGTACCTGCGGCTCATGGAGTTTTCCCCCGCGGTTCAAGTCTCTTGAACGCACCCGCGGCTTCATCCTTGCGCACCCGCGGCTGATGTCGATCGCGATCCGTAGTTCCACTGGGTTGTCTGTCGCGGATTCAAAGCTCGAATCCAACACAACCCTGGTCCTCATCGAAGGTCTACAAGATTGTGGTGTCTCAACTACAAGGAGAAGGAGGAGGAGCAAGAGGAGGGTCAAAACTGATCGGTTGAAGGATGTGAAACTAGGGAAGGAAGAACGATTACTAGTTTGCTGTTGTAGGCAAGGAGAGAGAAGGTTATTGTCATCAGCCGGCCATGACCAGGAGGGTCGACGGCCAGGTCCGGCGCCATCTGTTGTTGCGCCTGCTGCTGTCGGAGGAAGAGGTTCCATCGACGGGAGGAGAAGGAGAGAGAGATACGTGTGAGGCTAGGGTTTAGAGAAGAAGGAGGAGAGGAAAATGGAGTTGCGTGAAGGAGAAAAGAGAGGCAAGGATGGGGAAAGAGACAAGATATAGAATTAGGTTAGAAGATAGGGAAGGACGGATCAAGCCCGATCTGTGGTTTATCCACACCTGCGGCTTAACCATGTCGCGACCGCGGCAAGCCCGCTTGCCCGCGACCGCTGGTCTCAGTCACAACAGGTGCAGTGATTTGGAAAAACATAATGTTACATATAATCTATCAAAATTTCATGTTCATCAAAATTATCTAACTCATTGAAATCTAGATCCAAAAACTACTTTAACACAATTTTTTTTTCCAACACTTGAATTTTTCAGTAACAACAGAAAAACTACTCAAGGTCCCAAATTTGAATATTCATAACTCCTAAACCACTCGCTGGATTCATCTCAAATTTTGATATGTTCTACAACAATAAGCCAACTATATCATATAAAAAATTCATCCAAAAATAATGAGTCTAGCATACCTAAATCTGGTCCCAAAGTTAGTCACTCGACATAGTTTTAAAACTCAAAAACTGAACACATGCCTACTGTTTCTCCTGGGTGCTGAGCAAGGATGGGGAAAGTGAAACCATTCATCAGCCATGAATATGTAGAAGGAAGGAAAGAATAAGGAGGCTTATCAGTCACTAACCCGACAACGTGAAAGAGAAGCCTTGGCTTGGTTCCAGGCGTGAAGAGGCGACGATGTGCACGAGGGTGTTGGTCCCTCCTTAATCAAGCCCATTCAATAAATGAGTTATCCAAAAAAATGGATATAATTCCAATGGGCTAAAGATCCAAAAATAAGGAGTCCGTTGTGGAGAATAAGCTAGAGAAGAATAGAAAACATAAGAATGATCTAAATAAGATTAGTCTAGAACTAACCTAGAATTCTCCTCTAAAATATATTCTAGGAATTTGTGTAATTCTAGAATTCTCTTCTAAAATATCTTTCCTAGATTATTTTGTAGGGATTTGATACCCTCCAACTATAAATAGGTGGAGAAGTTGTACATTTCCATCATCCATAAATTGAGAGCTCAAGCAAGCTAAGCATAAGTTGTGAAAGTGCTCACACAAAATCTTGTAGAATTCCTTCTTTACAAAAACATAAGTGAGTTTGTATCAATTAAGTCATTGACTTAATTAGTCCATATTCCCTTTCTACCAACACAAAAGTGGGAAGGTTTTCCCAACAACTGGTATCAGAGCAAGGTTAGTCCGGTCGTTTTTCCTTAGCTCGTGTTGTCAAGATGAAGGCTACCATAATTCACGATGGCGAGATGTTCAAACTTACGGAGGATAATTATTCTTATTGGAAGTCGATGATGGAAGACCACCTTTATTGTAACGATTTGTACGAGCCCATCACCAGCAAGGATAAGCCCGAAGGAAAGAGCGAGAAGAAGTGGGAGCTTTTAAACCGGAAAGTAGTTGCCATGATCAGTAAGTACATCGACAAATCTCTATTTTAACATGTATCTACATATACAAATGCTTTTGAATTATGGACAAAGCTTGAGTCCATGATTCAAAAGAAAACACCTCGTAACAAAGCCGTTCTAGTTCAACGGTTGGTGAAGATGGAGTACAAGGATGGCCAAAACATGATCGAGTAATTGAATAATTTCAAGGGGCTCATAAATCAGCTAAGTAAAGCTGGAATGAAACTCGAAGATGAGTTGCAAACCCTTCTACTCCTTAGTTTCCTTCCAGAAAGCTGGGACACTCTTGTAGTTACTCTAAGTAACTCGACCCTAGAAGGAAAGCTCACCATGGACACCGTTAGTGATAACCTCCTTTGTGAAGAAGTTAGAAGGAGGGAACGATGCACATCTACCCAGTCTGAGGCGAACATTATTAACAACCGGGGTAAAATTGATACACGTGGGTGCAATATGAACCGAAGCCGAGACCAGTCGCGAGCTCGATCTAAGTCAGGCTCTAGGCCAACTTGTTATTATTGTGGAAAAATAAGCCATAAAAAAATCAGAATGTCGATTTCTTAAGAAAGATCAAAAGGCCAGCAACGTCAAGCATGACCAAATTAACCCAACAAAGAGGCGAGAGGAAGACAAGGGTATGACCGCCATGGCAGATGAAGGCGATGATTTATATCTTTTCGGAGAAGACAACTTCCTGAATATTGCCTTTGACGATAGCTATTGGATTGTCGATTCCGGTGCATCATTCTACGTCACTCCTCATGAGAGTCTCTTCTCAACCTACCAAAGGGGTGACTTTGGTAATGTTGGGGAATAAAAATAGGAGCAAGATCGTTGGTATAGGAGACATCATCCTGGTATCAAATACGGGATGCAAGCTTACCCTAAAGGATGTGAGGCATGTCCCTGATATGCGTCTCAACCTCATATCAACTAGAAAGCTTGATGATCTTGGTCTAGTAAATCAATTTGGAGGCGGCAAATAGAAGCTCATCCAAGGAAGCATGATAATGGCTCGAGGAAAGAAGGAAGGTTCATTGTATGTGACACAAGCCAAGCTCTACAAAGAAGAAGTCAATGCCGCATGAGAAGACATGGAACTATGACATCGAAGGCTCAGACACATGAGCGAGAAAGGTCTTCACACACTTGCACGAAGACATCTCCTCCCAAAGGTGCAAGGTAACTCTCATGACCCTTGTGTTGATTGTTTGGCTGGTAATCAACATAGAGTGTACTTTCAAACGTCTTCTCAACCTAGAAGAAGAAAGAATATTCTAGATCTTGTGCACACCGATGTTTGCTCCATGTATGAGAAATCCTTGGTATTGCATCATATTTTATCACCTTCATAGATGACCACTCAAGGAAAGTATGGGTTCACCTCCTAAAGACCAATTTCTTGATGCATTCAAGGAGTTTGTTGCTCAAGTGGAACGAGAGATTAGACAAAAGCTCAAGCGTATCCGATCTGACAATGGAGGAGAATATCGAGGTCCGTTTGAGGCATACTGCATATCTCATGGAATTAGGATGGAGAAGACGCCACCTAAGATACCGTAGCTGAACGGGCTTGTAGAGAGAATGAACTGAACAATCACAGAAAGAGTTCGGTGTATGCTATCGCACACAAAATTGCCAAAGTCGTTATGGGGAGAAGTTGTGATGACCGTCGTCGATATTGTCAACCTTACGCCGTCTGTTCCCCTAGATGGAGACACTCCGGAGAAAGTTTGGTAAGGGAAAAAGGTTTTGTATGACTATCTAAAGGTGTTCGGGTGTAGGGCATTCGTTCACATACACAAGGACGAACGTGCCAAGCTTGATGCCAAGACCAAAGAAGGTATCTACCTTGGCTTACCCAGAGATGAACTCGGATACCAACTATGGGATCCGACCACCAACAAGATCGTTAGAAGTTGAGATGTTGTATTCTTCAAAGATCAAACAATTGAAGATATTCAACGGTCACAGAAACCAAGACCAGGAGTCAATAGGAGCACCGAAGACCCTCACCCTTCTCCTACACGAAAAATCACTTCAGAAGAAGTCACACCAAGAAGCGACAATAATGAAGAGAGTGATCCTAATTCAGATCACGGTGATGAAGAAACCCACCAAGGGCCAGAAGTACAATCGAACACTCCACCAGATTCTCAACCGAGAAGGTCATCCAAAGATATACGATTGTCTACAAGATACACTCCGGACGAATATGTGACCCTCACGGATGAGAAGGAGCCTCAAAGATACAAGGAGGCTATGAATGACACCCACAAGAGTGAGTGGGTAAGATTCATGCAAGATGAAATGGAATCCTTGCATGAAAACCACACATATGAGTTGGTGGAGATACCAAAAGGGAGGCGAGCTTTGAAGAACAGATGGGTATACCAAATAAAATCGGAGGATGAAAACTCAAAGCCTGGGTACAAGGCTCAATTAGTCGTAAAAGGATTCCAACAGAAGAAAGACATCGACTTTGAAGAGATATTCTCTCTGGTAGTGAAGATGTCTTCAATCTGAGTTGTTCTTGGTATAACAACTGCTCTAGACTTGGAGATCGAACAACTCGAAGTCAAGACCGCCTTTCTCCATGAAGATCTTTAAGAGGAGATATACATGTAGCAGCCTGAAGGATTCAAAGAACCAGGCAAGGAGAATCTAGTATTTCGACTAACGAAGAGTCTTTATTGGCTAAAATAGGCACCAAGGCAGTGGTACAAGAAGTTCGACTCTTTCATGGCAAATCATGACTTCAAGAAGAATCCATGTGACCCATGTGTCTTCATGAAGAGGTATGCTAGTGGCGACTTTCTCATACTCTTACTTTATGTCGATGACATGTTAATATTTAGTAGGTCATGATCGTAACAACATAATTGTTCTTAAGAAAGATTTGAGCAAGAACTTTGCTATGAAAGATTTAGGACCGGCAAAGCAAATTATTAGGATGAAGATCACTCGTGATCGATCATAGAAGATGATGTGGCTACCCAAGAGAGATACATTGAAAAGGTGCTAGAGAGATTCAACATGCACCAAGCTAAGCCGGTAAGTACACCACTTGTTGGGCACTTTAACTTAAGTACAAAGCAATGCCCAACTAGTGAACAAGAGAAGTGGGATATAAAGAGGATCCTCTATGCTTCGTGTTACGCTAAGATTGTGATGCGCAATTGGGTTTTAAATTTATACTCGTTATAATTATCCTAACTCCTAGCGAAACCCGCAGTGTACGGGACGTTTGTAGTAGGGATAGTATTCCGAGGTCGAACACAAAGACTAAAGTGAAATTGATTCGATTTGTGATTGAGTTTAGTAAAGACCTAGGGTGCAAGAAAAGAAAGAAGTAAAGAAATGAAAATCTCAATGTTTTTGGTTGATTTTTGGTGAGCAATCAAGATCACAACACATGCAAAACAATCAATCAACTAAACTATAAATAAACACGAATGAACAACTAAACAAGTTATAGATCAAAGAAAGAAAAGATGGATTCTAGGGGTTGGAAGTTCCGGTCATGGCATAAGACTCAAGCTATCTATTCAATTCTTGGATTAACTATGTTGGGGATTAAGCATTTCTAGATTGGGATCAATCACCGGGTAGGTCTCAAGATCCGCTAGTCCATTCCCTAGGTCTCATTACCGGGTAAGTCTCTAAGAACCTAAGGAGCGGAATTCTACTCAAACCGGATTATTTACTCAAGGATCTAACCTATCCTCACCGGGTAAGTCTCGGAAGGGCTAGTCTCAAGCTACTATCCAGCACACTTAATCCAATGGCGGCTTATTAGGCTCACCACTACCTAAGGGTTGTTATCTTTAGAATCTAAGAGTGAGGATTACCGGGTAAGTCTCTCCTAACACTTAGTTGCTAACTCTAGGTTACCCTAGGATGGATTTAACTCAACAAACACTTAGGATTTCAACATTCTAACAGTCTAAGATTAGATCCATCGAACCAGGATAATCACGGTTTGTTCTACCTAAACCACGGCCGTGATTTGGCAAGAACTGGCCGTGATTCCTAATAGAGGATACGTTCATACAAACAAGTCATCCAAAGATAAATCTAAGTCCGTCCTATCATAGCCCTAGCCATAACCATCCTTTCCTTACCCTAGAACCACATCAATTTAGCCTACAACGTTCATAATGGAAATCGAAACAAACAAACACAAAATTGTAACATTCATTTGCAAGAGAATGAAAGAAAGAGATGAACAAGAGAACTAGGATTAAGCCAAGCTGAAAATAGAATTTGGGAGACTTACAACCCTTCCAAGGGAAGGTTCAAATGGTTCTTACAACTAGAAAATAGAATCCGGAAATCTAGCAACAATAGCAATTGAATATGGCCTTCTTCTTCCCTTCAATAGAGCTCTTCTTCTTCCTTTTGACACTTTCCTTCCTAGAAAATCTTCTTCTTAAGAGGATATTTTTGTTAGAGAAATGGGAAATGGATGAGCTGCTCCAAGATGCTCCCATCTGCCCCTCACAACCCATGAAGGACCACTTTTATAACAAACTTGCATGAGCTGGCCATGAGAGTCGTGGCACAGCTGTCACAAGAATCTGGCAAAAACCACGGTTGATTCCACGGCCGTGATCTGTCAGAGAACCGTGATTCTGTGCAGAAACTTTGCCTTGGATCATTAAGCTGTGAATTGGTGCATGGCTAGTGTTGGCAAGGTTCCATGAGTCCTCCTTAGCCTATAGCTTGTGTCCTAATGAGTCCGAGGGTGTGTCGTCTAGATAAACGATCCTCAAATGCATCGTTTTAGCTCCTAAACTTCCCGAATTACCTATAAAACACGCACAAGTCCGTGTAGACATCTATCTCGACAAAATACATGAATTGAGTGCAAAATGTCTCGAACCAATGCTAAACCATGCATGAATGAGCGAGAATTCTATCTAAATGATTGCCTAAAACTAACCCATAAATCGTGTTATCACTTCGGCAGTAGTCAACCTTATATATGCCATGGTGTGCACTAGGCCTGACATTGCCTATGTAGTTGGAGTAGTGACTCGCTTCCTAGCAAATCCGGAAAAGGAACATTGGGCTGTAGTTAAATGGATCCTCTGATTTCTACGAGGCACTAATTATAGGTGCTTATGCTTCGGAAAAGAGAAACCTATACTACAAGGATACACAGATGCCGACTAGGCCAGTGATAATGATTCTAGGAAATCAACGTCAGGGTATGTGATTACATTCGCAGGGGGAGATGTTTCCTGGCAATCAAAGTTACAAAAGAGTGTTGCTTTGTCCACCACTAAAACAAAATATATTGCAGCTACCGAGGCCTGCAAGGAGATGTTATGGATGAAGAACTTCTTGATGGAGATGGGAGTAGAGCAAGATCGTTATATCTTGCAATGTGATAATCAAAGCACAATTCACTTGGCAAAGAATTCAAATGTACACTCCCGCTCAAAGCACATCGATATACGATATCACTGGATCCGAGATGTTCTTGAAGAAAAGCTTCTGCAGCTTTGCAAGGTGCACACAGATGAGAACTGGTCAGACATTATGAACAAGGTAATACCGACCAAGAAGTTTGAAGTTTGTTGTCAAGGTACCAGCCTCGTATCACATGATTAAGTCGTGAGGGGAGAATTGTTGGTCCCTCCTTAATCAAGCTCATTCAACAAATGGGATATCCAACAAATGGGATATAAGTCCAATGTAAGCATGTCCACGGGTCGGACCCGCCGGGTCATGGGTCCGGGAAGGGTGACCCGGACCCGGACCCGTGTATCTGGCCGACCGCCGGGTCACGGGTCAGACCCGGCGGGTAGACGGGTCGGCCACCTCACTATTTAAAAAAAAAATAATGGAAATAAACTTTAAAAAATAAGAAAATAAATAGAAGATAAAAATTGGACTTAAACTTAAAAAAGAAGAAGAAAATAAACTATAAAAAATAGGACTTAAACTTTAAGAAAAAAAAAGGGAAGAATTGGGCTTGAACCGGAATCCCGGTTGCCTACCTATCCTCTCGGGGAGGAGGAATCAAAGCCCACGTAGTTCTCTTACCTTTGTTTGTATCCCCGATTGGCCCTTACCTTGGTCGAACTCTCCCGCCGATTCATCCGATGTCGTTTGTTGTCGCTCGTCGTCATCTTCGTCGCCTTCCTCCGCCGAGAGGTTGTTCTTTTGTGTTCGCATTTCCGCTTTCCTCCAATCGGCTAAGAGGACTTGTGCCTCCAACGTCTCGGGCAACATGTTTGATCTCGTCGGATCGAGCACCTTACCACTCCGGCTAAAGGTTTGCTCAACCGCTACCGTTGAGGCGGGAACGGCGAGAATTTGTGCCGCGATCCTTGAGAGGGTAGGGAACCTCATTCTCTCCGGTCAGCTCCACCATTCTAATATGTTGAAATCTTCCTCTTCTTCATCATCGGCAAACTCAAAAGAAGTGGTTAGATATTCGTCGAGTTCCGAGTTGGAACTCGACGAGGTTTTTGCCCTTTTCGGGCCAAACAAATCTCTAGCAATTGATTTAAATTTAGATGAACTTGAAGATGAAGGACGAGGAGGGGGTTGAGAAGATTGACCTCGATCGGAAACACGATATTGAACCAATAATTCATCAAATAATTTTCTAACATTAGCAATTATGGTAGAAACATGACAATCGGGATGTTGTTCTAAACCTAAAAATTCATAATAACTTTCTAAAAATTGTTTTAAACCATACATTTTACATCTTGGGTCTAACACAAATGCAACAAGAAAAACATCGGGAATGGTTGTATAATAATCTAACCATTTAGTTCGCATTGTACGTATAGCTTGTGAAATATTTTCAATTAAAAGACCTTGTTGAATTGCAAATGCAATATTAATTGCTACATAACAAAATATGTTTGAAGTTGGTGTATAAACATAACTAAAAGTGTTAGTAGCATCATAAAAATATTTAAAAACCTCCATTAGATCTTTTGCTAAAATCCAAGATTCACCGAAAACAAAATTACCGTCAATTTGTTGTGCGGCAAAACCACTTAAAAGTTCTCGATATTCATATGATTCGGAAAACATTTTGTAAGTAGAGTTCCATCTTGTGCAAACATCTTTTGGAAATTTTTTAGGATAAACACCATTTTGTTTACAATATGCATACCATTTAGTACGTACACTTTTTTTAGACCAAAGTTCATTAAGAATATTTCGAATAGGTTGTACTAAATGTCCAACATATGCTAAACCGTCTTGAACACACAAGTTTAAAATATGAGCGGCACACCTAATGTGAAAAAATTTACCTCCAATTGTCGGCTTACAATAGTTGGTTAAATCTCTAATGGAAGCCGTGTTAGCGGAGGCGTTGTCAAAACCGATTGAAAAAACTCGTGAAACTAATCTATATTCTTCCAAAACATTTGCAATCAAACGGGCATTGTTTTAGGCGGTGTGTTGTTCATTGAAAACTCGTAATGCTAAAACTCTTTTGTTTAAAATCCAAAATTTATCAACAAAATGACAAGTAATACCCATATATGAATTTTTTTGAAAACCGTCGGTCCAAATATCACTACAAATAGAAACTTGAATATCACCGTTGTCCATAAAATATTTAATCAATTCTTCTTTACGAATTTTATATTTATGCATCATTTTGCTTTTAGCGGTTTGACGAGAAATCGGTTTATATGCGGGTTGAGCATGATTTTGCATCCAATCATTAAAACCAACATTTTGTGCAAAACTAAATGCTAAAGAATCTACGGCCAACATTTCCGAAAATGCATCCATAGAAGAAGAATGATCATATGTAAATAGAGAAGGAGGTTGGTTAGAAGTAGATGCGTACCCGGTAAGTTGTGTTTGCCCTCGTGCTAATCCCATTTTCTCGGGATGCTTGTTCCGAATATGCCTCTTGTAGTTCCCGTAGCCTTCTCCCTTTTTGTGCTTGTATTGTGTCGCACAAAAATTGCATTTGGCATAGAAAACTCCGTTGGCATCGGGAGAACCCTTTGTAAACCAAAATCGGAAGACCGCCGCCGTTAGTTGGGTGTTGTTCAACGGCGGCTCCTCCGGCTTCGGCTCCTCCGTGAATTGGGTCTCGGACCCTTGGGTGTTGGGGAAAGTAGGTGATTCCGTGATATCCTCCTCCTCCTCGAAGATCTCGTGATCTCCACTTAATAAGTCTCGCCTTAAATTCGAACCGGTTGCAGGACCGCTAACGGAATGCCGTCCTCGAATAAAACCTTCGCCGGATGAAGGACCGGCACTGCTAACGGAACGTCTTCCTCGGCTAGACATTTTTTTTTTGAATAATAGAATGTAGTAGTAAGAGTGGTAAAATGAAAAATAAGAGAATGAGAATATGAGATTAGGAGAGTAATTGAATGTAAGAGTTGGAAATTATGGAGAGATTGAGAGAGTGAATAGATGATTGAATGATGAGAATTGGTGTGAGATGATATGAATTGAGTTTGGGTATTTACAGAATTGTTTTTAGGTTAGATTTATTAAATTATAATGTTTTTTTTTTTGAATTTGTAGCCGTTACGGGTCGACCCGGCGGGTCACGGGTAAGGATCTGACGACCCTTACCCGTACCCGCGACCCGGGGGAACCCGGACCCGCTGGGTCGGCGACCCGCCGGGTCACGGGTGACCCGTGACCCGTGGACATGCTTAGTCCAATGGACTAAAGATCCAAAAATGAGGAGTCCATTGTGGAGAATAATCTAGAGAAGAGTAGAAAAGATAAGAATGATCTAGATTAGATTAGTCTAGAACTAATCTAGAATTCTCCTCTAAAATATCTTCTAGGAATTTTTGTAATTCTAGAAATCTTTTTTAAAATATCATTCTAGATTATTGTGTAGGGATTTGATATCCTCAAGCAAGCTAAGCATAAGTTGTGAGAGTGCCCACACAAAATCTTGTAGAATTCCTTCTCCGCAAAAATATAAATGAGTTTTTATCAATTAAGTCATTGACTTAATTAGTCCATATTCCCATTCTACCAACACGAAACTGGGAAGGTTTTCCCAACTGAGGGATGGTATGTCGTTCGTGGATCTAGAAAGGAGGGTGTTCTTGGTGCTGGTTGGGTGTCCTCAACGTGGCAAGGAGGAGGAATAAGTGCTCCCTGGCTGTTGGTTTCTTGGAAGGAGAAGGCGTGCCAACTGCTACGTGAACAAGGAGGAGAGACTCCCGGGCTGCTGTTGTTGCGTGTGGTGAGGAAGACACGATTTTCCCTGGGCTGCTGCAACACGTGATGGAGGAGAAGGAATGACAGTTTGCTGATCCAGTAAAGCATGTAAGCGTTTTGCGGATCACGAAAAAATTTGAACAAGGGAAGAGAATGAAAATGGTTGTTGTATGGATGGTCTTTATGTGACAATTGAAGAGGAGCGAGGGTTGGTTGTTACGCATTATGAAGAGGGAAGTTATGTGTTATACTATAAATTCACAGCCGCTAAATGCGTATCAATTTGCATTAATAGATTGTCATATAGAGGGAAAGAAGGTCTTGAATTGGTTGTTTACTTTAAAGCAGAGAAGCAGGAATGGGAATGGTGAACGTGAAGAGTGTGTCCTGTCAAAGTCTGATACTGACGGATCGCAAAGTGGGGGTCGCGTGCATACCAGCTCACATGCGCGTTAGGCCCAAGCCAAGCACATAAACGTGATGAGGTTCCATCCTAAAACCAATTGAAAATAGGAAGAGTAGTCCACCGACCTTATATACTAGGCTCGGAGTGTTCCGATCTTTCGATGTGGGAACTTATTATGTCCAACACTCTAGTGATGCAGCGGGCTCAAAGCAGTTGGCAAGTATTAAGAGAAAATGGATGCAAACCTCACGGAGAAGGGGTGTCGGGTGGTTGAGTGGCCGACTGGGCGAGGCCGAGGCGGAGACAAGGCGTCTAGGGTAGGGCTGAACTCTAAAGAAGTTTGAAGAACTCAAGTCATGGCGAGGGCTGAATTGTGGGCGTTGACTGAAGTCTGGGCAAGGCGGAGGCTAAGGGCAAATGTGAAGAAAACCTTTGGCGTCGGAAATGGGTAGGGCTAGAAAAAGGAAATATGTCTGAAGGTTTTTTTTCCCGAAATTTGGGGATAAATGGAGGGAAAGTATGTTCTCTTAATTTTGGGTAATTGGTTGATCCAAATTTCCCTAATGTGATAATCCAAGATTTAATATAAGGGAATATACCGGGCGTGTTTTCAAATATCCTCGATTGTATTGGTCCGGAATATTGACATATACTTTTGAAATTATTAGACGATCAAATATCCCGGGTGTGTGTTATGTGATAGGTTGAAGTATTCTAAAGCTTTTGAGATGTATCATAAAGATTATTATTATTATTATTATTATTATTATTAAAAACAATTTGTCTAGTATATATATAAGATTGATTTCACATTTAAGTTCTTGATTAGTGCATGAAATTTGGGTCAAGATCTTGACTAGTTAGTGGGCAATGAAGTTTGTAGTCCCACCCATTGTATTTATGATCTGTCTCCCAACCAAACTGGCAAATGAACTTGTCCTTCTAACCTGATATGTACGTCACTGTAATTGCTAATGGGCTTATGCCCTTTATATATAGCCATCTCCGATCTTTGAGAAGCTAGAATATATGAGCAATCATGAAAATGTGGTTCAACCATAATCTTTCCTTCCATATCCTAAACACAATATTAACATCACTTGTCCTTCTTGAATGCGCTCAAGGGTGCATAGAAAGAGAGAGGTTTGCACTCTTAGATTTCAAACGAAGTTTTCCATCCTCGTTCCCACAAAATAATGACAAACTTTTATCTTGGAGTTCCAGTGAGGATGCAATCAATTGTTGTGATTGGGAAGGCATTCTTTGTGACGACCAAACACGACATGTTGTATCCATAGATCTTTTTGGTAAACAATTGAGAAGCAATCATCTTCGACCTTCCTTGCTTCAATTGCAACACCTGACATACTTGGACCTCGGGTACAATAACCTACCTATGAGATTTCCAAACTTCTTTGGTTCTTTTAGTCAGCTGACGTATCTTTCAGTTGTTGAAGCTGGATTTTTCGGTACAGTTCCGCCTCAACTTGGCAACCTCTCCAACATCCAAACCCTATTTCTTGATGGTAATAACTTGTCTATTGACAACCTTCAATGGCTTTCTCATCTCTCTTATTTAGAAAGACTTGATATGAGCTCACTCAACTTCAGTAGTGCAGCAAGGGACTGGGGGTCAGTTATAGGAAAGCTACCCAATCTGTCTACATTCACATGCTATTCCTGTAATTTTCCGACCGTACTAGAAGTGGCATCTCTCCATTATGATAATTCCTCCTCATCTCTCCAACAACTTTATCTTTCTGATAGCCACATCTCAGCTTCCTCCCTCCTATCGTTGTTGGCAAATAACACACCCAATCTCTTCGACTTGCATTTGACTGAATTGGAATTGCAAGGCCCATTTCCTGACATCTTTCATGGCATGACTTCTCTAGAGCAACTTGATATATCAAACAATCACCTTCATCAAGGAATTTTCACTTCTATCGGGAATCTTTGCAATTTGACGGTGTTATCCGCTGATGGCTGTGTTACAAAAGAAAGCCTTGCCAACATTTTTCAAGCCTTGTCAGGTTGTGCTAGTACTTCACTGGATATTTTGGATTTGAGTTCTATGAATCTCACGGGTACTATTCCTCCCATATTGAACTTCCAATTATTACGTGTGTTGATCTTGAATTTCAATTGGCTTCAAAACTTTCAAAATACTCTTCCCATTTTCCCACTCAATCTTGATTATCTCTATCTAGATGATAATAATCTCAATGGTGTACTCTCGGATCTACATTTCACCAACGTATCTAAGCTACACACTCTATCCCTTTCAAATAATCTCAATTTGAGGGTTACTTTTACCAAATCTTTATTTGTAGGATCTTCTCTTCATTTGAGGTCTTGCAACTTGGGTCCCAATTTTCCACTTTGGCTTCTTTCACAAAATATGATTTCTGAGCTTGACATCTCTAATTCAAAGATCTCGGGTACCGCTCCTATTATGTTTTGGAGGAACATTATTTCATCATCATTAAGTTACCTTAATCTTTCGTCCAATACTCTTTATGGTACGATACCAAATATTCATTATCAAATTTCCAAAAGTCTACAAGTTATAGATTTGAGTTCAAATGCTTTTAATGGATTGATACCCTTTTTTCTCTTCGTGGCAGATCAACTCCATCTTTCAAACAATAACTTCTCTGGATTTGCTTCCATTCCAAACTCTTGTAATTTATCATTACCACCTCCCTCGGACTTTCTTTTCACTCTTCCCATTGTTGACTTATCTAACAATGTTTTATCAGGTCCGCTTCCTTATTGGTTTGGATTTAGACCTTTAGTTGATCTTGTTTTAGCAAATAATAATTTGTCGGGAAAAATTCCAAGTTCAATAGGACAACCTCATCTCTTTGTGTTGAATCTAAACAATAATAGTTTTTCTGGTCCAATGCCATATTTGTTGAAAAAGTGTAGTGCATTGAGGATTCTAGACTTGGGTGGGAATGCTTTCTCTGGTTTCATACCATCTTGGATAGGGGATTATTTGGCAAATGTTGGTGTTCTTTCGTTGAGGCATAACAGGTTGACCGGCATTTTACCCACTAGCTTTTGCCATCTTTCTTCTCTTCAAATATTAGACATATCTCATAATTTGTTGTCGGGAAGCATTCCTTCGTGTATCCATAATTTGACCGCAATGGCCCGTGATGTTAACTCAAGTCTAGAGGTCGATAATCATGGTAGTGTTATTTATAACAATACATTTTTGGATGATCATTCTTATTTTAATGCACATATCAAATGGAAAAGTAAAATTTGGGAGTTTCAAAGTACCCTTTATATGGTAAATCTCATTGATCTCTCGAGCAACAATTTGAGTGGAGAAATTCCCAAAGGATTGATTTCTCTAGTGAATTTAGATTCATTAGATTTGTCATGCAATAACTTACAAGGAAGTATTCCACAACAAATTGGGCAGCTCAAGTCCTTAGAATGCTTAAACTTGTCACACAATAGACTCTACGGTCAAATTCCAGCCAGCCTTGCAGAGATTTCTTCGTTGGGAACGCTGGACGTTTCACATAACAATCTGTCAGGAAGAATCCCAAAAGGTACACAATTGCAAAGTTTCAACTCTTCTGCATATGCTGCAAACCCAGGACTTTGTGATTCGCCACTAGAAAAATGCCCCGGAGATAAAGATGATCATCGAGTTGAACCTTCTCGGGTTGACGACAATGAAGTGGAAGAAATATGGACAGAGAAGCAATGTCTATATGGTGGGCTGGGAACTGGATTTGCTTTTGGGTTGTTGGGCACACTCTGCTCACTCAATTGGATAAGAAAGTGGAGATATGCTTTCTTTCAGTTTGCTACTGAGTTGGGAGAGTGGATTATGTTGGCTGTAGCATTGGGCAAAGCTAGGTTATCAAGGAAGCTTGGGTTCAAATAGGTAAAAACTCTATTATTTTGTTATATATTGTTTAGTATAAACATAATATGCACTAATGTTGAATGTTCTTTGTTACAGGAAAATGCAGCAATGGTTGATCACTTGTGTTACGCTGCTTAATTGGATCCGTGTGGTTTATGTTGTTTGTCATTGTCTAGTGGTAAATCAATGTATACATGAAGTTGGATTTGCAGTTGTCGATGATGTGGTGTAAGCATGCATGTTCTTTGTTGTTGCACTATTGGTAACAGCAGTACTTTCCCTTTTCTTCCTGAACTCACATACATGTTGACACCTACATGGCTACATGCTTATTTATTGTGTACTGGTTTATATTGCCAAATAAATGTAAACATATGATGTTTTTTGGTGACTAATTAATGAAGGCCTTGGCTGGTGTGCATCGATCTGTTTAGAAACAAATCTTATTTTGTATTGCGCAACCAACTTTAGAGCTGATGTTAATTAGAGGATTCTTAATTGTGAAGGATTAATCCTATTGTGCTTGAAAACTCATTTGATTGTTGTTGGTTTATGACCTGAAGCACTATATATTTGGCGTACAATATGATATTGTAAGCATGTTAGCAACATGCATGTTCACCTTGTTCCAGGTTACTCAAATATAAACATATGACATACAATTACAGTATCTTTGTATAATGAAAAGTGAAATAAGCAACTCCAAAGTGAAATAAGCCCTATTGGACGACGCGGAGAATATTAATTATATTATGCAGCTTGGGAAATGGCTTAAAACTAATTGAGCAACTGCATTTTTCCTAACATTGTTCAGCAAGAGCTGCTCAGTACTGTTAACATTGGCTCTTTGTGAATATCTTCTCATCGGCTCTTTCTGTGCCATCCTCCCTTTGTAGCTTCTCATTAGTATTTATACGAGTTTTAGCAATGTCACTCTTCTCCGTATAAAACTTCTTGAGCAGATCAACTGCATACTTTCTCTGGCACACAAAGATGACATTCTCTCCTTGCTTAACTAACAAACCCCGGAAATACTGAAGAGTTCATAAGCCTGTCATCTTAAATTGCTCCATCATTAAAACTTTAAACTCATCTAACATTTTCTGCATATTCTTTCATACATTCACAACAGTGGCTCAAGAGTCGTTGGATGTATAATATTGTTTTTTCTTGACGATGTTAATTAGTGGGTTGATAACTTTGGATTATGCATGCATAAGCTTGACTCTTTCATATCACATTTACATCTTTTTCTTTCTTTTTTGAATTAATAATGCCGAAAGAACACATTTTTAATTAGGAAAAGAGTGGACCAAATTGACGTGGTGGTGTCTGGTCTACGATTTGAAAGACTTTTATGATGGACAGATAAATGTGTTGTGTTGTTCATCTTTGAAATATGACTTCAATGCGTAACCAATTTCTATCAAAGATAAGAATTTAAACTACTAATATATCATTATATATTAGCCTTTTAAACGTGGTTATATGCGACGCTTTTCTTCCGAACGCATGCAAGTGCGTCGCAAAAAATTTGTATCCGCAAAGTTATCGTTAAACTGCGACACCTTAAGGTGCCTCTGTTTTCCGGCACATATAGGTGTCCCAAATGACACTATCAGAATTCAAAGACACATTATCGAGTGGAAAATTTCGGACACATAGGTGTCGCAAATGGCACAAAGAGACACATTACAGTGTCGCAAATGACACAAATAGCGACACCTTCGTGTGTCGCAAATGGCACAAATGAAGACACCTTTGAATAACGCTTTGTTTATTTTATTTCAACGACACCGAAAAATATCGGAATATTAAAATATAAATCCCTAAAGCGGAATATTATGTTACGCTCTCCCCAAATTAGGTATTGTCTTCGAGACTCTCAAAGTTTCGTCTTCTCTCGATCCAAGAAAATCCAGCAAATGGTTCGGTTTATCCGTCAGGAGGCTGAGGAGAAGGCTAACGAGATCTCTGTCTCCGCTGAGGAGGTATCTCTTCCTCTGTTGTTTTTGTAATTGGATCCCAATCCATCTTCCAGATTCATTCGTTAATGAAACAACGACCTAAATTTGGAGTCATTCCGAAATAATTGTTTGTGATTGTTCATGAATTGTGTGCCTGGTTAGATCATGGATTGGATATATCTGATACATTGTTGAAACATTTCTCTTTGTTTGGTTATCATCTTTCCTCTAAGCGATTCATGTTGCTAATTGTTAGGCTAATTCATATTTTCAAATATAAATATTGTGATAATGGATTATTCCGGAAGAAGGAGGATCATTCCTGAAGAAGATGGAATATTCCGGAAGATGGTGGAACCTTCTGGAATAAAGTAGAATATTCCGGAACGTGGAGGAACCTTCCAGAAGGCGACGGATCACCCCGGAAGTTGATGGAGACATCTAGAACTCGATGGAACCATGTAGACTAGATTAGAAATCTAGGGAGAGTTCTAGACTTGTATAAGATTGAGTGAGAAGAGTCCGGAATAATCTAGGAGAATCGAGATCCGGAACCTTCTCTTAGAGGTGGTGGCAATGGATATAAATAGGGGAGACCACCCCTCATTTGTGTAACTCCATCAAGAAGAGAGTAATAAAAGGCTTCTAAAGAAAGCTTGTAAGTGAGGTTGGTGTACAAGTGTGAGTGCGCAACAAAACACCCGTTAATATATACTCGGAGAGTCGGAAACGCGGAGTTTTCCCCAACAACTGGAATCAGAGCCGAGGTTAAGGTTGTGGTGATCGGGTGAACTTTGTTGCTTATTGAATCTCGTATTGGCGTGATGTCGGCCGAGGCGATGAGGGCGTTCGAGATTCCACTATTTGATGGGAAGATCAACTTCACTTTGTGGCAGAGTACGTTTCAAGACCTCTTGGTGCAACAGGGTCTTGACCAAGCTCTGGACAAGGCGTTGTGTGAGAAGCTCGAGAGCATCTACGCGTCAAAGTCGTTGATCAACCGGTTGTGCTTGAAGATGAAGCTTTACTCGCTCAAGATGGAGGAAGGAGGTAATCTTCATCACCATATTAACTCGTTTAATCAACTAGTACGCCAATTATTGAATGCAGACGATAATATTGGAGACGAGGAGCAAGCGTTGTTGTTAGCATCATTGTCGATGTCCTACAAGTCCTTGGTGCAGACATTACTTGTAGGAAGAAAGTCTCTCACTCTAAATGAGGTGACCGCTGCTTTGCGGGAGAGTGGGAGAATGATGAAGAATGATGCTACCGACAAAGGAGAGGATTGCATACTAGTTGCGAGGGAGAGAGAACGAGGGAGTAGTCAGTGGAGGAGGCATGATGACCCGAGGCAGAGATCAGGCTCACGAAAAGATTTGAGTGAGGTCGAGTGCTTCTATTGCGGGGAGAGGGGTCACATGCAAGCCCGGTGTCCTCAAATGAGGGAGGACTTAAAAAAGTTGAGAGAGATGTCGCCGGGAAAGAAGAGAGGGGACTCCAACACAAATGTGGTCAGTGAAGTTGGTGAAGTTGATTGTGGTGATGTTTACTTGGTGATGGGCGAAGAGACCGACAAGCCAGAGTGGGTGATGGATGGTGCCGTCTCGATGAATATTTGTAGAGACCAAGCATTATTACCTTGATGATTGGTGGAGAGTTTGGTCACTTCAACTCGGTCAGTGGTGAGAAGTTGAAGGTAGAAGGTACCGGAAGCGTGAGGACGAGGCTTCATAACGGTACAAGCCACACTCTACACAATGTGAGGTATGTGCCATCGGCGAACGTGAATGTCATCTCATTGGGTGCGATGACGATGAAGGGGTATAAGTTCGTCGGCACAAGGAGATGGTGCTAGGTGTTCAAGGGGAGACGCTTGGTGATGCGAGGCCGGAAGGATGAGAAGAATATTTGCTTCTTAGATGGAAGAGCGGAGCGAAAAGGATGTAGTGGCACCAGAACTAAGAAGTAGACGAAGGTGAGATTTTTGGCTGTTGTGGAGATATTTGGAAATATGAATTAAGAGAGGAATTGTTAGGCTAATTCATATTTTCAAATATAAATATTGTGATAATGGATTATTCCGGAAGAAGGAGGATCATTCCGGAAGAAGACGGAATATTCCGGAAGATGGTGGAACCTTCTGGAATGAAGTAGAATATTCCGGAACGTGGAGGAACCTTCTAGAAGGCGGCGGATCACCCCGGAAGATGATGGAGACATCTAGAACTTGATGGAACCATGTAGACTAGATTAGAAATCTAGGGAGAGTTCTAAACTTGTATAAGATTGAGTGAGAATAGTCCGGAATAATCTGAACTTCCTTGATTAGGAAAAGAATCTGAGAATCATTCTCAGGTCCGAGGGACGTGAGGACGTCCTAGCTACCCCTATCCCTTCTGTGACCGACACCTCATCAGATGGGGAGAAGGCAACAGAAACTTGGGTGAGGTCTGAGGCATTACTTGTAACTTGCCTCATGCTTTTGCAATGGAACCTGATTTGCAAAAGAGGTTTGAGCATTCTAATGCTTATACTATCATAACTGATGCTATACTTGATAGCAAGCTTGAGACGGGAAAACCAGTGAGTCCTCATGTGATTAGCCTGACTGGGCTTTTTAAGAGGATGGAAAATCTAGGGACCCCATATGACCAAGAGTTGGCCACTGATATTGTTCTTAGATCTTTGCATGATGGTTTTGTACCATTCAGAATACAATACCATATGAATGGTCTGAAGCATGATATGAATGAGCTCCATGGCATGCTTAAAAGTGCTGAGGGCAATATTATTGATGACAAAAAGAAGGAAGTTCTGAATGTCAACAAAGGGAAGGGTTTTAAGAAGGTGGCTAAGAGTAAGAGCAATTACCAAGGGAAAGGCAAGCAAGTTGCCAGATCCAAGGGTGGTGAGAAGCCAAAGGTGGCTGTTGATCATGATTGTTTTTACTGCAAGGCCAAGGGACACTGGAAGAGGAACTGTCCCAAGTACCTGGAAGACAAGAAGAATGAAACTGTGAGTTCCGGCACTTCAGGTATTTATGTTATTGAAATAATGACAACAGATGTTCTCACATTAGAATATGATCCCATTTGGGTATTAGATACCGCTTGCGGTGCTCACATTATTTCTTATGTGCAGGAAATAAGAAATAAAAGGCAAGTGAAGAAAGGGGAAATAGACCTACGCGTTGGAAATGGAGCAAGTGTTGCTGCACTTACCGTGGGAGATTTTAGTCTGTCTTTACCTTCTGGTTTAGTATTAGAACTGAATAATTGTTATTTTGTTCCATGCATTACCAAGAACCTTATTTTGGTTGCATTATTACATTCTGAGGGATTTGATTTTAGCATTAAAGATGGATTTATGTTTATTTTCTATGCTAGTGCACCAATGAGTAATGGACTCTTTGTGTTAGATCTGAAATCGGATATATATAATATAAATAACAAAAGGCAAAAACCAAATAGTTTGAGTGAGGCCTACCTATGGCATTGTCGATTGGGCCATATTAGTATGAATCGCATGAAGAAGCTCCATAAAGATGGACTTCTAAAAGACATGGATTATGAATCCATTAATACATGTGAATCATGTCTAATGGGCAAAATGACAAGGTCACCTTTCAAAGGAACCAATGAAAGGGCTACTGAACTCGGTATTGTTCCTAGTATTTCAGTGCATATCGACATCTATTGTGACAACAATGGTGCCATAGCTCAGGCAAAGGAACCGAGTTCGAGCTCCAAATCCAGACACGTTATGAGGAAGTATCACCTTATTCGACGCATCATCACTGAGGGTGACATTAGGATGTGTAAGGTGCATACTGATGACAACATTGCAGATCCATTGACCAAGCCTATGCCTAGGCCCAAGCATGAGAGTCACACTAGGGCTAAGGGTCTCAAGCACATTGGAGAATGACTTTGAGTTTGCTTTTATATTACATTGTGTATTTATGAGTGTTGGACACTAGTTTCATGTTTGACTTGATGATTTTATGATATATGATATTCATCCTTATTTATATATTGTTTTGATCGATATTGAATAATATGTCCAAATAATTCATTATTAATAAATGTGATCACTTTAAGTGTTCTGGTGAATGAAACCCCATTAAGTGAAATGAAGTTTTGAATTATTGAAAGTCTATAGTTCGAAATCATCAAATGGATATGGATGATTTTATTAGTAATTATATTGTAAGTTGACTGATAGCGCCAGGTTTCATGGGCTATAGGGACATGGAGATGTCTAGCCATTTACATATATATGTATGGATGATACATATTATTGATGGGTCAGTCTAGCCATTTACATATATATGTATGGATGATACATGTAGATCAATGGGAATGATGGTTGAATATTAATATATATATATATATATATATATATATATATATATATATATATATATATATATATATATATATATATATATATATATATATATATATGTATATATATATATATTGTATATTATTGATATATCCATATTATTTATTTGTGAAATAATTAATTAGTGGATAATAATTAGGGAGGTTAATTAGGAGAGTTACACATTTTGTAACTCCCTCCTCCTAATTAGTAAGAAAGATCCCTCCTCTTAATAAGTAAGAAATATCTCTCCTTTTTTGTTGATTGGTGGAATAGAGAGAGCAAAAAAGAGAGCAAAAGAAAAATAAAAAGCCAAGAGTTGGTTTTGTTTTATTTTAGAGGGTTGACTACCATCTTCATCTGAAGCAATTCGATTGCACGCTTTGCGATCTTCGTCCTAGCAGTCGAAACCAAATGCGATCTTGACCGGGCTCGTATGGACCAACTAGAGGAGCAACACGTGGGGCTCTCATCTCTTTCGTTCCTTTCCGATCAGATCCGGTTCACGCATCAATAGGTATTTCCTATGAACAATCATTTGTTTCCTATCAATTGTGCTTGTATATCCTACGATTAGATGTTTATATATGATCTAAAATTCCGCTTAAAGCATCTAATAAACCTTCACTAAGAAGCAGACGAAGGTGAGATTTTCGGATGTTATGGAGATAT
>BSUD01000006.1:104054926-104101429 GCA_033239045.1 Fagopyrum esculentum | reverse complement strand
CATCACTGAGGGTGACATTAGGATGTGTAAGGTGCATACTGATGACAACATTGCAGATCCATTGACCAAGCCTATGCCTAGGCCCAAGCATGAGAGTCACACTAGGGCTAAGGGTCTCAAGCACATTGGAGAATGACTTTGAGTTTGCTTTTATATTACATTGTGTATTTATGAGTGTTGGACACTAGTTTCATGTTTGACTTGATGATTTTATGATATATGATATTCATCCTTATTTATATATTGTTTTGATCGATATTGAATAATATGTCCAAATAATTCATTATTAATAAATGTGATCACTTTAAGTGTTCTGGTGAATGAAACCCCATTAAGTGAAATGAAGTTTTGAATTATTGAAAGTCTATAGTTCGAAATCATCAAATGGATATGGATGATTTTATTAGTAATTATATTGTAAGTTGACTGATAGCGCCAGGTTTCATGGGCTATAGGGACATGGAGATGTCTAGCCATTTACATATATATGTATGGATGATACATATTATTGATGGGTCAGTCTAGCCATTTACATATATATGTATGGATGATACATGTAGATCAATGGGAATGATGGTTGAATATTAATATATATATATATATATATATATATATATATATATATATATATATATATATATATATATATATATATATATATATATTGTATATTATTGATATATCCATATTATTTATTTGTGAAATAATTAATTAGTGGATAATAATTAGGGAGGTTAATTAGGAGAGTTACACATTTTGTAACTCCCTCCTCCTAATTAGTAAGAAAGATCCCTCCTCTTAATAAGTAAGAAATATCTCTCCTTTTTTGTTGATTGGTGGAATAGAGAGAGCAAAAAAGAGAGCAAAAGAAAAATAAAAAGCCAAGAGTTGGTTTTGTTTTATTTTAGAGGGTTGACTACCATCTTCATCTGAAGCAATTCGATTGCACGCTTTGCGATCTTCGTCCTAGCAGTCGAAACCAAATGCGATCTTGACCGGGCTCGTATGGACCAACTAGAGGAGCAACACGTGGGGCTCTCATCTCTTTCGTTCCTTTCCGATCAGATCCGGTTCACGCATCAATAGGTATTTCCTATGAACAATCATTTGTTTCCTATCAATTGTGCTTGTATATCCTACGATTAGATGTTTATATATGATCTAAAATTCCGCTTAAAGCATCTAATAAACCTTCACTAAGAAGCAGACGAAGGTGAGATTTTCGGATGTTATGGAGATATTTGAAAATATGAATTAAGGGAGAAATTGTTAGGCTAATTCATATTTTCAAATATAAATATTGTGATAATGGATTATTCCGGAAGAAGGAGGATCATTCCGGAAGAAGACGGAATATTCCGGAAGACGGTGGAACCTTTTGGAATGAAGTAGAATATTCCGGAACGTGGAGGAACCTTCCAGAAGGCAACGGATCACCCCGGAAGATGATGGAGACATCTAGAACTCGATGGAACCATGTAGACTAGATTAGAAATCTAGGGAGAGTTCTAGACTTGTATAAGATTGAGTGAGATGAGTCCGGAATAATTTAGGAGAATCGAGATCCGAAACCTTCTCTTAGAGGAGGTGGCAATGGCTATAAATAGGGGAGACCACCCCTCATTTGTGTAGCTTCATCAAAAAGAGAGTAATAAAAGGCTTCTAAAGAGAGCTTGTAAGTGAGGTTGGTGTACAAGTGTGAGTGCGCAACAAAACACCCGTTTATATATACTCGGAGAGTCGGGAACGCGGAGTTTTCCCCAACACTAATCTGTAGGAATCAACATAGAGAAGCTACAATTTGTTGAAGCAGAGAAGAAAAAGGTTAGACAAGAGTATGATCACAAGGCAAAGCAGGTGGAAGTTGGAAGCTTCTTCCCCTTTCGATTATTGATCAATTTTGTTCAGATCCTTTTTCTACTCTTAAGTTTTGGCTCTTCTTTTTTAGGATCTGAAGTTGGACTTGAGTTTTGGCTCTTCTATGCTTGACTAGCTCGAGTATGATCACAAGGATAGAAAATCGAATGACCGTGTGCGGATTCTAAATTTTGTCTATGATAAATATTTTGCAGTCCTTACCAATATGATGGTGCAGGAGAACGCAGGGAAGGAGAAGTCTTGTTTATGGCACCCCTCTGATTTCTTTGATGGAAAGTTGAAGGACGAGCTCTTTTGCATTAGATTTGCATCAGTTGAGAGTGAGTATTTCCATGTGTTCTTTGTATCTCTTTGTTTACTTGATATGGAAAACTTTGACAATTAGCTTGGAAAATCTAATCGAACAAAGGTATTAAGTTGAAAGTTGTACTTTCTCTTCGTATGTTTAGCCTCACAGATTCTATGTTTGATCATCATTAGATTAAATTAAAATATTTTTTTCTTGATTGAATTATTTGTGCTAGTATGGGTAAGTTACTAAGTGAACAAATAAGTGTTTGTATTGGATTTTGCCTAGGGATGTCGATGCATGCTGCATATTTATCACCTGTGGATCTATCCATTGTTTATTTAATATTTGTCTAAGTTAATACTCCCTTTATTGGTTTACTGATTGTTACTTACATCCATCATCTTGAACACATATATAAATGCACTTCTCCTCATAAGCAATAGCTCTCTGGACATGCAAGCCTTGAGCAATTTACTGATGCCGTATTGTTTGGTTTGTAAAGCAGCAGGGTGCATCTTAGTGTTATCAAAGTGTATACAAGCTTGGATTTAAGTCTCTTGTCAACATGAAACGATTGAAATGCTACTACAAATTTGTCGACAGTTATAAGCAATATTCTGCTTGTTCTTTTCTAGATGTCACCTATTAAATCATGATGAAGAAGATTAGAAAACATCTGAACTAGACTTTAGTGATAAGAATAAGTGGTTGGAGTATAAATGGTGATCGAGTTCCTTGACCATTGTATGTCACTTTTCCATATACCAATTGCTAAATGACTAAATGAATCATTTTGTTGCATTGTTTTGTGTTTGTTTCATTATTCTATTTAAAATATTTCTTTTATAAATTTGAACCAATGCTTCTAGATTACACTTATTCTTTGTCTCTTTATTGGCTGTGTTTTTTTTCCCAAATGTATAGAACAAAGTGCTACAAATAATCAAATGACTAGAAGCAAGGATATGTGACTTCGACATGAAGCAAGAGTTCAAGGAAGGACTTATTTGAAGAATAATAGAAT
The DNA here is from genome assembly GCA_033239045.1 of Fagopyrum esculentum. Taxonomy (NCBI): domain Eukaryota; kingdom Viridiplantae; phylum Streptophyta; class Magnoliopsida; order Caryophyllales; family Polygonaceae; genus Fagopyrum; species Fagopyrum esculentum. The sequence goes on along the minus strand of BSUD01000006.1, from coordinate 104,098,235 downwards.
TTTTTGTGCATAATATTTTGTAAAAACAATAGACTAATCTAATGTTCTTTGAAGGAGGTTTATGATTAACACTCTATTCTGCAAGAATTCTTATTTTAATAATTTTTTTTTATTTCTACTAGTTTGTGAAGCAATCAATATGAAAATCTTGTGTATTGGAGCATTCTTTTTTTGATATATATGTCATTTTGATTTATAGTAGGTGGTGTTGAAGAGAGAATCGTATTGTTAAATTAATTTTTTTTATAACTTAATTGTAAATTGCGACAACTTGAGGTTTCACAAATAGTTGTGTTAAAAAAAAACAAAACAAGTATCGAAGAGAGTCGGCTAAAAGTGGCGCAAATGCCTTAGAAGCGTGTGGTGGTTTGTTACGCCGTTCCTCATTGAAAATGGGTAGTGACCCAAGGTCACATGCCTTAGTGTAACACCCCGAGTCCGCGGGACTCGGGATGCCATATTGGGCTAGGATCTCATAGTGGATACTGACCCTACCCTAACAACAAGTTCACTGGACCTTACAACATGACACTGACATATATAAAACAAATGCATAAAACGGTATAAATTGTACATCAAAAGTTATACAAAAATATAGCCGAGAATAAAACATCATCCTCACACAGAAGGTATACAAACATCATCCTCACGCAGGAAGTGTATAAACATTATCCTCACGCAGGAGGTATATATAATATCCCCAAAACCATAACCATCTAATGTATGAGAGTCCTCGGCATGTCACCGTGCTGGATTACTCTACATCTCTCCTATCCTACAAGACATCTACAACACGGTATAAAACCGTTAGCCAACCATACATATATAAGGTAATGCATAAGCACAAGCACAAATCATGAAGAATAAACATATAATCATGTTGTCACACATTTACACGTTTAATTATCTTTATATAAGGTCATACACTCAATCGTATATATATATATATATATGTATATATATATATATATATATATATATATTTATATATATATGAAACTATGTGACACGAGGACCGTATCATCCTCGTCTTTGGGCATGCTAGCCATCTAGAGTAGCGTCGGTCATACAACCCGTGTACCCTATGGGAGTGGTGTTGTGCCCTTCCTATATACTAGGTCTGGCGTGATATCAAAGAACCTCCCAACTCCTTACAGGATGAAGGAGAAAGATTATCACTGCCACTGCAAGGGGGCTATCAATAAAACATAGGTCGGTAATAATCGATATCTTGTGTATGAGGTAAGTCCTATGGACAAGGCTTACCTCAACCTCAACCTCGTACAATCTCAACCACGAGCAACCTTAATCCAGAGAGGGACACTACCTAATTAACAAGGCATAGAGATATATCAATCTCCTATCAATCAAATGGGTCACACCTAGACCCAAGGGATCCACATGATCATAATCAACCTAAGCCTCACAACCTACTAAACCTCAAAACCACAACTGACATAACATGATATCAAACATCATCATCACACTCTCATCTATACCTAGCATGATGCTACACACACACACTAGGAGAGGAAGGGACAAAGCCATTCTTAGACAAGCCCGGAAGCAAGACACACTTGTGTGATAAGAACAAAGCAGGGCTGGAATATATGGAACCGCAAGGGCGGCCATGGGTGGCGCATGGGTGGCGTCTAGCCGGCGTTGGGGCATCCTGGTTGGGCGTAGGGGCGGCTGGTGTGCAGAATGCACACTTCAACTCCTCTTCACTTCTTCACTCGAGCCTCTCCACTCCTTCTTTAGCCAGCAACCCCATACATACATATACATACATATATACATCAAACAAAGCCTAGGAAGGCTTCCACAAGATTAAACTTGTAGAATCGTAAGTTTGATAGGAATAAGAGAAGAAAGAAGAAAGAAGGAAAAAAGAAAGTAAGAAAGGAAGGAAGAACTCACAAAGCTGAAACTTATTAGAGGAAGAACACACACCACAACCTCAAGGCTGGCTCAACACAAGCACAACAACATAATCAAACACCATCATCATCATCAAAGCAACACAAAAATCTCTTCAAAACAAGAAGAAATCAAGAAGAAGATCCAAAGGAAGAGAAGGAGAGAAAAAGAGCATAAGGGTGAAGATGCAGCTTGAGAGAGAATGAGGAAACCCTCATTTGGAAGAAGAAGAAGATATATAAAGGAAGAGGGGTCAAAAGCAAAGGCACGAGTCAACGAAGACGGCTGCAACACACCACAAACCGCAGGGGCGGCTCATGGAGGCGAAGGGGCGGACCAAGGTGGCCGCAGGGGCGCCTAGCCTGGCCGCAGGGGCGGTTCAGGCAAAAACTCAGCACAGCTCAGCACTCTCAGCACCTCAAAGACTAAAGCTCTTACGTCTCACACCCCTAAAAGCAAGTTTCGTCCCGAAACTTGCGAAATCCCAATCCTCTCGGACCCATATGCCGAGGTATAACTCTCTCTATCGGAGGTATCACATCTCTACTCAAAAGGTCACAACCTATATCAATCTATAACCTCAAAACATAAGCATGGAGGAATCATCAACTCCAGAAATCAGGATCATAACGCTATCCAAAGGCATAGAGGAATCACATCTCTTTCCATACTCACATCACAGGGTATAGAGGAAACACATCTCTAGCTAGATCATACTCATACACAAAGCATGGAGCAAAAACATCTCTAGCGAGACTATGTCCATCAAAATAGATGGAGGAATAACCATCTCCGCTAGATCCTAATCGCACCAAAATAGCATGAAGGAAAGATCCATCTCCAGCTATAATCATAAATCGCACTAGCACATCAAGATCTAATAAGATCATATATCACATCATAGCTAGCACGAAAATAAACACATCAAAGCATATAAGCACATAATTACAACACTCACCAAGATAGCACTAAGATCTACTCGTTGATCCTAGATGCATCTACTTCGGCATAAAACTTTGGATAGTTCCTCTGGATACTATCCTCAGTCTCCCATGTAGCCTCCTCGGGTCATCGTTTCGACCACTGTATCCTCAACATGGGAATGTATTTCGAACGCAGGCGTCTCATACCTTGTTCTAGGACTGCAATCGGATGCTCAACAAAAGTGTGGTCCGGCTAAACTACCAAATCATCATAACTCACAATGTGTCTTGGATCTGGTATATACTCCCTTATTTGGACACATGAAACACATGATGAATACCCTCTAATCTCGGAGGCAAAGCTAATCTGTAGGCGGCCCTCCCAACTCTATCAAGTATCTCAAAAGGACCGACATATTGAGGACTTAACTTCCCCTTTATGCCAAAACGTCTGATGCCTCGTGTCGGAGATACTCTCAGCCAGACACGGACTCCTACTCTAAACTCTAGAGGTCGATACCTCTTGTCCGCATACAACTTCTTGCGACTTTGTGCAGCCAACATCCTCTCTCTAATCAGCGCTACTCAAGCCATATCATCCTGAATCTGCTTTGGCGCCATACCACTAATACTGCTAGGCTCATCCCAACATAATGGTGTATGACATCTACGCCCATATAGTGCCTTATATGGTGTCATCCCAATCGATTCATGCCAGTTGTTGTTGTATGAGAACTCAACCAATGGAAGGTAATTTGACCATCCCTATCCCCAATCCAACACATAAGCTCGAAACATATCCTCATGGGTCTGGATGGTCCTCTCTGACTGACCATCTGTATGGGGATGGAACGCAGTCGTAAAGTGTAGACTCGTCCCCAAAGTAGTCTGAATCTGCTGCCAAAACGTCGAGGTAAATCACCCATCTCGGTCTAAGACGATCGTCCTCGGTACACCATGGAGTCTCACTATCTTCCTAGTGTACCCCTCAACTAATCTGCTCACTAGCCACGTTTCCTTGATAGGGATGAAACGTGCAGTCTTCGTCAGTCTATCAATAACTACCCAGATAGCATCAAAACTCCTAATGGGCCTCAATCCGGTCACAAAGTCCATGGAGACGTCTTCCCACTTCCACTACGGCATTGGCAATGGATGGAGCTCACCTCCAGGTCTGCAATGCTATATCTTGACCTGGTGACAACTCGCGCACTGTGCCACAAATCTGGCCACATCGAGCTTCAGCCCTCCCCACCAATATGACAATCTCATATCATGGTACATCTTACTCGTACTTGGGTGTACTGAGTAAGGTGTACAGTGAGCCTCCTGTAAAATCCTCTATCTCAGCTCCGCATTAGCGGGTACACAGACGCGGTCGCGGCGTCTCATCATTCCATCTACTCTTATGGAGAACTATGGTGCCTCACCACGAGACATCCTCTCTCGGATCATCATCAGGGTCGGGCAAGTCTCCTACTTCTGTTGGATCTCACACAACAGATCAGTTAGAACCTCCAAAGCGTACAACTGGGCATTCTCATCAGGAAACTAGATGTCCAACTCTAGCCAATCTAGATCCCTCTGAAGTTGAGGCTGAACTATCAGTCTTGCAATTGCCTTCTCTCGAGGCGTCTTCCTACTCAGGGTGTCGGCGACAACGTTCGCCTTCCCTGGATGATACAGTATCTCAAGGTTAAAGTCCTTAATCAACTCGAGTTATCTTTGTTGGCGGTTATTAAATTCCTGATGCGTGAAAATATACTTCAAACTCTTATGGTTTGTGAAGATTTGACATGTAGCACCATACAAGTAATGTCTCCAGATGTTCAAAGCATGAACTGCCGCTACTAACTCCAAATCATGAGTCGGGTAGTTCTCCTCATACGTTTTCAACTGTCAAGACGCATATGCAATCACTATGCCCCTCTGCATGAACACACATCCCAAGCCTAGCTTGGAAGCATCATTGTGTACCACAAAATCCTCAGAACCCTCTAGTTGTGCCAAGATAGGAGTAGAGGTCAAACGCCTCTTCAACTCCTGAAAACTCTAGTCACACTGCACAAACCATGCAAATCTTGTAGTCTTCCTCAATAGACTCGTAAGTGGACGGGCAATCACAGAAAATCCCTCCACAAAGCGTTGGTAGTAATCGGCTAGGCCAAGGAAACTGCGCACTTCCTTGACGTACGTCGGTGTCGTCCATGCTGCAACAGACTCGATCTTTGCAAGATCAGCCATGATCCCATCGGCGGAGACAACATGACCTAGGAATGCTACCTCTGGCATCCAAAACTCGCACTTTGAGAGCTTGGAATACAACTCTCTATCCCGCAGAATCTATAAAACCGTCCTCAGATGACCGATATGCTCCTCTCGACTCCGAGAGTACACGAGAATGTCATCTATGAAGAACACCACAAACTAATCCAGGAAGTCAATGAAGATGTTGTTCATCAACTCCATGAAGTCCGCGGGGGCATTCGTATGCCCAAATAGCATCACTACAAACTCGTAGTGTCCATATCGGGTCCGAAATGCCGTCTTGTGCACATCTTGCTCTCTCACCCTTAGCTGGTGATATCCTAAGCGCAGATCAATCTTGGATAACACTTTCGCTCCTTGAAATTGATCTAACAAGTCATCAATACGGGGCAGTGGATACATGTTCTTGATGGTCACCTTGTTCAGCTCTTTGTAATCAATGCACAGTCTCAATAATCCGTCCTTCTTCCGCACGAAGAGGGCAGGTGCTCCCCACGGGGATATGCTAGGGCGAATGAAGCCCTTCTCACTCAACTCCTCGAGTTGCTTCTTCAGCTCAACATCTCGACATGCACCATACGATATGGGGCCTACGAGATCGGTCTCATACCAGGCATCGACTCGATATTGAAGTCCACACTCCTCTGAAGCGGAAAACTAGACGGCTCAGCAAACACGTTTGTAAACTCACTGACCACTGGAATATCCTCCAATATTGGACTCTCTCCATCCTTCATGTCATAACACCAGAAGGCATCACATCCCAGTGATATCAATCTCGCTGCTTGTACTGCACTGATGATATAACCCATCTTCCCAAGGTCCACCCCTTAGAAGACCTCTATCTGACCTATCTCGGTAGAGACTATCACAGTCCTCCTACTTACATCTAATACCGCACGGTGTCTAAGCATCCAATCCATACCTAAAATGATTTCCTCTTGCACCAATGGAATGACAAAGAATTCTACAAGCAACACACGAGTCCCTAAAAAGAACGGGACAACCACGTATCTCGCGGATACCTCTGACCCTACTACCATCAGATAACCCTATAATAAAGGGTATCCCCTCTATCGTAGCTAAACCCAACCGCTCAACACATACATAAGAAATAAAGGAATGCGTAGCACCCATATCAAATAAAACTCTAACAAGTAAACCATGAAGCAGAATGGTACCTGTAGCAGCCGGTGTAGGTGGCTCCTCTACACTCCTTAACTCAAAGACTTTACCCTGACCTCCTCTAGTGTCAATGGTACTATCACCACGACCTCTACCTCTACTCGGCCCGGGAGTAGATCCTTGAGTAGAAGGACGACTTGGGACTCTCTTCTGTCCTTGTGTCTGCTGCTGAGGTGTCCTCTTTTCACCTCCTGCCACATTAGCAGGGGAAGATCCTTGCTACGATGTAGCTCTACCCTGCCTACAAAAGGCAACTCTATGACCTAGTCTACCACAAGTGAAGCAAGTAACTAGTGGCCTCGTACACTCTGGTTATAGATGACCAAGATCACCATAATTGTAGCACTGTCGTCCCTTCTCTGCAGTCAATGCAGATGAGGGGTAACCCTGACGTCTCTGGATCCGCCCAAAACTTGAAGCTCTACCAATGCCACTAGTCTTCCCAATCTGTTGTTTCTTCTCAGACCGTCCCGTTTGAGAAGTCCTCCTCTGATTAGCCCGCTCACACTTATAAGCTGAGGTCCGATCCTGCTAATCTGTCAAGGACTCACAATGGAATCCCGTCATATAAGAACGTGTACACTTTTTCTTTAGTCGGTGGGAGAACTGATACACGTGTTGATCCTTAGAAGGTGCAGCTGGACCCAATAATGCCAACTCTGTTTGGAAGCGGCTGATGGCATCTACTATCGGCACATCCTCAAAGCCTCCCACCTTCCTAGAGAAAGGGGGTACTCCCAGCTGATGGAATGCCTTCAACCAAGTGTTTGGGTGAGGCCCTCTATATTCCTCTCGAGCTCTAACAGTGTCAACAGAACGTGCTGGCATAACTGGCACCTAAGTGGCTCCCAGGGACATCTAAGAAGATCCCTCATGCACTGGCAGATCCGAGGCACGTCTACCCGTTCTAGCAACCTCCTCCACACGTTTAATGTAAGAACAAAACTATGGTCCCCTCATAGAGACACGATCCGAGTCATTTGACCGGACTCGCTGTCTCCCAGATCCACCGACCCTCGTCTCAAGAACGACACTCTAAACAATCTCCTCATGAACCTCCTCCACCACTGGTGGATCAGCAGCGGGAACTGGTCCCTGTCCTATCACCCCCGGAGAAAGAGGTGGTCTAGCTCTACCCCGGCCTACAACAGAAGTTGCTCTAGTCCGAGCCATCAGCGGGGTATGCACACCTAACTTATAAGGCTATATATATGACATATGTATATATATATATATATATATATATATATATATATATATATATATATATATATATATATATATATATATATATATATATATATATATAACACATACACATCATCCATAATACATATATATACATATCTATACTGTTGAGATCCACAACAAAGGTTACAACTTCTCGTACATTCTATCCCAAAACACTGTATACACAGCTTTAAAACCAAAAATCTTTTGAACACGTCAGACCCTTTTCGGGTTCTGTTTATTTTATCCATCTGACCTTATTGCAGGTAGCGAGTTCCATTGTTGTCAACCTAAGACTCAGATACCAACTCTGTAACACCCCAAATCCACAGGACTCGGGATGCCACATTGGGCTAGGATCTCACAGTAGATACTGACCCTAGCCTAACAACAAGTTTACTGGACCTTACAACATGGCACTCACAAATATAAAACAATTGCGTAAAACGGTATAAAGGTTATCACTGCAACTGCAAGGGGGCTATCAATAAAAATAGGTCGGTAATAATCGACATCGCATGCTATCATATCAAGCATATAATAGAAACCACTCATGCATACACCCAATATAAGGATGGTAGCTAAGTAAGTCCTACAGACTTACCTCAACCTCGTACAATCGCACCCACGAGCAACCTTAATCCAGAGAGGGACTGCTTAATAACAAGGCATTAAGATATATCAATCTCCTATCAATTAAAAGGGTCACACCTTGACCCAAGGGATCTATAGGATCATAATAAACCTAAGCCTCTCAACCTACTAATCCTCAAAGCCATAACATGATATTAAACATCATCATCACAATCTCATCTATACCTAGCATGATGCTACACACTCACACTAGGAGAGGAAGGGACAAAGCCATCCTTAGGCAAGCGTGGAAGCAAGACACACCTGCATGATAAGAACAAAGCAGAGCTGAAGTACATTGAACCGCTTGGGCGGCCCTGGGTGGCGCAGGGGGGCGTCTGACCGGCGTTGGGACGTCATTGATGGGCGCAAGGGCGGCTAGTGTGCAGATTGCACACTAGCCGCCCCTGCGCCCACTTTTGATTATTTTCCCAAGTTATTTCCTATCACGCAACCAACTTTTGGCATCCATTTCTTATTCAAACGGAACTCAAATTTAACGTACGAATATACCACGAGCAAGAGCTCGCGGAGACGAAGTCAACGCTCCCACTTTTCGGTGTTGTCAATGGCCGGAGCCCACCAAAAATGTGCCCGAAAAAGTGCTTGGCGCACACATGTGTTAAAACATGTTTGTTCATTCTTTTATTAATTTAGTTCCAACAAGATGAAGTTGACAAGTGATTGGAATCGAGAGGAAGTGTTTGAAGAGATGATGAGAAATTGAGAGGATGGAGAGAAGTTGATGGGAAATCTTCTGTAGGAAAATAGCATCCCAAACAATTGAAGGAAGATAAAACAAGTACTTTTCTTATGACTGGGACCCAATTACTAGTGAAGTTGAGCAAGCTCATATCAAGGCTTTCTAAAGAAGGGAGACGAGAAAGCCATTGAAGGTTGTCAATAAACAGCTTATTACCACTGAGATATAAAGTTTGAATCCTGGAGAGATTTCCATGTTGAGGCGGAATTGTACCAAAAAACCCGGCATCATCAAGGTGAAGAGATGACAACCTACTAAAGGAACCAATGAAATTTAGGGTTATCATATCCAAATTATTGAAATTGATGTTTAGGTTGTTCATGTACTGAAATTGAAGTAAGGAAGGTCGAAGATGATTGCTTTCTAAGTATTGATCATAAATATCTAAGGATACGACATGACCGGTTTGGCTGTCACATACAATCCCTTCCCAAGAACAACATTTCTTCGCATCATCAAGTGAATTCCAAGAGGAAAGCATGCTATTATTCTGAGAAGATAATGCAAAACTTGTTTTGAAATCGAGGAGGGAAAGTGTCTCTCTTTTTTGTGCACCCTTTGGTGTATCCAAGGATTGTGAGTAGAGCTAGAAGGAGAAGTAATTGGTTAAGGATGCTCAAAGAAAGATGATTGAAGGCCATTTTCATGGTTTGTGATCTTCAAAGGAGAACAATGATATGTGGCTATACATTTATATTAACAATTTGTATCACATGAAAACAATGGATCTGAAGCAGAAGAAGGAGATCCCCCAAATATCACGACACTGACAATCCATGTAAATCAGTCATCCACGAATCTACGTCCACCCTTCAAATTGCATCAATTGGAATATTATTAAGTTACACAAAGAAACCCTATTTTTCTTATTTTTTTTGGTGAGTAGGAGAGTTTGTGGTTTCCCGACGCATGTAAAGAAACCCTAATATTAAAAAAAAGCTAAAAAATAGTTAATGTAATAACACAAGATTTTTTGGCTAAAAAATAAATATTTAATGGTGTTAATTGTTAGAGTTCCATCTCGAAAATACTGCTTCCACAGTGCGTGCTTCCATCGTGCGACACATTAGCAAAATCTTAGTTTGTAATCGATATGTTAATAATCCTTCAAAAAAATAAGGAAAATCTTGTTGTACAACTACGCCAGCGCTCATGTATACTGTTTTAGTATGTATAATAGGTGTATAATGGTTAGACTCTCTAGGTTATACTTGGGTGTCAAGTATAAAATTGGGACAAATAGTAAAATCCCAAACAGATGACAAACCCAATTCAAGGCATATCAACAGCTACGGTGTTTACCAAATCTACCTAGTTGTTAGTTATCTTCTTTCGCCTACAACAACGAATCCTATTCGTCATCGGACACTCTTCACTTCTCACAATCAGACCCTATTTGTCTCCCGTTGATGCCTTCTCCAGAGAAGCAAGTTTCCGAATCCTTGCAAAACCATATCAAAGAGAGCTTAGAAGAATAACCACGATAAATGACAGTTTGTAAGTGGTGTTCATGTTTGATTGAATATTTTTGGAGAAAATTGACTTGTTCAAGTCTTTGTAATGGTGGTTGGTTAATAGAGTCGTCTCAATCTGAAATGTAACATTATTATTACTAATGGAAAATAAGGGATGAATTTTAATTTCAAAGTCTGAGCTTCCTCTACTTAACAAAATGATAAAAACACAACTAATTTCGCAATCAATCTGTTAATCCATGAATGCTTGAATGTAGTAGAATGTATGAGAAGAGAATGTAAAGAAAGAGAGAATTTTATTGCAACCGAAACTAATATCTGTGTATTATTCCTCTTAGTTTTATACATGAATTGGTTACAATTATGTTACAGAATGAAAGGCTATAAGAGTGCCATCTATCACTCGTTCTAATAGGTTTGTAAGAGTGCCATCTGTTCACTTAATCTGGCTAACCTTGTCACCCCCTCAAGCCTAGGGATAGAGAGTAGCGAGCCATGCCCAGCTTGGAAAGAAGTTCATCTTGATGTTGAGATGGTACAATCTTTGTGAAGATATCAGCTAATTGAGAATCAGTTCGTGTAAAGTGAAGTTCAAGTAAACCTTCCATCACTTTATCACGTGTAAAATGGCAGTCGATTTCAATGTGTTTTGTGCGCTCGTAGAACACATGATTATTTTCTATGTAGATAGCTGACTTGTTGTCACAATATAAACGAACTGTAGTGGTGGTAGATATTCCTAGATCCTGGAGTAAACGTACCAACCATGTGACCTCAGTAGTAGACGCCATGGCTCTATATTCTGCCTCAAAAGAGTTTCTAGAAACTATACCTTGCTTCTTTGACTTCCAACTAATAGGTGAATTGCCAAGAAGAACAACAAAACCTCCTACAGATCGACGAGAAGAAGGGCAAGCAACCCAGTCTTAGTCTGTGTATGCCAGAAGAGTAGGAGCATCACTTTCATTAAGCAGTAAGCCATCTTCAATTGTTCCATGTACATAACGAAGAGTATGATAAATAGCTTGTAAATGAGGGCTTCGTGGTGCTTGCATGAACTGACTAAGATATTGTACAACATAATATAAGTCTGGCCGTGTGTTAGTAAGGAAATTAAGCTTTCCTACTAAACAACGATAAACTAAAGCATTGGAAATGAGATCCCTTTCATCAGGTAGTAGCTTTATATTGAGAGGAAGAGGTGTGCATGTAGGTTTCCCTTGTGGTAGTTGAGCATCATGGAGCAACTCAAGGGTGAATTTGCGTTGAGACAGAATTACTCCATTGGCTACGTATGTGACTTCTAGCCTAAAAAATAATGATGAATGCCTAGATCTTCAATACTGAAGGTGTTGTCAAGGCGTAGCTTGATACGAGCAATTTCAGCAGTGTCAGAACTTGTGATCAGTAGATCATCCACGTAGATGGCTATGATGGTAATTAGAGATTGCCTTCTTTTAATAAACAATGAGTGATCATTCATGGAGGAAGTGAAACCTTGAGTAATAAGAGATGTAGTGAGTCTATGAAACCACTGTCGTGAGGCTTGCTTAAGGCCATATAAGGATTTCTTTATTTTGCAAACTAAAGATAAGGGGTTTTGTATGCCCGGAGGTGACTTCATATACACATCCTCATGAAGGTCTCCATGCAAGAAAGCATTGTTTACTTCGAGTTGATGTAAAGTCCATTTTTGAGATGCAGCAATAGCAATGATGCTACGGATGGTTGTCATTTTGACAACAGGAGAAAAGGTCTCATGATACTCTATTCCTGCTTGTTGGGTAAAACGTTGTGCCACCAATCTTGCCTTATATAGTTCCAAGGTACCATCAGCTTTTAACTTAACTTTGAACTTTCACTTTGAGCCAATAGCCTTTTTATTGGGTGGAAGAGGTATAAGATCCCAGGCATGTTTTGTTTGAAGGGAAAGGTACTCTTGTTGCATGACATGAATCCAGTTTTGGTTTTAAGATGCTTCTTGGTATGTGGTGGGTTCAACATAAGAGGATAAAGAGGTAATGAAGGCAAAATGAGACAGAGAATAGAGAGAAGAATGAAACATACCTGGTGAAGATAAGTTGCTCGACCCATAGTTGAAGACAAAGTCACGAAGGTATGGAGGTGGTTGATGAGGTCTTGTGGATCGTAGTGGAGATGTGAGATTTTAAGATGGAGTTATAAATGGAGAAGAAGAAGGTGAAACAGTAGATGACGGAAGGGGAGAAGGTATATTAGGAGATGGAGATGATGATGTAGGAAGATCACATGTATGAACTCGAGGTATGGGTGAAGTAGGTAAAGAGGAAGGTATGAAGATGGAAGTATCAAAAGAAGATGATGAGATAGGTATAGGAAGAGTGGGGTTATATGAATCAATGTGATGAAAAGGAAAAACTGTCTCGTGGAAGACAACATCCTAAGAGAATAGGATTTCTCTAGATGAGATAGTAAGGACCTTGTATCCTTTCTTCCCAAAAGGATAACCCCAAAAAAAGCAGGGAATAACTCTTGGTTGAAACTTATCTTGATGGGTAGGTGTGGTGCTAGCAAAACATAGGCAACCAAAGACTGTAGGGTAGAATAGTCTGGAGTGGTATGAAATAAGAGTTCAAAAGGTGACTTGTTGTGTAAGACTAGTTAGGGGCATCTTACATTAAAGGGACTTTGGATTGGTGAAAAAGTGCTCGAGCAACTTCTAGAACATGTCTATGTCTGCGTCAAACTACCCCATTTTGCTGGTGTGTGTGAGGACAGGAGGACTAGTGAATGATGCCATTTTGAGTGTAAAAAAGTTTGACAAGAGAGCTAGAGAATTCAAGGGCATTGTTAGATCGTATGATCTTTATTTTGGTATGGAATTGTGTGTGAACAAGGGAGTTAAGGGATTGTAAGATGGATATAGCATTACTCTTGTTGGCCATAAGGTAAGTCCAAGTACATCGTGTGAAATCATCAACCAAGGTAAGAAAGTAAGCAAATCCATTGTATATGTTTTGTTTATAAGGTCCCCATGTGTCAATATGCAATAGATCAAAAGGTTTGACTGTCATAGTAGTGGATGTGGGAAAAGATTGTCGAGTTTGTTTAGCTTGGGGACAAATTTGACAAATATCATTAGAATTTATATTGGAAATAGATTCAATGAATTGCAATTGACTAAAAGGTAAATGCCCCAACCTCCAATGCCATATTTCAGGACTGAGTTTATATGTCATATTAGAGCATGAAGGAGGTACATAAGGGGGATTATTGCAAAGAAAGATAGAGCTAGGTGCTGGTGATGACTTGTCCACAACATATAGGCCTTTGAAAGCTTTACCAATCACCAAGGGCTGGTTCATTGAAGGGACCTGAAGAGAGCAACAATCAGATGAGAAAATGACAGTGGAGGATAAAGTAGTGGCAAGTTTCTAGACAGACAATAAGTTATAGTGAAAATCAGGTACATGGAGTACTTGATGTAAGGTAATCTCTTATGTGAGATTAATAGTGCCAATATGAGCAACAGAGACATTCTTTCCATTTGGCATAGTGATGAGAATAGTGTGATTAACTAGTTTATATGAAGAAAAAAGATCAAGGTGTGGAGTGATGTGATCTGTAGCTCCACTATTGATAATCTAGTGTGAAGTAATATCATTAGATATTAAACATAAAGGCATACCAGCAAGAAAGGCTCCATGAGAATCTTGAGAAGATTTTGAAGAATTTGGTTTATCAAGAAGAGATAACAGTCTAATCATGTGATCTAAAGATATAGAAGTAGTAGGTGCAACTGCTAACTTGTGGCATGGGGGATATCTATGCACTTTCCAACATTTAGCAATAACATGACCAACCATTTTAAAATGGTCACAAAAGGGAATGCCAGGAGCAGGTGAGGTAGGATAGCCATGTAAATGTCAAGATCGATCAATAGTGTGATTTTTTACTTTGTAGTGATCATAGAAAAGAGGTTTTCTAGAAAATTTCTTTTGATGAGAAGCATTTTATCGATGTTGAGAGTAAAAAGCAACATTGTTCGCCCCTAGAGGTGTGTGCAAATAAGTTTTAAAATTTATAAAACTAGAATCAAGCAGCGAACCCGCAGTGTACGGATCGACGTAGTTAAGCAAGAATTCCAGAGTATCGAACACAGGGATTTGGGTGGGAACAAATTCAATTGCAGATTATCAAGCGAGTAAATATGAGAGTTTTGCAAATATTGGGAAAACAACAATCCTAAAGATCCAGGTATCAAGTTGTGGCAATCGATTCAAGATATATTAATGATATAAAGACAGAGTTGAGATATGCAAAGGTATGCTAATGTAAGGTAATCGTACGGTGAAGTTCCAAAAACCTTATATGACTCACCTACAAGATACTCCCTATACAGGTTGTTGAGGCTCAATATAGAAAGATTCTAAAGGCAAGAATTAATGTCAAATACCCAAACTTGTAATCCAAGGATCAAGACTAACTTAGCCGATTACGGTTATGACACTCACAATCGAGGTAGAGGTTGTTGAGGCTTCACTACCACCTAGAAAAGACAAGTCTAAACTAAGTTAAAGCAAATCTTTAACTTTGGATTAAAGTAAAAGCAGGTTCGTAAACTTAAGGGAAATTACGGTTGGATCTTGAGATTCCACGGCCATGGAACTCAAGAACAGCCCGTAATTTAGGGTTCGTCGACGATTCTCTCTAACTCTCAGGGTCTAATCTGTTTACGATCGATCTATCATCATCTAAGCCACAACTATCAACCCTTCACCTTAGAATTGTTAAGGGTTTTTAGCCAATAACCGTCATGTTGATATCAAATTCAAGAATTAAAAGATAGAAAGATGAAAACTTCCGAAAACTTTCAATAATCTTCAAACCAATCTCAAAGTCACAATCGAGAACAAATACTGTCAATGGATTCAGAATAAAGCGAACAATCACAATCTTAGGAAAGAAGAGAGAACGGGATGTCAATCCGTTTTCTAAATCAAACCTAAACAAGAAGAGAAGTCTTCTTGCAACAATCTTCCAAAAGCTTCGATCTTCCGCCAATCCGGAGATCTCAACATCAATCTCCACCAAAAGTGCGAGATTAGGGTAAATCCTAGATGCGAACGTCGATCTCCAATGAGATGTCAATGCTCCCACGCAAGGGCTCAAACGGCGTTGAAATTCTCAAAGCGGAGATGAAGCGTGGATTGCCAAAATTCCTTAAGCGAAGATGACGGAATCTTGCTTCGTCCGTCTTTTTATAGGGCAAGATAAAGTATCGGCCCGGCCCAATCTTCAAAAGATCGTGGCTTCAAAATGTGGCGAAAAATATCGCCAAGATCACGGTCGTGGAAGATTCCACGACCGTAATTTAGAGCGTGGATTGTGTCACGGTTTGAACCATAAGTTCCACAACCATAATAGTTACTGGAATGCATCATGCCTCTCTTTGCAGGGTTCCACGGCCGTGGAACTAAACGTGGTTTGTAGTACGGCCGTATTTTAGAGCGTGGTTTAGGGCAAGAACGTGATTCTTCCCCAGCCTCGTGCATTCCTCAAGTTGAACTCCAATTTACTCCTAATAATGCCTTCAATCCATGGACATATTCAATCAACTCTTCTTTGCTCGATTCCATTCGGAAATGACTCTCAATCACCTATATTTCAACAAAAAGCTAGTGTAGACATCCATATTGATAATATAGGTAATACTAGCTCACATATGCAACGATGCTCAATCAAAGACTATCAATATGAACAAATACGTTTAGAAAACGTGCCTAAAATATCACAATATTTCATGCTAACAAATAACCCCATACTTAACACTTGCTTGTCCCTAAGCAAGGTCTTTCAAAAAGCTTTAAATAAGAGTTAGGATGAAATATGTGTACCTTCTTTTGGATGATTGTGCCTTCTAAAGAATAAATCATTCTCAAACCTTGCTTCAATTGTTTATCAAACTTTCACACACTCAATCAAAAAGTAAAAAGCAAAGAAAATTCATGAATCAATTCAACTTCTAAACAAGCATCATAACCTTTAAACATTATCAAAATCAATCATAAGAAACTTCAATTTAGATCATCAAGTCACATAACATTCTTTTGATCTTAAGGACTTCCAAAGAAAAGGTCTAGAATATGGAAGGGAAGGGAAAACTTTAAGGAAATGTGGTGCATGAATCCGGAAAAGTGGACAACTACCTTCTTCTTCTTATGCGGTTCCCGCAACACTTCAACTTAGAGCTTCGCTCTCTTCTTTTCATTTTTCGACTTTACTTTTGGAGTTATGGACAGAGGTGCACAAAAACCGAAGCCTAGGAGATTGGCGTTTCTCAATTTTTATGAGATGCCTCAAACCCTTAGCGCACATACCATAATCCGCTAGGAATATCGCTCAATCCGACTTTGGTAAGACACAAACACCCGGCTATGTGAATGGTGCCGAGTTACTCATCATCATGATTGACTTCCCCAAACCTAGAATTTCTTTCTATTCTTTTGATTGCAAAAATTTGCTCTCATGGCCCTCCCACATCAAACATGTCTTTTTCATTCGCTTCTCCAAGTTCCCGGATAGGTAAAGGAGGCTAATATTTCAATGAGGAGCTAAAATGGTCAAAAGAAAGAAGAAAGAAAATTCGAATTGCCTTAATCATCTAAATAAGAAGTATAAGAACTTATAGTATGATTTCAACATCAATTTCTCAACATGATTTAGGCAACATTCTTCACATTATGAAACTTGCAAAAGAGGTAAAATTCATTCATTCGAATTCTTTTCAATTCACAATTCTTTTAGGCATGCAATTGTCATCAAACTCAATTCACAAGTAGTGATTATCATAGAAATCATCTCAATTCATTAGAAGCACAAAATTTTTCAAAATTTTTCAATTTTTATGGGTTTTTCAAGTTCTTTTTCATGCAATGCGATAATGAAACGTGAAACACATCATGAATATGCAATGATAGTCTCAAATGAAACCAAGCATAGTAAGTAGAGTTATTACAAACTTTTAGTACATCCCACCCCATACTTAGGACGAACATTGTCCCTAATGTTCAGAAGAAAGAAAGAAAAGAAAGAAAAGAAAAAGAAACTCACAAAGTGGTGGCGGGAATGTCTAAAACGAACGGTCATGCATCAAATCACTGCGGTGCTGGCGGCGGCGGGAATGGAGAGAAGCTCGGATCGTAGAACCACCCAAACTGCTGGCGGTAGACGTCCCTCATCATGTGGTCAAGGTCGTCTAAACGTCCGTCTCTAGCATCTGCCCGGATCTCTAGCGCTCCTACTCTCTCTGAAAGTCCGGTAGCCCAATCCGGCATCTGCTCGTACCATCCCGGGGCCTGACTGTACCATGCTGGGGCGTCGGATGGTGCTGGTGCTGGTGGGGGTACTGCTGGCTGCTCGGTGGACCAAGGAGGGGGCACGCTATACCATGTGGGAGGTGTGGTCATCCACGTGGGCCTCTCACTCACGCTAGCGCGGCGAGATGACGAGCTTGAGGCTCTAGCTGGGCGTGGAGAGTGTCTAGGTAATCGACGTAGTTAAGCAAGAATTCCAGAGTATCGAACACAGGGATTTGGGTGGGAACAAATTCAATTGCAGATTATCAAGCGAGTAAATATGAGAGTTTTGCAAATATTGGGAAAAGAACAATCCTAAAGATCCAGGTATCAAGCTGTGGCAATCGATTCAAGATATATTAATGATATAAAGACAAGAGTTGAGATATGCAAATGTATGCTAATGTAAGGTAATCGTACGGTGAAGTTCCAAAAACGTTATATGACTCACCTACAAGATACTCCCTATACAGGTTGTTGAGGCTCAATATAGAAAGGTTCTAAAGGCAAGAATTAATGTCAAATACCCAAACTTGTAATCCAAGGATCAAGACTAACTTAGCCGATTACGGTTATGACACTCACAATCGAGGTAGAGGTTGTTGAGGCTTCACTACCACCTAGAAAAGACAAGTCTAAACTAAGTTAAAGCAAATCTTTAACTTTGGATTAAAGTAAAAGCAGGTTCGTAAACTTAAGGGAAATTGCAGTTGGATCTTGAGATTCCACGGCCGTGGAACTCAAGAACAACCCGTAATTTAGGGTTCGTCGACGATTCTCTCTAACTCTCAGGGTCTAATCTGTTTAAGATCGATCTATCATCATCTAAGCCACAACTATCAACCCTTCACCTTAGAATTGTTAAGGGTTTTTAGCCAATTACCGTCATGTTGATATCAAATTCAAGAATTAAAAGATAGAAAGATGAAAACTTCCGAAAACTTTCAATAATCTTCAAACCAATCTCAAAGTCACAATCGAGAACAAATATTGTCAATGGATTCAGAATAAAGCGAACAATCACAATCTTAGGAAAGAAGAGAGAACGGGATGTCAATCCGTTTTCTAAATCAAACCTAAACAAGAAGAGAAGTCTTCTTGCAACAATCTTCCAAAAGCTTCGATCTTCCGCCAATCCGGAGATCTCAACAGCAATCTCCACCAAAAGTGCGAGATTAGGGTAAATCCCAGATGCGAACGTCGATCTCCAATGAGATGTTAATGCTCCCAAGCAAGGGCTCAAACAGCGTTGAAATTCTCAAAGCGGAGATGAAGCGTGGATTGCCAAAATTCCTTAAGCGAAGATGATGGAATCTTGCTTCGTCCGTCTTTTTATAGGGCAAGATAAAGTATCGGCCCGGCCCAATCTTCAAAAGATCGTGGCTTCAAAATGTGGCAAAAAAGTTCGCCAAGATCACGGTCGTGGAAGATTCCACGACCGTAATTTAGAGCGTGGATTGTGTCACGGTTTGAACCATAAGTTCCACGACCGTAATAGTTACTGGAATGCATCACGCCTCTCTTTGCAGGGTTCCACGGCCGTGGAACTAAACGTGGTTTATAGTACGGCCGTATTTTAGAGCGTGGTTTAGGGCAAGAACGTGATTCTTCCCTAGCCTCGTGCATTCCTCAAGTTGAACTCCAATTTGCTCCTAATAATGCCTTCAATCCATGGACATATTCAACCAACTCTTCTTTGCTCGATTCCATTCGGAAATGACTCTCAATCACCTATATTTCAACATAAAGCTAGTGTAGACATCCATATTGATAATATAGGTAATACTAGCTCACATATGCAACGATGCTCAATCAAAGACTATCAATATGAACCAAATACGTTTAGAAAACGTGCCTAAAATATCACAATATTTCATGCTAACAAATAACCCCATACTTAACACTTGCTTGTCCCTAAGCAAGGTCTTTCAAAAAGCTTTAAATAAGAGTTAGGATGAAATATGTGTACCTTCTTTTGGATGAATGTGCCTTCTAAAGAATAAATCATTCTCAAATCTTGCTTCAATTGTTTATCAAACTTTCACACACTCAATCAAAAAGTAAAAAGCAAAGAAAATTCATGAATCAATTCAACTTCTAAACAAGCATCATAACCTTTAAACATTATCAAAATCAATCATAAGAAACTTCAATTTAGATCACCAAGTCACATAACATTCTTTTGATCTTAAGGACTTCCAAAGAAAAGGTCTAGAATATGGAAGGGAAGGGAAAACTTTAAGGAAATGTGGTGCATGAATCCGGAAAAGTGGACAACTACCTTCTTCTTCTTATGCGGTTCCCGCAACACTTCAACTTAGAGCTTCGCTCTCTTCTTTTCATTTTTCGACTTTACTTTTGGAGTTATGGACAGAGGTGCACAAAAACCAAAGCCTAGGAGATTGGCGTTTCTCAATTTTTATGAGATGCCTCAAACTCTTAGCGCACATACCATAATCCGCTAGGAATATCGCTCAATCCGACTTTGGCAAGACACAAACACCCGGCTATGTGAATGGTGCCGAGTTACTCATCATCATGATTTACTTCCCCAAACCTAGAATTTCTTTCTATTCTTTTGATTGCAAAAATTTGCTCTCATGGCCCTCCCACATCAAACATGCCTTTTTCATTCGCTTCTCCAAGTTCCCGGATAGGTAAAGGAGGCTAATATTTCAATGAGGAGCTAAAATGGTCAAAAGAAAGAAGAAAGAAAATTCGAATTGCCTTAATCATCTCAATAAGAAGTATAAGAACTTATAGTATGATTTCAACATCAATTTCTCAACATGATTTAAGTAACATTCTTCACATTATGAAACTTGCAAAAGAGGTAAAATTCATTTATTCGAATTCTTTTCAATTCACAATTCTTTTAGGCATGCAATTGTCATCAAACTCAATTCACAAGTAGTGATTATCATAGAAATCATCTCAATTCATTAGAAGCACAAAATTTTTCAAAATTTTTCAATTTTTATGGGTTTTTCAAGTTCTTTTTCATACAATGCGATAATGAAACGTGAAACACATAATGAACATGCAATGATAGTCTCAAATGAAAGCAAGCATAGTAAGTAGAGTTATTACAAACTTTTAGTACATCCCACCCCATACTTAGGACGAACATTGTCCCTAATGTTCAGAAGAAAGAAGGAAAAGAAAGAAAAGAAAAAGAAACTCACAAAGTGGTGGCGGGAATGTCTAAAACGAACGGTCATGCATCAAATCACTGCGGTGCTGGCGGCGGCGGGAATGGAGAGAAGCTCGGATCGTAGAACCGCCCAAACTGCTGGCGGTAGACGTCCCTCATCATGTGGTCAAGGTCGTCTAAACGTCCGTCTCTAGCATCCGCCCGGATCTCTAGCACTCCTACTCTCTCTGAAAGTCCGGTAGCCCAATCCGGCATTTGCTCGTACCATCCCGGGGCCTGACTGTACCATGCTGGGACGTCGGATGGTGCTGGTGCTGGTGGGGGTGCTGTTGGCTGCTCGGTGGACCAAGGAGGGGGAACGCTATACCATGTGGGAGGTGTGGTCATCCACGTGGGCCTCTCACTCACGCTAGCGCGGCGAGATGACGAGCCTGAGGCTCTAACTGGGCGTGGAGAGCGTCTAGGTACATTTGGGGCCGCCTTCGGCTGGTCCGGAAACGTGCCAAACTCTTGCTCGGCTCCTCCTCCACTCTCAAACTGATCTCCCATATCCTCCTCCTCGACAACCGGTGGTGGGACATAAGAGGGAGCTACTATCCTGTTCGCATGCATCGCAGCGAACGTCTCCTTCCAATTATGGCGTTCCGCCATAATGGAGTACTCTGGCAGCCACTCTATACCCCTACCTGTCCTACTCTCCCAAGGCATGCCCGCATAAGGCGGACCTCTATGTGTGGGGAAGATGAGACCCCTAACCATGAAAGCATGCAGCCCTAAAGGAACGGCCGGTATGCGGGTGCAAGCAGAAAAATCAACACCAAAACTCCGAGCAATGTGGGTGACTATCCCACCATATCCGATGTTCCCCTTCTTCTTGTTCTTGAGCTTGCTCATCGTAGCAGCCAAGAGAGTAGCACAATCTGCACGGCGTCCATAAAGCATGCAATAAAGCAAGAATAGCTCATCCGTCTTGATCTTTTGGGGTGTCTCCGTCTTAGGAAAGAGACACTCCGAAAGAACACGGTGAGCTATCTTCAAGGCTAGATGGTACATCAATCTAGCCTTGGTATCAGTGGGTTGCCAACGGTCCTCGTCGGCGTAAATCATTGCAACCTCCTTCCAAAAGTCCTTGGGGTAAACACCACTCGGAAATCGACCATTAAAGGTCTCATGGAATCCAAAAATGGTCCCAAACTCACGGATACTCAACTGATAATCTCTCTCCATAAGGCGGAAAGAGACGGTCCTATCGACGTGGCTGTGCTCAAAGGATGTCACAACCTCCCGTGTAATCTCCTCATATGCGTCTTCTCGGATAGCCGAGAAGACAACTAATCCGGCTCTATCCAAGAGCCAAGTGAGGTCATCAACAATGTTGAGAGGAGTTAGATCCTCCAACAACAAATATCTAGGGCCAATCACTGGCCTCTCCTTGATCCTATCAAGTGCATCAAGATGGTCGTCGTGTATGGTCGGGACTCTAGGGTGAGGGGGTGAAGATGGAGGTGAAGGTGAGGATGGAGGTGAAGGTGAAGAGGGTGGTGGTACCCTAGAGGATGAGGAGGAGGAGGGATTACCCTTCCTCTTCTTATTCAGCTCATTCTTCTTCTCTTTTATCCTCCCGGAAACTCTTCTCACGAAATCCATTCTGCTCAAAATTACGGTCTGTTCTTCAGCAAACCACGGCCGTAATTTACCCACAGACCGTGATTCGTCTCAGAAAATCACAAATCTCAGCAAATCCACAATCAATCTCCACAACAGGCAGTCCTAGTCTAATTTCCTCAAGTCTCAATCAGTTCTTCCTAAAAATCTCTAACAAAAACAACCAAATCAGCAAGAATCAAGAAGGGAAAAGAAAACCTCTTTTTCGGATTGAAAAATCCGAAATGCGCGTTTGTTGGTGAATTTCCGTTCGATTCGTCGCTTGGATCTTGTTTGTGGTTGAATTTGCTGCAGTTTGGGAAGAAGAATCGTTGAAAACGATTAGGAAACGAAGATTTGAGAGGGGGTCGTGGGGTTTCGGCACTTAGGTCGTGGAAAGAGGGATTTTTGAGATGAATTTGTGAAGAATGTGGCTTATATAGTTGCAGGCAAAATTTTGAAAATCACGGTCTGTCGGGGTGTTCCACGGCCGTGGAAGTGTACGGAACCGTGGTTTTGGTGATTTTTCAAAGGCTTTTGGAAATTACGGCCACTGTAGCTATGACGACCGTAATTTAGACCGTGGAACCCTCTGTAAAGCTCCAAAGTCCAAATTTCGTCACTCTTCTTCAACATCATCCTCCTCTTTTCCTTTTCCATTGGTCCTACATCCAAAAACACGAACATACCGGAAGAAATCGAGGCAAAAACGAAGCAAAAACGTCTATACTAAACTAGTCTATGAATCGAAAGAGCAAAAGCAAAAATGCAATACCTTGGGTTGCCTCCCAAGAAGAGCTTTGTTTAAGGTCCGTAGCTAGACCAATCTCGCACTTATTCGAGTGTGGTAGGCGCAAACTCCTCAGCTTGGAGTTCCGGCGTGTACTTCTTGAGTCGTTGGCCGTTCACCTTAAAACTTCCGCTCGCTTCACCCCATACTTCAACTGCACCACGGGGAAAATACGCTTAATTAGAAAAGGTCCGGTCCAACGGGATTTAAGCTTACCTGGAAAGAGGCGAAGTCTTGAATTGAAGAGGAGAACTTGATCTCCTTCTTTGAAGTCCTTTGGAATGATATGCTTATCATGCCAACGCTTTGCTCTTTCCTTGTAGATCTTAGCGTTTTCATAAGCATTCAAGCGGAGTTCGTCCAGCTCATTGATGTCGAGGAGACGCTTCTCTCCCGCTTCCTTCATGCCGAAATTCAGCCACTTGATAGCCCAAAACGCTTTGTGCTCCAACTCTACCGGCAAGTGACAAGACTTCCCATACACAAGGTTGTACGGTGTGGTTCCTATGGGAGTCTTGTACGCAGTCCGGTACGCCCATAATGCATCATCTAGCTTCAAGGACCAATCCTTCCTAGTCCTTGAAACCGTCTTCTCTAAGATTCCTTTGATCTCCCTATTTGAGATCTCAACTTGTCCACTTGTTTGTGGATGGTAAGGGGTAGCGATCTTGTGAGTAACCCCATACTTAGCTAGAAGAGCTTCAAAGCGACGGGCTATGAAGTGAGAACCTCCATCACTAATGATCGTCCTTGGCGTCCCAAATCGCGGAAAAATGGTCTTGTTGAAGAACTTAACCACCACCATGGCATCATTGGTGGGAGAGGCGATTGCTTCCACCCATCTAGAAACGTAGTCTACCGCCAATAGTATGTATTGGTTTCCACAAGAAGATGGGAATGGTCCCATGAAATCGACTCCCCAAACGTCGAAAATCTCCACCTCTTGGATGTTGTTGAGGGGCATCTCGTTCCTTCTAGAAATATTGCTTGTTCTTTGACAAGCATCGCAGCAAGAAACAAAGGATTGCACATCTCTAAACAAAGTATGCCAAAAGAATCCAGATAGCAATACCTTTGCGCTAGTCTTGTTCGAACTAGCGTGTCCTCCACAAGGTAGTGAATGACAATGACGGATGACACTTTGCATCTCATCTTCCGGCACACATCGCCGAATGATGCCATCCGGACCTCTCTTAATGAGGACAGGCTCGTTCCAATAGTATTCCCGGACGTCCTTGAAGAACTTTTTCCTTTGTGCGTAGGATAGTCCGGGTGGTATCTCCTGGCAAACCAAATAGTTAACAAAATCAGCAAACCATGGTTCGTTACCTTTGGAGATTACGTCGATGCACTCCTCTATGATGTGTAGGTGTTCGTCCGGAAAGGAGTCATCAATGGGTAGATGGTCGTCCTCTAGATGTATTAGACGACTCAAATGATCCGCAACAGAATTTTCTGAACCTTTCTTATCGCGGATCTCAAGATCGAATTCTTGTAGGAGAAGAATCCATCTAATCAGCCTTGGTTTCGCATCTTTCTTCGCAAGGAGGTACCGGATCGCAGCATGATCCGTGTAGACAATCACCTTTGCACCTACAAGATAAGAGCGAAACTTGTCAATAGCATAGACAATGGCTAAAAACTCCTTTTCGGTAGTGGCGTAGTTGAGCTGCGCTTCATCTAGCGTCTTGCTAGCATAGTATATGGCATGGGTTCGCCCTTCCTTTCGTTGTCCAAGAACAACTCCAATAGCTACGTCACTAGCGTCGCACATAATCTCAAAGGGTAGAGTCCAATCCGGAGGTTGGATAATAGGTGCTGAGATTAGAGCTTGCCGAATGGTGTTGAACGCATCCAAGCATTCCTGCGAAAACTCAAAAACCGCATCCTTCATCAATAGATTAGTGAGAGGTTTTGATATCTTAGAAAAGTCCTTGATGAAACGTCTATAAAATCTAGCATGTCCTAGGAAACTTCTTATCCCTTTCACCGAAATTGGGGGAGGAAGTTTCTCTATGGTCTCTATCTTAGCCTTGTCTACCTCTATCCCTCTACTAGAGACTAAGTGACCTAATACGATTCCTTCCTTAACCATGAATTGACACTTCTCCCAATTAAGAACTAGGTTAGTGTCTTCACACCTTTGCAAAACAAGAGAAAGGTTAGAAAGGCAATCGTTAAAAGAGGAATCGTATACGGAGAAGTCGTCCATGAAGACTTCCATGATTTCCTCTATGTACTCGGAGAAGATGGCCATCATGCATCGTTGGAAGGTGGCTAGGGCGTTGCAAAGCCCGAATGGCATTCTCCTATAAGCAAACGTACCCCAAGGGCACGTGAATGTGATCTTCTCCTGATCGTCCGGATGTATCGGAATCTGAAAGAAACCACTATAGCCGTCAAGGTAGCAAAAATGTGAATGTTGCGCTAACCTTTCAAGCATTTGATCAATGAATGGCAATGGAAAATGATCCTTCCGCGTTGCGTTGTTGAGCTTGCGGTAGTCTATGCACATCCGCCATCCAGTCACGGTTCGGGTGGGAATGAGTTCGTTGTTCTTGTTGGTGATGACCGTCATTCCTCCCTTCTTCGGAACTACTTGAACTGGACTCACCCACTTACTATCGGAGATAGGATAGATTATATCTGCATCAAGAAGTTTAAGAATTTCCTTCTTGACAACCTCCTTCATGGTCGGATTCAACCGCCTTTGAGGTTGTCTCGAAGTTCTAAAGTCTTCCTCCATTAGTATCTTATGCATGCATAGGGAGGGTTTAATTCCTACTAAGTCCTCAATGGTATATCCTATAACCTTCATATGTTTCCTAAGGACAATCATGAGCTGTTCATGTTCATCTATGCTTAGATCGGAACTAACAATAACCGGGAGGGTAGAATTAGATCCTAGAAAAGCGTACGTTAGATGAGTAGGAAGAGGTTTGAGTTCCATTGCTTTCGGAGCTTCCAACGATCCTTGAGAAGCATCCGATGTTTCCTTAGAAGTTTCTAAGGATGATGAGTGTGTTGGAGAAGAATCGGAAGAAGTCGAAGAACTGTCTCGATCACTCTCTTCCACGGCCAAAATTACGGGTGGATCTTGTCCTCCACGGCCGTGGTTTAGGGCGTGGAAGGGAAATACGGTTGTCACATCTTCTCCACGGCCGTATAATCCCCTGGAATGAGGCATGATTTTGGTTGTGGAATCCACGGTCGTGGAATACAGAGTATGACCGTGGATTCTGACATTCTCAGCCTCATCGTGGAGTTTCTCAAACTCCTCTTCATGCATCTCTTCTTGTGCTTCTAAGGCTTCAATTGCCTCATTGCACTCTTCATTTTCCCCTACATTGGTTAGACTCATAGTGATAACTTTTTGTAAAGGATCGTTAAAGAGAATCGCACTTACCTCCTCTCTAGACAACCCTTCTTCATCTTGGATGTCGTAAATATCCTCATCAAAGATTGGCTCCTTCACTAGAGTGGAAAGAACGAACTCTACTTTCTCTTCTCCTATGTCAAAAGCGAGTCTACCATTCTTGCAATCGACTATGCAGCCGGAAGTTGCAAGAAACGGTCTTCCGAGTATGATCGGGACCGGACTATCTGCAGGAATGTCAAGCACGACGAAATCAATGGGAACAAAGAATTTACCTAGCTTGACCGGGACGTCTTCTACAATACCGACGGGGCGAGTGATGGATCGATCCGCCATGTATAACGTCATCTTCACCGGTTTAGGGTCGCCTAAACCGATCTTCCTACACAAGGCAAGTGGTATGATGCTCACACTTGCTCCTAAGTCACATAAAGCGTCATATGTGACATCTCCCACTCCAATGGGAATGCAAAATGACCCCGGATCTTTCAGCTTTGGGGGCATTTTCTCTTTCATGTTCTTGATAAGATCCGAAGAATCCGAACTCATCTTGACCTCACCGAAGTCTTCTAGCTTCCTCTTGTTGGAGAGGAGCTCCTTCAAGAACTTGCCATAAGCCGGCATACCTACAATAGCATCAATAAATGGTATGTTAATATGCAGCTTGCTCATGAGTTCTATGAACTTACCGAATTGTTTGTCTAGGCGCGCTCGCGCTCTAGATTGAGGGAATGGAAGGGGAGGTTTGTAAGCTGGAGGAGGAACATAGATGTCTTCCTTCTCCTTCCCCTTCTCCTTGCCCTTCTCTACGGAGACTTCAACGAACGTAGGCTGCGGATCGGTGGTTGTCACTCCGCTCCTAGTTGTAATCGCCATCACCCTTCCCTTAGGGTTGTCCTCCGTCTTTCCTGGAAGCTTCCCTTGATTTCTAGGAACTTCCTCCGCGTGGTTGAATATTTGGTTTTCTAAAACCTTTTGAGCTTTGTCAACCTTAGAAACTTGATCATCAACCTTGATGAGGCGGTTCTCCAACCCTTGAAGCTTTCCCAAAATCGTTTCCAATATGGGATCGGGCTTCTCCTTGCTCGAAGTGTTTCCTCCATTAGATGATTGCCCCTGGCTTTTCAAAGGAGTAGAGGAAGAGGAAGGTGGAGTTAGTGAATTTGAGTTGGAAGGATAAGAGTTACCGTAATTTTGTTGATTGTAGCGCCCATTGTTGTTGTTTGAACCCCTATTGTTGTTCCAATCGTTGTTCCGGTTGTTGTTGTTGTTTCCATTCCAATTGTTATTCCGGTTATTGTTCCAGTTATTGTTGTTGCCGCCATTGTTGTTGCCCAAATAACCAACATCCTTCCCTTGTTGCTTTGGAAAGTTGGTCTTGATAGCCTCCTTCAACTCTTTGATCTCATTGTTGAGGGAGAAAATATGATTTTGAGCTTCATGTGTGAGCTTTTCTCCTTGCTCCACACGATTTCCCTCCACTTTCCGGTGGGAATACTTCTCTATGACTCTTTCTTGCTTCTCAATGAAGTCCCAAGTGTCATCTTCTCTCATGTCCATGAACGTTCCACATGAGAGGGATTGGAGGTTGAATTGCGTTCCCGCATCCAGCCCCTTGTAGTAAATCTCCAACAAGGCAAGTTTGGATATGCCATGATGAGGGCAATCCAAGAGCAAATCCTGAAACCTTTCCCAAGATTGAAACAAACTTTCGTTAGGTCTCATGGAAAAAGCATTAATCTTACCTCTAAGTTCCGCCGTTTTGGATGGCGGAAAGAATTTGGTGAGGAACTCCGCGGAAAGTTCTTCCCACGTGTCTAGTTTCCCACTAGGAAGAGCTTGATACCAAGATAACGCTTTCCCCTTCAAGGAGAAGAAGAAAGGCTTGAGCTTATAGCTGTTGGTAGTAGCGCTCTTTGGTCTCATTGTCTCCATCATACACTCAAAGTTCTTCAAGTGTTGGTGTGGAGATTCAGCGCTTGTCCCGCCAAATTGGTTTTGGCGAACAAGAGTAATGACTTGAGGGTTGAAGCTAAACCCTTGCACATCTTCAGCATCGAAATTCACGCCCAAGCGGCGTAGTTGTTGTGTTGGATCCATCCGCTGGCCAAGAGTTCTCGGCTCATTATCTACACGTTCGATCCTCACATTCCTAGGCGGAATGCGGCGATTAGCAGCTCCTTGTGGATGGAAAGGATTTACATTGATCGTGGGATCAATCTCCTCTAGCGATGGCATGGAAGAATCACTATCATCAGCGGATGAGTGACTTTTTCATCTAGACCTTGATGCTTTCCTTAAGGATTTCTTGCTTCCCTTATTCTTAAGGTCGCTCATCTCTACCCTCATTTGGAAGATCATGTCTTGTAGATTGTTAAGTTGAGATTGATGACGATCCATCTCATCCTGGCGGAGGGTCTCATTCCATTGGAGTTGAGCTTCCTTCTCTGCTAACTCCGCTTGAAGATCACGTTCGTGTCCTTCAACCATCTTCTTTTCCTTGCGCTTTTGCCTTAAAGTTTTCTCTAGCTCTTGATCAAGAGGCAAGAGATCTTCGGTGTTCCTAGACCTGCGCATGCACTCAAAGTAATATCAAATAACGAGAGCAAGCTCCCAAGCTTGACAACCGGCTACCGAATTCGGTCGAAACCAAATATTGTCAATGGATTCAGAATAAAGCGAACAATCACAATCTTAGGAAAGAAGAGAGATCGGGATGTCAATCCGTTTTCTAAATCAAACCTAAACAAGAAGAGAAGTCTTCTTGCAACAATCTTCCAAAAGCTTCGATCTTCCGCCAATCCGGAGATCTCAACAGCAATCTCCACCAAAAGTGCAAGATTAGGGTAAATCCCAGATGCGAACGTCGATCTCCAATGAGATGTTAATGCTCCCAAGCAAGGGCTCAAACGGCGTTGAAATTCTCAAAGCGGAGATGAAGCGTGGATTGCCAAAATTCCTTAAGCGAAGATGATGGAATCTTGCTTCGTCCGTCTTTTTATAGGGCAAGATAAAGTATCGGCCCGGCCCAATCTTCAAAAGATCGTGGCTTCAAAATGTGGCGAAAAAGATCGCCAAGATCACGGTCGTGGAAGATTCCACGACCGTAATTTAGAGCGTGGATTGTGTCACGGTTTGAACCATAAGTTCCACGACCGTAATAGTTACTGGAATGCATCACGCCTCTCTTTGCAGGGTTCCACGGCCGTGGAACTAAACGTTGTTTGTAGTACGGCCGTATTTTAGAGCGTGGTTTAGGGCAAGAACGTGATTCTTCCCTAGCCTCGTGCATTCCTCAAGTTGAACTCCAATTTGCTCCTAATAATGCCTTCAATACATGGACATATTCAATCAACTCTTCTTTGCTCGATTCCATTCGGAAATGACTCTCAATCACCTATATTTCAACATAAAGCTAGTGTAGACATCCATATTAATAATATAGGTAATACTAGCTCACATATGCAACGATGCTCAATCAAAGACTATCAATATGAACCAAATACGTTTAGAAAACGTGCCTAAAATATCACAATATTTCATGCTAACAAACATCATCATCAGTAAAGGATGGAATAGAATTCAGGCCTCGTTGTGCTTCATCCATAAGCACCATTTTGTATACCTCACAAAGATCCAATGATGTAGTCATCGTGAGAACATTGGATCTCACAGTATCACAATTTTCATTCAAACTAGTAAGAAATTGAACTATCTGTTGATCTTTTATGAGATAGAGAGCTAATTCATTCGAGCCACAACTACATACTTGATCTTCCAAATCAAGAATATACTCGTCCCAAAGTTTTTTTAATTTTGTAAAATATACAGTGACAGAAGAGTTACCTTTAGTGAGAGAGCTTAATTAACTCTTTCTGTAATTGATAAATGTTGGTGCTATTTGTTTTTTTTTATAAATTGAGCAGCCAACTCCTTCCAAATTTGTTTAGCGGTTTTGCAATAGAGGATTGATTCAGCAATTTCCTTGTCAACAAAATGAGTGAACAGATGGCACTCTTACAGACCCATTAGAACGAGTGACAGATGGCACTTATAGCCTTTCATTCCGTAATAGAATTGTAACCAATTCATGTATAAAACTAAGAGGAATAATACACACATATTACTTTCAGTTGCAATCAAAATCTCTCTTTCTTTACAATCTCTTCTCATACATTCTGCTTCATCATTCAAGCATTCATAGATTAACATGGTATCAGACTCTAATTCGATGGATGATTCTTCCTCCGATTCCCTTCTTTCTCCACAAAATGCCAGTTCTAATCACAACAATCATGTACGATCGATTTTTGCTGATTCTATTCTCATGGAGAAGATTAAACTTCATCACTCAGATCCCCCATCGCTTCGACTTTCAACAACATTGCTCAATGATACTAATTACAATCACTAGAGGCGATCAGTAGAAGTATCACCTATGACCAAAAACAAGCTTGGATTTGTCACTAGTGAGTGCAAACGTCCAGCTACAGATCCTAAACTCATTCGGAAATAGGAGCAGTGCAAGCATATGATCATATCATGGCTCACTCATTTTGTTGACAAGGAAATTGCTGAATCAAGCCTCTATTGCACAACCGCTGCATAGATTTGGAAGGAGTTGGCTGCTCGCTTTAGAAAAACAAATTGCACCAACATTTATCAGTTATAGAAAGAGTAAAGCTCTCTCACTCAAGGTAACTCTTCTATCACTGTATATTTTACAAAATTGAAGAAACTTGGAAACGAGTATATTCTCGCTTTGGAAGATCAAGTATGTAGCTGTGGCTCGAATGAATTAGCTCTCTATCTCATACAAGATCAATAGATAATTCAATTTCTAAAGGTTTGAATGAAAAGTTTTATACTGTGAGATCCAATGTTCTCATGATGACTACATCATTTGATCTTGGTGAGGTATACAAAATGGTGCTTATGGATGAAGCACAACGAGGACTGAATTCTATTCCATCCTCTACTAATGATGTTGATGCTCTTTACTCTCAACATCGACAAAATGCTTCTCATCAGAAGCAATCTTTTGGAAAACCTCTTTTCTGTGATCACCGCAAAGCAAAAAATCACACTATTGATCAATGCTGGCATTTTCATGGCCCATCCTACCTCACCTGATCTTTGAATTCCCTTCTGTGACCATTGTAAAATGGTTGGTCATGTTCTTGCTAAATGTTGAAAAGTGCATGGATATCCCCCAGACCACAAGTTAGCAGCTGCTACTACTACTTTTCTATCTTCAGATCAGATGACTAGACCATTATCTCTTCTTGATAAACCAAATTCTTCAAGAATCTTCTCAAGATTCTCATGGAGCCTTTCTTGCTGGTATGCCTTTATGTTTAATGTCTAATGATATTACTTCACATTGGATTATTCAGAGTGGAGCTACATATCACATCACTCCACGCCTTGATCTTTTCTCTTCGTATAAACCAGTTTATCACACTATTCTCATCACTATGTGAAATGAAAAGAATGCCTCTGTTGCTCATATTGGCACTATTAATCTCACATCAGAGATTACCTTACAACAAGTACTCCATGTACTTGATTTTCACTATAATTTATTGTCTGTCCAGAAACTTGCCACTGCTTTATCCTCCACTGTCATTTTCTCATCTGACTGTTGCTCTCTTCAGGTCCATCCAATGAACAAACCCTTGGTGATTGGTAAAGCTTGCAAAGGCCTATATGTTGTGGACAAGTCATCACCACCACATAGCTCTGTCTTTCTTTGTAATAATCCCCATGATGTACCTCCTTATGCTCTAATATGACATATAAACTCAGTCCTAAAATATGGCATTTTAGGCTAGGGCATTTACCTTTCAATCAATCGCAATTCATTAAATCTAATTCCAATATAAAGTCTCATGATATTTGTCAAATTTCTCCCCAAGCTAAGCAAACTCGACAATCTTTTCCCACATCCAATACTATGACAACCAAACCTTTTGATCTATTGCATATTGACACATGAGGACCTTATAAACAAAACACATCAACGGATTTGCTTACTTTCTTACCTTAGTTGATGATTTCACACGATCTACTTGGACATACCTTATGGCCCACAAGAGTAATTCTCTATCCATCTTACAGTCCTTTAACTCCCTTGTTCACACACAATTCCATACCAAAATAAAGATCATACAATCTGACAATGCCCTTGAATTCTCTAGCTCTCATGCCAAACTTTTTTACACTCAAAATGACATCATTCACCAGTCCTCTTGTCCTTACACACCCCAACAAAATGGGGTAGTTGAACGCTAACATAGACATGTTCTAGAAGTTGCTCGAACACTTTTTCACCAATCCAAAGTCTCTTTAATTTAATGGGATGAGTGTATTCTCGTTGCCACTCATATCATCAATAGATGCCCCTTACCAGTCTTACCCAACAAGTCACCTTTTGAACTCTTATTTCATATCACATTGATTCCTCTTTACCTACTTTACCCATACCTAATAGAGGATATTGTAAGAGTGCCATATGTTACAAAATGAAAGTAATATCTATGTAAGAGTGCCATAAAGTAATTAGGAGATACTGCACTTGCAGGTGAATGGAACTCAATATCATGATATTTAACCCGATTATATAGTTTGAAAATGTAATCAAATATATAACCCTCGATAACGCTAAGCATCACGTTACTTTTGAAAATTGAATGAAAAATATATTATCTAATCATGATTTTACGAGCTAGTCTCTCCCACCCATTGTATTTAGACGAGTTTATTATTCATTTGATATATGTCTGCCACGTACTGTAATTGCTAATGGAGTTATATATATATATATATATATATATATATATATATATATATATATATATATATATATATATATATAGCCATAGCCGATCTTTGAGAAGCTAGAATATATGAACAGTCATGAAAATGGGGTTCAACCATAATCTTTCTTTCCATATCCTCAACACAATAATATTAGCAGCAACTCTATGCATTCTTGAATGCGCTCAAGGGTGCATACAAAGAGAGAGATTTGCACTCTTAGATTTCAAATAAAATTTTGCATCCTTCCCACAAAATAATGAAAAACTTTTATCTTGGAGTTCTAGTGAGGATGCAATCAACTGTTGTTATTGGGAAGGCATTAATTGTGACCACCAAACCGGTCACGTTGTATCCCTAGATTTCAAATAAAATTTTGCATCCTTCCCACAAAATAATGAAAAACTTTTATCTTGGAGTTCCAGTGAGGATGCAATCAACTGTTGTTATTGGGAAGGCATTAATTGTGACCACCAAACCGGTCACGTTGTATCCCTAGATCTTTATGATCAAGGCTTGGAAAGCAATCATCTTCGTCCTTCCTTGCTTCAAATACAACACCTAAGAAGCTTGGACCTCTCGTACAATAGCTTATCTATGAGTGTGAGACGATGAATAATTTCCCTTAGGGTTTTCGTCAACAGACGACTCATATTAATAAGAATCTAACTTTACATAATTACGTTAGACAACCCTATATTTACGCCAATTACATATTCTATCTTACCGCCGCAGTCGAAACTGGAGGAGGAATTATGGTGAGATTGAATCTAAAATCTAGAAACAGTTGTCTTGGGAGGCGTTTTGTAAAAATGTCTGCGGACTGAAAAGCCGAAGGAACGTGAAGAACTCGAACATGTGCTCGAGAAACTTTATCCCGGACGAAATGAATGTCAATCTCAATATGTTTAGCAGATATGTTGGTGTTGTACCGGGTTGCTAGCAAGATAATTAGCAGATATGTTGTCAGGATAGACAATGGACGCCTTGGGAAGCTGGCAATGAAGTTCAAGTAACAGATTGTGTGGCCATGAACACTTAGATATAACGTTGCCAACTCCTCTCTATTATGCTTCTACACTTGACCGGAAAATAATAGATTGCCTTTTGGCAGACCATGATATTAGAGTGTCATTGAAGAAGACACAATAGCTTGATGTTGACCGTCGTGTATCAAGACATCCGGCCCATTCGGCACCTGTATAGGCAATGAGATCCGATTTTGGTGAGGGAGAAATGGTGATACCTAATGAAGATGTGCCAGATATGTAGCTGATGATGCACTTGAGAGCAACGAAATGTTGCTCACGCGGGTCATGCATGAATAAGCAAATCTGTTGGACCACGACACTGATGTCAGAGAGGGTGAAGGTGAGATATTGAAGTGCCCCTACTAACCTCGTCTATAATGTTTGATCACTGACAGGTGGTCCAGACGAGGCGCTGAGCTTGACGGAGGGTTTAGCAGGTGTAACCGCATGCTTACAGTCAGTCATCTTTGCCCTTGCAACAATTTCCCGAGCATATTTGTCTCGAAACAAAAATAGGCCTGAAGATGAGCGCTGAACTAAAATGCCCAAGAAACAAGATAATTGGTTTACATCAGACATAGAAAACTCTTGACTGAGGGAGGCAGTGAGAGTTGTGCGAAGCTCATCCGATGAAGCTGTTAGGATAATATCATCAACCTAGAGGAGTATGTAAGCAAGATGAATTCCCTATTTATAGATAAAGAGGGAGGAATTTCTCTTACTACATATAAAACCAATACAGAGCAAAAAGCTTGCAAATAGTTAATACCACGCCCGGGGTGCCTGTTTGAGACCATATAATGAATTCTTCAATAGGCAGACATGAGAAGGACGCCTGGAGTCAACGAAACCTGGAGGTTGAAACATGTGTACTGTCTCGTTGAGATGCCCATAGAGAAAAGCATTCTTATCGTCGAGTTGGTGAATATGCCAAAAACGCGACACCGCAAGACTGAGAACCGTCCAGATTGTTGCAGGCTTTACAACTGGTCTAAAAGTCTCATCACAATTTATTCCAACCTGTTGGGAACAACCATTAGCAACAAGTCATGCTTTATGCCGCTCAAGAGAATCATCAGACCGCAGCTAATGATGGGAAATCCATATACATTTCACAATGTTAGTCCGTGGAGGACGAGGAACAAGAACCCAAGTACCATTTCATATAAGGGCTCGATATTCGTCGGTCATGGATGCGGACCATTTTGGATCTTGGAGAGCCGACTTATCGGACTTGGGTATAGGAGATGGGACGGGTGTGGTGATGGTGTTGAGATTGAATATATGACGGGGTTTAAAAATGCCGCTAATGGATCGTACGGTGGGGCGATGGGTTGGGTTAAAATTAGGAGGTGGCTGGTTTAAACCGGACGATGTATCAGATGTGGGAATGGGTAAAGAGGGAGGTGGGTTGTGGTGTGGGGCAGAAATTGTTGGGCCAGAAGGGGGGGCAACGCTGCAGCATGTAACAGAGAGGGAGGTGGGCTGTCATCATGTGTTGGCCTGGAGAAGGAGGGTGGAAGATTGGGCTAAAGGGTGAACGCTGGGCTTTTGGGATTGGACTGGGCTAAAATGGGCGGTGTCAGTATAGGTGCAGAAAGCTGAGATGCATTTTTATGGGCCATATGGTAAGGTGAAATTTCTGGGTCCGAATGCAGCACCATCGAAGCTGGAGAAAAATTTGGGACGGACTTGGAGAAGGGATACACATACTCATCAAAGGTAACATGCCGTGAAATGATGATTTTATTGGATCCTAATTCTAGACATTTATATCCTCTATCATACTTAGGATATCCAAGGAAGGCACATGGTGTGGAGTGACGGTGAAGTTTGTGAGCAATGGATGCACTTTGATTGGGGTAACAAAGGGAACCAAAAACGCGGAGATGATCATACGATGGTGTCGAATTAAACAACACTTGAGTCGGTGACCGATTATAGATTGTAGTTGATGGAAGAATATTAAGGAGGTAACAAGACATGTCTAGGGCATGAGACCAAAAAGAGACGGGTATAGACGCATGAAAAAAGAGGGATCACATCATGTTATTAATGGTTGGGATGACAAGTTCATCCATTCCATTTTGTGCGGAGGTGTGAGGACAAGAGAACCGGAAATTGATGCGGTGGAGACTGAAAAAACGAGTGAAATTGATGGTTGTTAAATTCACGACCCATATCACATTGGATGTTTTTGATAGGCAAATTGAATTGAGTTTTGATAAACTGGTGAAATTGCACAAAATGATCATACACATGATTTTCAATTTGATGGGGAAAACCCAAAGAAAATGGGAGAAATCATCAAGAAATAATAAGTAATATTTGAAACCTTCCCGACTGGAAAGGGAGGTCCAAAGATCACTGTGTATAATATCAAAAGGTGCAACCGTAGTAGTAACAAAACGTTCAAAAGGCAACCTATGATGTTTTCCTAATTGATAAGTATGACAAAGCGTGGAAACGCGTTCTTTATTAAATTTAAGAAAAGAAAAATTCCTAAGACTATCTAGAATTGGCGTGCCAGGATGATCCAGACAGGCATGCCTGAGACTCAAGGAGTGAGCGGAAAGAGCATGGGCCGGCAGAATTGGTGGTAACTGGATAAAAATCCCCGGAGCTATTGCATCTCAGTCGGGTTGTTCCCGTTTGTAAATCCTTCACAGAAAAACCAAAAGGATCAAATTCAATACTAGCATGGTTGTCTACGGTGAAACGAAGAACGGATACAAGGTTTTTGACAATTTGAGGAGCTATAAGAATGTTTGATAGGTTAAGCGGGTTGTTAGGTGTACTAAGTTTGGCTTCTCCAAGACCTGTAGATGGTATCCGCATGACATTTCCAACAATTATCGAATTTAAAGAACCATTATATGAGATGGACGAGAGGTTACCTAGAGAATTAGTCATGTGAGAAGTAGCACCGGTGTCCATGTACCATAGATTGCTTGCGGGATTTAACATCATCGATGAGAATACGTTATCAATGCTCGTGGGCTGCTGAGATTCAACATTGTGAAAAAGGGCCTGATTTGGTCCAAAAGACTGGACAGAAAACGAGCCCAATATTCCGTAGATGTGGGTTGGAGTGAGGACTGGTAGTGATAGCATGAATTATAGTCTATATTTTAGGGTTTGTTTGGACGTTTTATCTTTCATAATCTGCATGTTTGTATGTACATTATGTGATTTTACTACCATTTCATCTACCTTTGCGAGAATCGAGGTCTACACCTAGTTTCGCTGTAATTGCAGGTAATTTGGTACGTTTTGCATCAAAAAGGAGCAAAAGGAGTCATGAGTCATTTGGAGCTACATCCAGGGAGCATAGCCATGGATTAAAGATTTACTTTGGAACAGATTCGAGAGATTTCACATTCTGTCGTGAGTCACCTCGGTTGACCATTGATTCACCTCGACCGAGGTGAT
Source organism: Fagopyrum esculentum (assembly GCA_033239045.1). Classification (NCBI taxonomy): domain Eukaryota; kingdom Viridiplantae; phylum Streptophyta; class Magnoliopsida; order Caryophyllales; family Polygonaceae; genus Fagopyrum; species Fagopyrum esculentum. The sequence goes on along the minus strand of BSUD01000006.1, from coordinate 104,060,255 downwards.
CCAGAGACGCCGACTCGACCGAGGCGAACACCTAGGATGCGGCGAGAATATTTTATTCTTGGAAGAGATCTTTTAAATTTGGAAAGTGATCTTATATTTTTGGGCTTGGCTCCTGGAAGGAAGGAGATATGCAGAATATATATTTTATCTATATTTATGGGAAAATATCTTTCTAAGATTTATTATCTTTGGAGGGTTTATTTTCCTATAAAAAGGGTCGGATTTTCCACAATTCCGGCACCGGCATACATCCGCTATCACCCCATAAACGCAGCAGCAGCGGCATACTCTAATTTGGGAGTTTTCGAAGAACCTTTTTGAAGGTTGAAGGAAGATTGAAGTCCATAGCTTTTATAGCTTTATTGAAGGGTTTTGTAAGATTGTCTTCAATTCCCTCAATTGTTGTCTTGTCTTTTTGGATTATTATCCAAGGAACGCTTTGTTGTGATATTTGATTCAGTTATTGAAGTCTTTTCATTAAATTCTTCTTTGTTCAAATATTCACTTTCTTCCCATATATTTAATACTTTCATTATGATGATGAGTGGCTAATTTCCTTGTGTGATTCTAGGGTGATTAGCTGAAGGTTGTGGGAAAAACGATGATAGAATAATCTTAGATTCCAGTAGGATCCTGAAAGTTCGAGTCTTTAACCTTAACCCTAAGCATCTCGTTCGGTTGATGAACATCTCGGCCGGGGTGGAATTCTTCTGACCGAGGTGACTTATCCGACCTAAAACAGAAAGTTAAGTGTTAGAGTTTGCTAAATCCTATTCTTATTTCACCTTCCTGGTTCAATGCAAGCTTAGGATGAGACTTACCCGGTAATTCCTTAGTTTGTGTATTAACGATCATAAGTGTATGTAATAAAGGTTTATCCTTTATTGGGGTTTGAGTGTGCTTCCATCCCATCTTTGTGAGTTAGCCTGAGACTTACCCGGTAAAGGTTGATTCTATTCCCTTAGATGGTGTGTTAGTTTGAGGTTATAGTTCTTTATCTTGATTCCTTGAGACTTACCCGGTAATAGGAGTTACGGTTTAGGATTAGTGTGTAGTGAGACTTACCCGGTGATCTACTCCACTTTAGTAACACCTTCCCCACGCAAAAATCTCAGCTTTGTCCGCTTATCTATAGATCTTGAGTTGGAACCACAACTTGATGCTTTAATCCCTAGAATTGCATGTTTGCTTTATTGACTTCTTATTCATCTTTGATTGTGTTAATCGCTCTTGTGGTTAGAATTGACTTAGCATACCGTGTTGACTTTGTTTCACCGAGTCCCTGTGATCGACCCCTGGAATTTTCTTGCTTTTACTACGATTGACCCGTACACTGCGGGTTCGCATCCTTGTTTTAAGCTTAAGTCTAGGGTTATAAATTTAAAGCTTGCACACACCGTTTGGAGCGAACAAGTTTTTGGCGCCGTTGCCGGGGACTTGGTCTAGACCGAGCCGGTACGATTTGCTCTTGGGGCGCTTGCCCCGTTTTATCTAACCACTCTACTTGAGTGACGATTTTGCAGGTTCTTTCTTAGGTATATGCGAAGAACCCGCGCTGGGAAGGAAATCGTTCCTTACGATCCCGAACCAGAAAAGACATACAAGCGACGCTTAAGAGAAGCGAAGATGGCCCAACAAGACGATCACGATCTTGCGGCCCAATTGAAAGAGACGCAGGAGCTGCTACGTCTCAGTAAAGAAGAACTAAGGCAAGAGAAAGAGGATAATCGCACCAAGACTGCAGCAATCGAAGCAGAGATTGCAGTCATCCGAGATCAGATTCTACTTCGACCGAGGGAAGATCCTCTTGTTGATCCTCGACCGATGCAGAATCCAGTAGTTGACCCTCGACCGAGGCAGATTCCAATACCTGTCGCCCCGGCCGAGGTACTTCCACCTCGGATGCCAGTCCGAGATGTTCTTCTTGCAGGGATCCCGCAAACCCTAGGTCAAAGGATGGACCCGAATCAACAGTTGAGGCGTCCAGGGGTGAACCTAGGAGATCCAGCGGATCATGACTACGAACTTCGACCGCAAGTTCTATCCATGATTCGCCAATGCCAATTCGGAGGGCTAGAGAAGGAGTCGCCGCATCAACATCTTCAAAACTACGAGATCTTGATGGAAACCTTGCGACCTTCCAGAATTGAAAATAACAACTACAAGCTAAGACCTTTTTACTTTTCTTTAAAAGATAGAGCTCTTACTTGGTATCAATCTCTTCCTCCAGGAAAAATTAGCACATGGGAGGAGATGACTACGGAATTCTTAACCAAATTCTTTCCCCCCTCAAAGACCGTTGAAATGAGAGGGAAGATCAATGCTTTCATCATGAAGGACAAGGAGAGCTTGTCCAAATCTTCGGAGCGGTTCAAGGATATCCTTTTGGATTGCCCACATCATGGGATTCCAAAGATCGAGTTGTTGGAGATCTACTTCAAAGGGCTGGACGGAAGCACCCAGTTCAATCTCCAACTACTCTCCGCCGGTACCTTCGTGGACATGGCGATTGATGAGGCTTGGGACTTCATTGAGAAGCAAGCCTTGCACATGGAGAAATATACCCACCAAGGAGCTGAAGGTGGAGTTAAAAGAGTCAACTTTCAAGAGACTCAACCCAACAACAATCAACTCACGTCGTTGAAGAATGACGTGAAGCAATTAAAAGAGCTCTTGATGGCTCAAACTAAGAAGGAAGAGCAAGGGCAAAGGAGCAACAACAATAACGGGTACCGTAACAACAACAACGGTCCCCGAAACAACAACTACAACAACAACAATAGAGGATCCAATAGCAACAACTGGAGGGCGAATAACCAAAACCACGGTAACAATTATTCAAACTCCAACTCTAATGATTTCTCTAATCCTTTCCTCTCTTCTCCTTCTTCTTCTTCTACTCCATTGAAAAGCCAAGGGCAAGGATCAAGTTCGTCTCAACCGGAAAAGAAAGACGCAGTTTTGGAGGCAATCTTGATCAAGCTTAGCGCTATGGAGAATTCTATGACTTCATTTTCGAGGGCCCAAAAGTCCCTCGAACAACAACTTGCTAGTAGGGCGAATGAAGCGCCAAGAGATCCAGGGAAGCTTCCAGCAAAGACGGAAACTAACCCTAAGGGCCAGTGCATGGCCATAACGACGAGGAGTGGACTCAAAACTGCAGATCCAGTACCTCGCTCGACGCAGACCACCCCGGTCCAGATCCAGTCGAAGAACACCTCGACCGAGATGCCAACCGAGGCGGAGCAACAGAAAGTAGGAGGAACGACAGAAACTTATGTTCCACCTCCTGCATATAAGCCACCACTTCCATTCCCTCAATCCAGAGCCAGAGCACATCTAGACAAGCACTTTGGTAAGTTTCTTGACTTGATGAATAAGCTACATATTAATATTCCTTTCCTTGATGCTATTTTAGGTATGCCCGCCTATGAGAAGTTCTTAAAAGAAATCTTATCAAGGAAGAGGAAGCTGGAGGATGTTGGTGAAGTTAGGATGACATCTAAATCTTCGGAGCTAATCAAAATCATGAAGGAAAAGATGCCACCAAAGTTGAGAGATCCCGGCTCATTTTGCATTCTCATTCAAGTTGGGGATGTCACTTGTGAAGCCCTTTGTGATCTAGGAGCCAGCGTGAGCATCATCCCGCTGGAGCTATGTACTAAGATCGGTCTTGGAGAGCCCAAGCCGGTCAAGATTTGACTTTACATGGCGGATCGCTCCATTACCCATCCCGTGGGCATTTTGGAAGACGTTCCGGTCAAGTTAGGTAACTTCTATCTACCTATAGATTTTGTTGTACTTGACATTCCCGCAGATTATCCTGTCCCTATTATTCTCAGGAGGCCATTTCTAGCAACTTCGGGTTGCAATGTGGATTGCAAGAACGCCAAGTTGAAATTCAACGTTGGTGGCGATGAAGTGGAGTTCGCACTACTTGCGGCCATGAAAGGGGAGCAACTTACTGATGATATCTTCAACATCTACGATGAAGAAGAATCAAGAGAATTGGTGAGCTCTATCCTTATTAACGACCCACTCGAAAGGGTTATAAGCTTCAGTTTAATGGAGGAAGGTATAGATGCTTCTTGTGATGCAGATATACGGAGCTTGAAGGCACTGGAAGAGGATCCAGGAGCTAAAACTGAGAAGCTAATCCAGGAGACGAAGATCTCCAGTCTCGGATCCAGTAGCAGTACCTCGACCGAGGCACTTTCTGGACAGAGCGAGGCGACTGAAGAACACCTCGGTCAACGCCTATGCGCCTCGACCGAGGCACTTTCTGGACAGAGCGAGGCGACTGAAGAACACCTCGGTCAACGCCTATGCGCCTCGACCGAGGTCGACAGCGAGACGATTCAAACTGAGACTGCATCGAGTCCAGTTTCTGACACCACTCCACCAGAAAAAGGAAGCAAAGATCCCCCTCAGAAAGCACCCCCAGTTGTGGAGCTTAAACAACTCCCTAGTCACTTGAGGTATATCTTTCTTGGGCCGGATTCTACTTATCCCATTATTGCTAGTGCTTCCCTCTCCGATTCTGAATTGTCTAAATTAATGCATGTCCTGAGAAAGCATCGAAAAGCTATAGGTTACACCACGGATGATCTTATTGGCATTAAACCTTCTTTCTGCATGCATAGAATTCTAATGGAAGATAATCATAAGACTTCACGGGAACCTCAAAGACGGTTAAATCCGATCATGAAAGAGGTTGTGAAGAAAGAAGTTCTTAAGTTGTTGGATGCAGGTATTATTTATCCTATCTCGAACATCAAGTGGGTTAGCCCGGTGCATGTCGTTCCGAAGAAAGGAGGGATGACCGTTGTGACGAATAAGAACAACGAGTTGATCCCAACAAGGACCGTTACGGGCTGGAGAGTTTGCATCGATTATAGGAAGCTGAACACGGCAACTAGGAAGGATCATTTTCCGCTTCCCTTCATTGATCAAATGCTCGAACGGTTGGCCCAGCATTCACACTTTTGCTACTTGGACGGCTATAGTGGATTCTTCCAGATTCCTATCCATCCGGATGATCAGGAGAAGACCACTTTCACTTGTCCTTGGGGGACGTTTGCCTATCGGAGGATGCCATTTGGATTGTGCAATGCACCCGCTACCTTCCAGCGATGCATGATGGCTATCTTTTCCGAGTACATAGAGGAGATCATGGAGGTATTCATGGATGATTTTTCTGTATATGGTTCCTCTTTTGATGATTGCCTATCTAACCTTTCTCTAGTGCTTAAAAGATGTGAAGACACTAACCTTGTTTTAAATTGGGAGAAGTGTCATTTTATGGTTAATGAAGGCATTGTGCTAGGAC
>BSUD01000006.1:103898160-104054916 GCA_033239045.1 Fagopyrum esculentum | reverse complement strand
GACTATTGAGAAACTCCCTCCTCCTTGTTCTGTTAAAGGTGTGAGGAGTTTTCTCGGGCATGCAGGTTTCTACAGGAGATTCATCAAGGACTTCTCTAAGATTTCTAAACCTCTAACTAACCTCTTGAATAAAGATGTTGTGTTTGAGTTTTCGCAGGAGTGTCTTGATGCTTTTTACAGGATTAAGGAAGCGTTGATCTCCGCTCCCATTATCCAGCCTCCTGATTGGACCTTGCCCTTTGAGGTCATGTGTGACGCTAGTGATGTAGCCGTAGGAGCGGTGCTTGGACAGAAGAAGGATGGACGGACCACCGCCATTTACTATGCTAGCAAGACGCTAGATGAAGCACAACGCAACTACGCTACCACCGAGAAGGAGTTATTGGCGGTTGTATATGCTTTCGAAAAGTTTTGTTCCTATCTAGTAGGGGCGAAAGTAATTGTCTACACCGACCATGCAGCCATTCGTTACTTGTTGGCTAAGAAAGATGCCAAACCGCGCCTTATTCGATGGATTCTCTTGCTTCAAGAGTTTGATCTAGAGATCCGCGATAAGAAGGGATCCGAGAACTCCGTTGCGGATCACCTCAGCCGACTACCGGAATCTTCCAGCGAGACGAATAACCCACCCATAGACGATTCATTCCCCGATGAGCACTTACACTTGTTGGAGCGTTTGATGGAGCTACTTACTTCACCCCACGATGGAGGTGAAGTATGGGGTGAGGGCACCTCCCACCTCCTTTGAGACGCATCATGGTCCAGCTAGCGACCTTAAATCAAGCGCTTCTTGGGAGGCAACCCAAGGTATTGCTTTCTTTTCCCATTTTCTAGTCTAGCTTAGATAGTTTTTTGTTTTTGCTTTGCTTTGCTTTGTTTTTGGCGTTCTGGACAGACAACAGGGAATATCTAGGAAGGAGCACAACTGGAAGGACAAAAGTTCGAGATTCTGAGAAGACAGAAGCACCTCGGTTATTGTCAGAGCACCTCGACCGAGTTGATTCTTGAGCAACCGAGGCGACTAGGGTTCCTGCAGAACCGCCTCGGTCCATACCACCTCGGTCCAGTCGAGACCATCTCGACCGAGGTGACAGCAGATCCAGTAACAGTATAAAAGGGGGAAAAAAATTACTTTTCACTTTTTTTATCCTCCTCGACCGCGGCGACAAACACACCTCGCTCATCTCAGATCTTGCTCATTTTCGACGTTTTCTGCTTCCAAACCGAGATTGAAGGGTAGAGGAGTCGATTGCAACAACAAATCTGCAAGAAATTCGAGTGAATCGGCCGGAACGAGGTAAAAACGATCGAAACCCTAACTCGTTCGTTTACTTCGATTTGGGCTTTGGTTGCCCTTGAATCTGTTGAGGAATAGCTTAAGTACCCCTTAGGAAGCATCTGTAGTGATTTTTGGGGGAAAAGAAGTGGATTTTTGAGAGTTGGAATCGCGACTGTCTTCGCCTCGGTCCAGTCGATCTGCACCTCGGTCGAGGTGATTCTTGGAGTTTGTCAGTCGACCGAGGTAGTCTGACAGTGTTGATTGAAGATGAGTTCTGACAGATTGTTAGCCCTTAGAGATAGATCCTCTCCTTCCCCTTCTTCTTCCTCATCCCGACCTTCTATCCCGGTGATCCACGAGAGACACCAGGTAGATTATGAGCGCATTGCTAGCCGTTCAGTGATCGCACCTAGATTTCTGGACATTTCTGCTTTTGACTGTCTCCACGTTGATGGAGATCTTAGGAGGATGATCACCACCGTCGGGCTGGATCAGTTTACTGAGATCCGAGCCCCAGCTTACTTAGAGCCGACCCTCGAGTTTGTTAGCTCCTTCACTTACCTCCCCACAGAGAGGGCTGTGAAGTACCGGTTGATGAACCGGAACTACTTAGTACATCTAGACCACTAGAGAGACATCTTTGGCTTCCCTGCCCCCACCGCTGTAGACTTCCCGACCCGAGCTGTAGCTAGAGATTTCTGGGGTCAGATCGCACACATTACAGAGCATGCAGATAGGTGGCGCCCTGGTGATTCCAGGGAGAAGCTTATCTTCCATCTTGCTTTTCGATTAGCCCACAGGATCTTCAGCGAGACGCTTCTGGCGCGTATTGAGACGCCCCAGAAGGTCCGATAGGGGGAGCTCTTTGCTTTGTACTGCATGGTCACAGGTGGATACCCTGACTTTGGATTGATGCTGGCAGAGGATCTGCACAGGATCAAGGCCAAAGGGAAGGGAGATATATGTTGTGGAGGGATAGTGACCCATATCGCTACTTATCAGGATATGGATCTGAGTAGGTGTACTATGGTGGCGGCTGCCAAGCCGCTCGGACTACAGGAGATGATTACACGGAGGATTCTAGTTCCCCGTGGTTTGACTACACCTTTCGTCGCTATGCCATGGGAGTTGACCGCACCGCAGGGCATCAGGTGGTCTGCACAGTTCTCAGTCTTTGATCCACATTTCTGGCAGACCGCTTGGGATCCATTGATTGAGGATTACAGAGAGGGAGCAGCTGCCCATGCTGCAGCTGAGGAGGAGGAGGAGGCTGAGGAGGAGGACGACGACGATGAGGATACAGTAGATGAGAGAGGAGGTGGCGTCCCGATGGACACAGGGACATATACAGCTGGGACGAGCGCGCCACCTATCATAGATTTGGATGACGAGGAGGATACAGAGCCGGCACCAGCTGAGACTTCTCCGGTCCGACCTGCTAGACGCAGGAGGCGTGGAGTGAGGGATAGAGCTGCTCATCGACGGATCGATGACCTGATGGATCAGGTTATCGACTCATATGCTGCACTCTCGCTGGATATCCGCGAGATGCAGGAGCGGCAGCATCATCAGCACATCATGGCTGAGCTGCAGTTCGAGCGCATCATGGGCCATCCTTACGATCCGACTCAGTATCCTTATGCACCACCACCGGATCGAGACTATTGAGGAGCTGCAGGATTTTATTATTATATTTTTTATGCAGTTCGGCTTTTATCCAGTGAGTTTCCTCATGTTTAGACTTTTATTATACCCACTGGGACAGTGTGTCTCAAGTATGGGGTATTTGTTGTTATTTGACTACGTGATGTATTTATCCGACTACCTTTTGATGTATTTTATTTTATCGGATACTTTCATATTTATGCTTCAGTTGCCTTTATGTGATTATCTGATATTACATGCATACCTACAGGTTATTTGATTGAGAAAAACGTCGAAACCGAAACAAAAAAATGGTTTTAAAAAAAAAAAAAAAAATTTTTGACCTCGACCGGGGAGATTCTGGCCAAACGAGGCATTTCACCTCGGTTGAACCAAGAACACCTCGACCGAGGTGGGTTAACAGAAAGTTTTCGAAAACGATTTTGTGTTACTTATCTGGATATGATCTCAGTGAAGATTTTGTTTACCTACTGGTTTTAAATTCTTTATGTGTTTGAAAGGTTTTATAATATGTTTAAGTTGCTAAATGCTTTGTTTGAAATTATTGGCATGTTTAATACTTTGTTTTTATCCAAATTATGTTGAATTTGAAGGTTGACACCGCAGGTTAAGTTCTCTCACTTTCTTCTTGGAAAGACCAAGGCAATTCATCTTCTTCTTCTTCTTCTTCTTGATCATGCTTAGCCCCTCATATACATTTTGCCTCCCTTTACCTATCCGGGAATTTGGAAGCAAGCAAAGTGGTGAAAGCAAGTTAAAGTTGAGAAGTGGCTGGAAGTAAAGTGTTAGAAAGAAATTTTAGGTTTGGGGAAGTCAATCATGAAGATGAGTAACTCGGCACCATTCACATAGCCGGGTGTTTGTGTCTTGCCAATGTCGGATTGAGCGATATTCCTAACGGGTCATGGTATGTGCATCAAGGGTTTGATGCATCTCGAGAAATTGATGATTGCAGATTTCCTAGGCTTCGGTTATTGTGCACCTCTGTCCATGCATCCCAAAAAGTAAAGTAAAAAAGAAAAAGTGTGAGATAAGCAAAGCTTATTGGTGGAAGATGTTGCAAGTCAAAATGAAAGTGAAGTTCATCCTTTTCCCGGATTCTAGCACCACATTACCTTACATACATCCCTACCCTACACGTTTCTTGACCTTTTCTTTTGGGAAGCCCTTGAGACCTTGAGCTTGTTGATTGACTTAGCGGTTTAAACTGGATTATACATGATTAATTTTGATAATTATGATTTATTATGCATTCTATGATTTTATGCAAAGATGAACAACTTTCCTATATTTATAAAATGTTTTGATCATATTGAGTTTTTAATTCCAGGAAGTATTCTCTTAGAGTGATCTATGATAGTTGCACACCATAAAATGTTTTTGAAAGACTTTTTCATTGATTTTCTTGACTTATAATCCATTCTATCTTGTCTGCTATATGCGGAACTTGCTTGGGGACAAGCAAGGGCTAAGTATGGGGTATTTTGATAGCATGAACTATAGTCTATATTTTAGGGTTTGTTTGGACGTTTTATCTTTCATAATCTGCATGTTTGTATGTACATTATGTGATTTTACTACCATTTCATCTACCTTTGCGAGAATCGAGGTCTACACCTAGTTTCGCTGTAATTGCAGGTAATTTGGTACGTTTTGCATCAAAAAGGAGCAAAAGGAGTCATGAGTCATTTGGAGCTACATCCAGGGAGCATAGCCATGGATTAAAGATTTACTTTGGAACAGATTCGAGAGATTTCACATTCTGTCGTGAGTCACCTCGGTTGACCATTGATTCACCTCGACCGAGGTGATCCAGAGACGCCGACTCGACCGAGGCGAACACCTAGGACGCGGCGAGAATATTTTATTCTTGGAAGAGATCTTTTAAATTTGGAAAGTGATCTTATATTTTTGGGCTTGGCTCCTGGAAGGAAGGAGATATGCAGAATATATATTTTACCTATATTTATGGGAAAATATCTTTCTAAGATTTATTATCTTTGGAGGGTTTATTTTCCTATAAAAAGGGTCGGATTTTCCACAATTCCGGCACCGGCATACATCCGCTATCACCCCATAAACGCAGCAGCAGCGGCATACTCCAATTTGGGAGTTTTCGAAGAACCTTTTTGAAGGTTGAAGGAAGATTGAAGTCCATAGCTTTTATAGCTTTATTGAAGGGTTTTGTAAGATTGTCTTCAATTCCCTCAATTGTTGTCTTGTCTTTTTGAATTATTATCCAAGGAACGCTTTGTTGTGATATTTGATTCAGTTATTGAAGTCTTTTCATTAAATTCTTCTTTGTTCAAATATTCACTTTCTTCCCATATATTTAATACTTTCATTATGATGACGAGTGGCTAATTTCCTTGTGTGATTCTAGGGTGATTAGCTGAAGGTTGTGGGAAAAACGATGATAGAATAATCTTAGATTCCAGTAGGATCCTGAAAGTTCGAGTCTTTAACCTTAACCCTAAGCATCTCGTTCGGTTGATGAACATCTCGGCCGGGGTGGAATTCTTCTGACCGAGGTGACTTATCCGACCTAAAACAGAAAGTTAAGTGTTAGAGTTTGCTAAATCCTATTCTTATTTCACCTTCCTGGTTCAATGCAAGCTTAGGATGAGACTTACCCGGTAATTCCTTAGTTTGTGTATTAACGATCATAAGTGTAGGTAATAAAGGTTTATCCTTTATTGGGGTTTGAGTGTGCTTCCATCCCATCTTTGTGAGTTAGCCTGAGACTTACCCGGTAAAGGTTGATTCTATTCCCTTAGATGGTGTGTTAGTTTGAGGTTATAGTTCTTTATCTTGATTCCTTGAGACTTACCCGGTAATAGGAGTTACGGTTTAGGATTAGTGTGTAGTGAGACTTACCTGGTGATCTACTCCACTTTAGTAACACCTTCCCCACGCAAAAATCTCATCTTTGTCCGCTTATCTATAGATCTTGAGTTGGAACCACAACTTGATGCTTTAATCCCTAGAATTGCATGTTTCCTTTATTGACTTCTTATTCATCTTTGATTGTGTTAATCGCTCTTGTGGTTAGAATTGACTTAGCATACCGTGTTGACTTTGTTTCACCGAGTCCCTGTGATCGACCCCTGGAATTTTCTTGCTTTTACTACGATTGAACCGTACACTGCGGGTTCGCATCCTTGTTTTAAGCTTAAGTCTAGGGTTATAAATTTAAAGCTTGCACACACCGTTTGGAGCGAACAGGTAGGAAAGCAAGGCTGAGCTGGAGTCCAAGATTTGGCTGCAGGCCAATGGGCCTGATTTGTGTCGGGCCCAACAGTGATGGGAATCCACCCATAAGGGGTTTGAAAGTAAACCTAGTCGGATGGGGCCATTGTGGTGGCGCGGCAACACTGGACTGGCGGTTGCAGCCCTTCCGGCCACAACTGCGTTGGCGGGAGTTGTCGTCCAACTGAGTGGTTGCGGCTGGAGCCTGGTGGTCAGTGCACGGATTTGACGGCACTCCACCGGAAGATGTGGTTAAAGCGGTAACATCCTTACCAGCCGATGTTTGGTTATCCATTCGAGTTTCTTCGAGAATGAGTTGCGACCGGGCCTTTTAAAAGGTCGGCAATAGATCTGATTGCTGAATATAACTTGCGGTTGCATTGTACTCAGCAAGCAACCCAGACAAGAGTTGAAGAACTAACCGGTTGTCAGTAATTGGAGACTCGACACCTTTGAGTTGATCGGATAACGCCTTCATGTGTTGACAGTAGGTGGACAAGGAAGCAAAAGACGCCAATTTGTAGTTGGAAAATTCATGTTCCAGATAGACGGCACAACTGTGCTTATTGTCTTGAAAGATATCTTGAATTCGACCCCATGCGTTAAGAGCGGTGTCGTCAGGATCAAGGGTTTGAAGAAGAATGCCTTTAGAAATTGTACAGTAGATCTATTGGAGAACCGTTGCATCGACTTGATTCCAAAGGGTATCAACAATGTCGACCGGACGAGGAACTTTGGCGTCAATATGATCCAAGATGTTATGTTGCTTGGCGGTGACGCGAAAAAGAGTAACCCATGAAGCATATGGTGTGTCATGATGGAGAACAAGAGCGATGTTGTTCTTGATGTTGGAAATTCCTAGAGCAGAATGAAATGTTTGCTTCTTCTTCGTAGACATGGTAAGTGTTTGAGGAAGGGGTGGGCACGAAACGGAGGTAGGAAGGTGGAGCCGGCGGCTAGGGCAAGAAGAAAGCAGCAACGGGAAAATTATAGATCGGAAGAGTCTGATACCATATGAGATGATGAATAATTCTCCTTAGGTTTCCGTCAACAGACGGCTCATATTAATAAAAATCTGACATTAGATAATTACATTAGGCAACCCTCTATTAATGGTAATTACATATTCTATCAATGAGAATTCCAAACTTCTTTGGCAACCTTTCCAAAATCCAAACCTTATTTATCGGCTATAATAACTTGTCTATTGACAACCTTCAATGGCTTTCACATCTCTCTTATTTAGAAAACCTTGATATGAGCTCACTCAACTTCATTAGTTAAGAAAGGGATTGGGTTTCAATTATAAGAAAGCTACCTAATCTGTCTACATTCTTATGCTCTTCCTTTTATTTTCCGACAATACTAGAAGTGGCCATCTATCAGTATTATCCATTATGATAATTCTTCCTCATCTCTCCAACAACTTTATCTATCTAATAGCCACATGTCAATTTCCTCCCTCCTACCGTTGTTGGCGAATAACACAACCAATCTCTTAGAATTGGTTTTGAATGAATTGGATTTGTAAAGCCCATTTCCTGACATCTTTCATGGCATGATTTCTCTAGAGGAACTTTTTATATCACACAATCACCATCGCGAAGGAATTTTCAGTTGTATTGGGGATCTTTGCAACTTGAACAAGTTATATGCTTATGGGTGTGTCACAAAAGAAAGCCTTGCAAACATTTTTCAAGCCTTGTCAGGTTGTGCTAGTAGATCAATGGAGATTTTGGATTTGAATCTCACGGGTACTATTCCTCCCATGTTGAACTTCCAATCATTACAAGTGTTGGACTTGAGTTTCAGTTGTCTTCATAACTTTCAAAATACTCTTCCCATTTCCCTTCCCAATCTTTTGAATGTCAATCTAGGTGATAATAATCTCAATGGTGTACTCTCAGATCTACATTCCACCAACATATCTAGGTTAGACCTTATAGACCTTTCAAATAATCTCAATTTGACAGTTACTTTTACCAAATCTTTATTTGTAGGATCTTCTCTTTGTTTGAGGTTTGCATTCTGGGTCCTATTATGTTTTGGAGGAACATTATGTCATCATCATTAAGTTACCTTAATCTTTCGTCCAATAGTCTTTATGGTACGATACCAAATATTCATTATCAAAAACTTCCCCTAAAGAGTACAAGCTATAGAGTTCAAATGCTTTTAATGGATTGATACCCTTCTTTCTCTTCATGGCATATCAACTCCATCTTTCAAACAATAACTTCTCTGGATTTGCTTCCATTTCAAACTCTTATAATTTATCATTACCAACTCCATCACCCTTTCTTTCCACTTAAATATTGTTGACTTATCCAAAAATCTTTTATCACGATCACTTCCTTATTCGTTTGGATTTGTACCTTTAGTGTTAATGGATGAATGGAGTCCCTAATCTCGTAGCTTTCATTCATTAGAATATATGAAAGGTTACAAAATACAAGATAGGTGCAAAGCCTTTACGGTTACAATGCACCAATAGTAAATGTATATGAAACGTATACTAAATGTATATGAAACGTCAATACTGATTGACACTCCCCCTCAGTCAAAGTTGGCAAAGGTCGAATGCAGAGACTAAATCTGAAGTCTAAGAAGAGAGAGGAGGAAAGTCCCTTCGTGATGATGTCGGCATATTGATGACTAGAGGTGACATGAAGGACGCGTAGGTGTCCAAGAGCCACCTTTTACCTCGGAAAGTGAATATCCATTTCAACGTGTTTTGTGCGCTGATGTTGAACTGGATTAGCGGACAGATAGACCGCACTGATGTTATCATAATAAACAATAGTCGCCCTCCAAAGAGGAACATGAAGCTCAATCAGCAGGTTACGTAGCCAATAGGCCTCGGACACAACATTGGTGACCCCACGGTATTTTGCTTTGGCACTAGATCTACACATAGTCGGCTGCCGTTTGGAGGACCAAGAGATCAAGTTGTCCCCAAAATATACACAATAACCAGATGTAGAGCAAATAGTGTCAAGGCACCCGCTCCAATCAGCATCAGAATAAGCAACGAGACCAGACCAAGGGGAAACTGTCAAATGTAGTCCGAGGTCCGGTGTGCCCTGAATGTACCGAATGATCAATGGTCTATCTCCGCCGTCTGACACGGTTGGCATGCACCCAAGGGGGAGTGTTAGACAGTACAGACGTTTCATATACATTTAGTACATACATTTCATATACATTTAGTACATACGTTTCATATGCATTTAGTACATATGTTTCATATACATTTAGTACATATGTTTCATATACATTTATTATTAGTGCATTGTAACCGTAAAGAATTTTCACCTCTCTTGTAATTTGTAACTTGTATATATTGTGATGAATGAAAGCTATGAGATCAGGGACTCCATCCATCCCATTATATTGTATTAGAGGGTAATTATCACAAACCCTAATTTGCGCCGATCCTTTGTGCCGCTGCAACACCCGTCTTCCCCCGCCTTCCCCTGATTCGAGTCCTTCCTGTCCTTCGTCATGTCTAATGACAACGACACCGGCGAGGTCACCAAGAACCCTGCACCGCCAGTACTTAGCGCCTACATCCCGCCCAAACAGTGAGCAATGTGAAGAACCTCATTCCTCTCACGCTTGATCTTACCAAAGTTCATTATCATACATGGGCGGAGTTGTTTATCGTTTCCGCCACCGTCCACGATGTCTTGTACCACATCGACGGCTCCAACCGCCCTACAGGCCTCACTGATTCAAAATGGAAGATCATGGATGCCATCGTCCTCTCCTAGATTTATAGCACATCTCGAAGGATCTCCTCCTAACCGTCATCAAACCGGGATCTACCGCTCGACAAGCTTGGCTCCGCGTCAAGGAGTTGTTTCATGACAACCAAAGTGCTCGTGCCTCCGACCCCGAGAGAATGTTCATTAACGCTCTCCTAGAGGCCTTCCCAAGCATCTCGGGTTACTGCTCTGTGCTGAAGTCCTTAGCCGATCAGCTCTCGGACATTAACCACGCCGTTAGTGATGAGCGCCTTGTATTGCAGATGATCAATGGTCTATCTCTATCGTATGACACGGTTGGCATGTTTATTAGCCAACAAACTCCGCTGCTCAGTTTCTCAACCGCGCAGAGCATGCTCACCCGCGAAGAAACACGCCGTTCTCGCCATGCTGACCGACCGCACGCCCTCGCCGCGTCTGCGGAACAACCATCCCAGAATTATGTGCCGCCTATCGGGAATACATTTGACAGTTTCCCCTTTCTCACGGTGCATGCACGAGCATTAGGACGGCTCACGCGGGAAATGGGTGTGGGTACATCATGAGATGGGCCGGTGGTGGGTGGCAGGCCTATTTGTGGAGTTTGGTCTCTTAATTTCGAGTTGGGTCTCGTCTTCCCTAATTCGACTATTTCGATTAGTTTTGATTCTTCTTCTAGATGTGCTCTTCTTATTGTTGTAATTTTCCACGAGTTAATCAGTGAATAGAGAGAAGACAAAAACGTTTGTGGTTTTTTGCTGCACAAACCTTGCAGCTAGGATTTTCAATATACTTTTGTGAATAAAAGAATACAACCCTAAACCTATCTATTTATAACTGAATAGATAGAATCCGTACTGCGGACAGCTCCGCCCCCACACTCCCTCTGTCGCCCCAGGAAGAGCTCGTCTCGCTCGGTCTTTGGCCCTTCGTATCAATATACCTAGATTTATTGTCTTATTATAAGAATCTCCACCTAGAAAACATAATATAATACAAAAATTGGGCACAAAATACAACTCTAGGACCTTGTACGCCAGATCCTCCTTGCTTCTCTTGACAGGGGGCTTTCTCACTCATTTAACAACGAGTAACATGAATCAAATCCAAGCAATGCTTGATTATGTCTACGGTAACCGATTTGGTCAACATATTAGCTACATTTTGAGAAGTGTGCACCTTCTTCAAGATGATCTCACCAGAAGCTACTAGCTCTCTAATCTTGTGAAATCTCACATCAATATGTTTAGTCCTGGCATGGTACACCTGATTCTTAGCCAGATATCTAGCACTCTAACTATCACAATGTACCTAAACTCTACCTTGCTCAACACTCAGTTCCTCGACAATTCCTCTAATCCACATTGCCTCCTTAGTTGCCTCTACTAAAGCCATGTAATCTGCCTCACTTGTAGACACGCTACTACAGACTACAAAATTGATCTCTAACATATAGTCCCCCAACAAGAGTACAAACATACCTTGTAGTGGACCTTCGGTTGTCAAGATCACTGGCATAGTCTGAATCAACATACCCTACAACTGAAGGATCACCTTTCTGGCCACCAAACATAATTCCACAGTCAACAGTACCCCTCAAATACCAGAGAATCAACTTGATGGCCGCCTAGTGTGTAAGAGCCTAGTTGCTGAGATGCTGAGAGAGTGAGCAAAGGGCCAAGATTGGGCATGTACCGCCCCAGCGTGAGCCAAAGGGCACCCCTGCGGTTTGCCTTGACTGCCCCTGCGGCTCACAGAGTCCGCCCCCGTAGCTTTATGTGTTGCAGCCATCTTCTTTGACCCTTTGACCCGTGCTTTACTCTTTTTACCCCCTTTATAACCTTCATCTTCTCCCTTTGATGAGGGTTTACCATTCTCAGCTCCATCTCTCTCTCCTTATGTACATCTTCTTCTCTATTCTCCCTTGGATCATCTTGTTTGATCTTCCTTGAGTTTTGTTGAGTTTGTGAAAGATCTTGCATAGTTTTGCTTGGCTTTGATGTTGATAATGTTGTTGTCCCTTGTTGAGCCAACTTGAGGTGATGATGGTGTGGTGCTGATCTTCTGGAAGCTTAGTTGGTAA
This sequence comes from Fagopyrum esculentum, assembly GCA_033239045.1. Classification (NCBI taxonomy): domain Eukaryota; kingdom Viridiplantae; phylum Streptophyta; class Magnoliopsida; order Caryophyllales; family Polygonaceae; genus Fagopyrum; species Fagopyrum esculentum. The sequence goes on along the minus strand of BSUD01000006.1, from coordinate 104,042,894 downwards.
GCTTTCATTGCCTTTCTTCTTTCTTTCCTCTTTTCTTCATCTTAGCCTCTCTTTCCTTAGCCTAGCTTAGTTTCCTTAGGCTTGGATCATGTTTCAGCCATGTTTGGCTTGTGTTGATGTATATATATATATATGTTCTATATGTATGTTTCTCTTGGAGTGAAGAAGGAGTAAGGAATTAAAGGAAGAAGTGAAGAAAGGGGCAAGGTGGTGTCTTCTGCTGTCTAGCCGCCCCTACGCCGGCCAAGATCCGCCCCAGCGCCACCTGCATCAACAAGGGTCTTCTCTTGGTTCTGCAGGTGTGTGTGTGTTCCTAAGCTTTCCTTAGGATGCCTTTGATTCCTCCTTTCCTAGTGTGAGAGTATAGGATCATGCTAGACGTGTGAGGATGTGTTTGGTTGAGGTTATGATCGGTTTACGCCTTGTATGGCTTTTGAGGCTCATTAGGTTGTGAGTTAGGTTGAGGATGATCTTATGGATCCCTTTGGGTCTAGGTGTGACCCTTGTGTTGTTAGGAGATTGATATATCTCTTTATGCCCTGTTTATAGGCTATGTTGTCCCTCCAGTGTAGAGGTGATCGTGGTTGAGTTTGATCGAGGTTGAGGTAAGTCCGTAGGACTTACTTAGCTATCATCCTTATATTGGGTGTTTGCGTGAGTGGTGTGTGATTTATATGTTTGCTATGATAGCATGAGATGTCGTTTATACCGACCTATGTTTTATTGATTGCCCCGTATGCGTGGCTGTGATAACCTTTCCCTTTCATCCCGTTGTGGAGTCTGGGAGGTTCTCTGATGTCAGGCTAGACAGAATTTACAGGAAGGGCACAATCCACTCCCATAGGGTAGAAGGATTGTGTGACCGATACTTGTGCAGCTGGCTAGCAGGCTCAGAGGCGAGGATGTATCGGTCCTCGTGTCACATAGTTTAATATATATTTATAAATACGATTTGAGTGAACGACCATTATATTGAGATGATAAAATGGGTAAATGGGTGAATGCGTGCTGATGTGTTTATCTTTCCTTGATTGTGATTGTGCTTATGCCTTGCTCTATATATGTGTACGGATAGCTAATGGTTTATTACCATGTTGTAGATTCCCCACACGATAGGCATGCTGAATGGTGATCTAGCAGAGTGGCAGGCCGAGGACGTCTCGCACATAGGTTGTTGTGGGCTTTTGGGTTTGTTTACCCTTCCCTCCTGTGTGAGGATGATCTTTTGTTACCTCTTGTGTGAGGGTGTTGGTTTATATACTCGGCTATTTTGTCTTACCTTTTGGTTGTACAATTTTTACAGTTTTATGTATTTGTTTTTATATCTGTCAGTGCCATGTTGTAAGTACCAATGAACTTGTTGTCAGGCTAGGGTCAAGATCCATTGTGAGATCCTAGCCCAATGTGGCACTCAAAGTCCTGCAGATTCGGGGTGTTACGAAGTTGGTATCAGAGCCATAGGTTGACAACAATGGTACTTGCTACCTGCAATGAGCTTTGATAGGGAAAATAAACGGAACCCACATGGGGTCTGACGTTTTAAAAAGGTTTTTGGTTTTAAATGTGGTTTTGGGTTAGATGTACGAGAAGTCGCCACTTCTGCTATGGATCTCTGTAGTATAGTTATGTATGTATCTATTATGGTTTATGAATGTGTATGTGTTAAGTATATATATCTATACATATGGACTATATAGAGCCTTATAAGGTGTGCATACCCCGTAGATGGCCCGGACTAGAGCTATTGCCGCTGTAGGCAGAGGTAGAGGTAGACCACTTTGTCCTCCGGGTGTGGTAGGTGAGGGACCAATTTCCATTGCTGATCCACCAGTGGTGGAGGATATACATGAGGAGGTTGCAAAGAGTGTCGTCCCAGAGACGAGGAGTGGTGGATCTATGAGACATCATTCACATCGAGTTCAGTCTGATTATGCTGACCGTGTCTCCATGGGAGGACCGGAGTTCAGGGCATACCTCAGACTTTTTGAGGAGGATATCAGGGCTGGCAGATAGGCCCTTGATTTACCTATACATGAGGGATCTCCTGAGAGATCTCAAGGAGCGACACAGGTGCCAGCTGCACTTGCACGTATTGTTGAGCTAGTTCGAGTCCCAGAGGAGACTGGAGGGCCTCGACCAGTTGCTTGGTTGAAGGCATTTCACCAACAGGGAGTGCCACACTTCTCAAGAGAGATTGGTTTGTAGACTGAGGTGTGAATAGGGCACGTAGACTCAGCCTTAGAGTCTATCAGATGTCATGAGGATAGACGGATAGAGCTAGTACAGTCTCTATTCCGTGATCTTGCACATTAGTGGTGGAGGACTATACGGACCAGAGCCATCAGTTATGACAACATGAGGAGCATGGTTAGGGAGCAGTTCTGCCCTACCTCATTGAGGAGGGAGATGCTACAGGATTTTGTGGAGGCCAGCTTTGAGGACGTGCCTATTACAGACGCCATCCGCTGCTTCCAGACGGAGTTAGCTTTGCTGGGTCCAACTGCACCATCTGAGGACCAACATGTGTATCTGTGCTCTCGTCGTTTGAGGGAGAGCACACCTTCATACATGGAGGGAGTCCATTGTGAGTCCCTAGATGACTATAAGGATCGGGGCTTCTGCTTTTGAGAGGGAGCGAGCTAGTCAAAGTAGAGCTTCTCAGACGGGACAGTCTAAGAAGAGGCAGCGCACTAGGCAAACTAGTGCAGTTGGAGGAGCATCTGGTTCCAGACGAGACCAGAGACGTCAGAGTTACTCCTCGTCTGCACTGACTGTACCTAAGGGATGACATTGTTACAACTGTGGTGATCCTGGCCATCTGAGGCCAGACTGTCCCAGACTAGTTGTGACTTGCTTTACTTGTGTTAGACAAGGCCATAAAGTTACCTTCTATAGGCAGGGTGGAGTTGCATCTCAACAAAATTCTTCCCCTACCAGTGCAGCATGAGGTGGTCAGAGGACACCTCAGCAACAGACATAGGGACAACAGAGAGTCCCAAAGCGTCCATCTACTCGGGTTTCTGCTCCAGGACCGAGTAGAGGCAGACGTAGAGATGTTGGCACTAGTGATGCCAGAGGAGCCCGAGGGCGAGCTTTTGAGTTGAGGAGTGCAGAGGATCCACTTGCACCGGCTGCTACAGGTACCATTTTGCTTCATGGTTTACCTGTTAGAGCTTTGTTTGGTACTAGTGCTACGCATTCATTTATTTCTGATACATGTGTTGAGCGTCTAAGTTTAGCTACCATAGAGGGGATACCCTTTACTATAGGGTTACCTGATGGTAGTCGGGTCAGAGGTACCCGTGAGATACCTAGTTGTCCCCTTCGTTTAGGGACTTGTGTTTTACTTGTTGACTTCTTAGTCATGCCATTCATGCATGAAGAAGTCATATTAGGTATGGATTGGATGCGTAGACACCATGCGGTTCTAGATGTTGGTAGATGGACTGTTACAGTCTCTACCAAGGTTGGTCATATTTAGGTCTTCCGGGCTTGGGACCTTGGGAAGATAGGTTCGGTCATCAGTGCCGTACAAGCAGCTAGACTGATTGCACAAGGATGTGATGCCTTCTGGTCCTACGCCATGAAGGATGGAGAGAGTCCGGCTTTGGAGGAAATTCCATTGGTTTGCGAGTTTGCAGATGTATTTGTTGAGCCTTCGAGTTTGCCATCTCATAGGAGTGTGGATTTCAGCATAGAGTTGGAGCCTGGTACGAGACCCATCTCGAAGGCCCCATATCGTATGGCACCTGTCGAGATGTTGGAGCTGAAGAAGCAACTCGAGGAGTTGGCTGAGAAGGGCTTCATACGCCGTAGTGTTTCACCATGGGGTGCACCCGTCCTCTTCGTGCGGAAGAAGAACGGATCTTTGAGGTTATGCATTGATTACAAAGAGTTGAACAAGGTGACCATCAAGAACAGGTATCCATTGCCTCGTATTGATGATCTACTTGATCAACTTTAGGGAGCGATAATTTTCTCCCGGATAGACTTGCCCTCAAGATATCACCAATTGAGAGTGAGAGAGCATGATGTACATAGGATGACATTTCGTACCCGTTATGGACACTACGAGTTTGTAGTGATGCCATTTGGGCTGATGAATGCCCTAGCAGTTTTCATGGAGTTGATGAACAATATCTTCATCGACTTCTTGGATCAGTTTGTGGTGGTCTTTATTGACGACATACTAGTATACTCTCGTAGCAGAGAGGAGCATGCCGGTCATCTGAGGACGGTATTGTAGATTCTGAGGGATAGAAAGACGTATGTCAAGCTCTCTAAGTGCGAGTTTTGGATGTTTGAGGTTGCTTTTCTTGGACATATCGTCTCCGTCGACGGGATTATGGTAGATCCGGTGAAGATCGAGTCTGTTGTTGCATGGACGACACCGACGAACGTCAAGAAAGTGCATAGCTTTCTTGGCCTTGCCGAATATTACAGACATTTTGTGGAGGGATTTTCTGTGATTGCACGTCCACTAACGAGTCTTTTGAAGAAGACTACCAGGTTTGTGTGGACTAACCAGTGTGCCTAGAGTTTTGAGGAGTTGAAGAGGCGTTTGACTTCTGCTCTTGTCTTGGCACAGCTAGAGGGTTTTGATGATTTTGTGGTCTATAGTGATGCATCCAAGCTAGGCTTGGGATGTGTATTGATGCATCGAGGCAGAGTGATTGCTTATGCGTCTAGACAGTTGAAGACGTATGAGGAGAACTACCCGACTCATTATCCGGAGTTAGCAGCGGTAGTTCATGCTTTGAAGATCTAGAGACATTACGTGTATCGTGCTACATGTCAGATCTTCACATACCATAAGAGTTTGAAGTATATTTTCACGCAGCAGGAGTTGAATAACTGCCAGCGTTGGTGGCTTGAGTTGATCAAGGACCTTGACCTTGAGATTTTGTATCATCTTGGAAAGGTGAATGTGGTAGCTGACGCCTTGAGTAGGAAGACGCCTTGAGAGAAGACGATCGCCAGATTGACAGTTCAGCCTCAGCTTTAGAGGGATCTAGCTTGGCTAGAGTTGGACATCCAATTGCCTGATGAGGATGCCCAGTTATATGCGTTAGTGGTTTTACCTAGTTTGTTGGATGAGATCCAACAGAAACAAGGGACCTGCCCGACCTTGACGAGGATCAGAGAGAGGATGTCTCGTGGAGAGGCACCACAGTTTTTCATTGGAGCTAATGGAGCGATGAGGCGACATGATCGCATCTGTGTACCTGCCGATGCTGAGTTGAGGCAAAGGATCTTACAGGAGGCTCACCGTACACCTTACTCTGTACATCCAGGTACGAGTAAGATGTACCATCATGTGAGACGTTCATATTGGTGGGGAGGGATGAAGTCCAATGTAGCCAAATTTGTGGCTCAACGTGCAACTTGTCAACAAGTCAAGATCGAGCATTACAGACCTGGAGTTGAGCTCCATGCACTACTAGTACCGCAGTGGAAGTGAGAGGATGTCTCCATGGACTTTGTGAAGGGATTGAGGCCCAGTAGGAGTTTTGATGCTATCTGGGTTGTGGTTGATAGATTGACGAAGACGACACGTTTCATTCCTATCAGAGAGACGTGGCTAGTGAGCAGATTAGCTGAGGAGTACACTAGACAGATAGTGAGACAACATGGTGTACCGAGGACGATCGTTTGTGATCGTGTTGGACGGTTTACCTCGAGGTTTTGGCAGCAGATTTGCTTTGGGAACGAGTCTACACTTCACGACTGCGTTTCACCCCCAACAGATGGTCAGTCTGAGAGGACCATCTAGACCCTGGAGGATATGGTGCGAGCTTGTGTGTTGGATTGGGGACAAGGATGGTTTGATTACCTCCCACTTGTTGAGTTCTCATATAACAACATCTGGCATGCATCTATTGGGTGACTCCTTATGAGGCACTGTATGGACGTAGGTGCCGTACACCTTTATGCTGGGATGATCCTAGCAGTATCAGTTGGATAACGCTAGAGCAGATTCAGGATGATATGGCTCGAATAGCGCTGATTAGAGAGAGGATGCTTGCTGCACAGAGTCGCAAAAGTCATATGTAGACAAGAGGCATCGGCCTCTAGAGTTTAGGGTGGGAGCTCATGTCTGGTTGAGAGTATCTCCTACGCATGGCGTCAAACGTTTTGGCATAAAGGGAAAGTTCAGTCTCCGATATGTCTATCTTTTTGAGATACTAGATAGAGTTGGGAGGGCAGCCTACAGATTAGCTTTGCCTCCGAGGTTAGAGGGTGTTCACCCTGTGTTTCATGTGTCACAGCTGAGAGAGTACATACTAGATCCGAGGCACATTGTTAGTTATGATGATTTGGTGGTGGAGCCGGACCACATCTTTGTTGAGCATCCTATTGCAGTCCTAGAGCAAGGGGTGAGACGCTTGCGTTTGAAGGACATTCCTATGATGAGGATACAGTGGTCTAGACGGGGACTTGAGGAGGCTACACGAGTGACTAAGGATAGTATCCAGAGGAACTATCCAGAGTTTTATGCCGAGATAGATGCACCTAGAGTAGATGAGTAGATCTTAGTGCTATCTTGATGAGTATGTGATTATGTGCTTATGTGCTTATATGCCTTGATGTGCTTTTTCCATGCTAGCTATGTGTTAGCATGAAATATTGTGATATTTTAGGCACGTTTTCTAAACGTATTTGATTCATATTGATAGTCATCGATTGAGCATTGTTGCATTTGTGAGCTAGTTTGCCTATATTATCGATATGGATGTCTACACAAGCTTTATGTTGATTATAGGTGATTGAGAGCTATTTTCGAACGGAATCGAGCAAGGATGAAGTTGTTTGACATGTCCATAGATTGAGAGCATTCTTAGGAGCAAAAGGAGTGTCAACTTATGGAATGCACGAGGCTAGGGAAGAATCACGTTTTTGCCCTAAACCACGCTCTAAAATACGGCCGTATTACATTCCACGTTCAGTTCCACGGCCGTGGAACCATGCAGGAGAAGCGTGGTTCATTCCAGAAGCTTTTACGGTTGTGGAGTCATGTGTTCAAACCGTGTTGAATTCCACGTTCTAAATTACGGTCGTGGAACCTTCCACGACCGTGATCTTGGCGATCTTTTTCGCCACACTTTAAGCCACGATCTTTTAAAAGATTGGGCCGGGCCGCTACTTCATGATACCCTATAAAAGGACGGACGAAGAGAGATTCCGTCACCTCGCTTTAGGCTTACGCTTACGACTCCGCTTGACGCACTTTCGCCTACGCCGCGACTTAGATCTTTGCGACTTTTGCAAAAGACGGATTTTGTGTTCATCCTTGGATTTTCCCTAATCTCGCACTTTGGTGGAGATTGTGATTGAGATTTCCGGATTGACGGAAGATCGAAGATTCGAAAGATTGTTCGCAAGAAGATTTCCCTTCTTGTTTAGGTTTGATTTAGAAGACGGATTGACATCCCGTTCTTCCTTCTTATCTAAGATTGTGTTTGTTTGTTCTATTCCGAATCTATTAACGATATTCGTTCTTGATTGTGACTTTGAGATTGGTTTGAAGTTTATTGAAAGTTTTCGGAAGTTTTCATCCTTCAATCTTTTAATCTTTGAAATTGATATCATTATGACTATTGTTGGCTAAAAACCCTTAACAATTCTAAGGTGAAGGGTTGATAGTTGTGACTTAGATGATGATAGATCGATCGTAAACAGATTGGACCCATTGAGTTAGAGAGAATCGCCGACAACCTTAAATTACGGCCTGTTCTTGAGTCCACGGCCGTGGAACCTCAAGAACTAACCGTGATTTCCCTTAAGTCTACGAACTTGCTTTTACTTTGATCCAAAGTTAAAGATTTGCTTTAACTTAGTTTAGGCTTGACTTTTCTAGGTGGTAGTGAAGCCTCAACAACCTCTACCTCGATTGTGAGTGTCACAACCTTAATCGATTTAGTTAGTCTTGATCCTTGGATTACAAGTTTGGGTATTTGACATTAATTCTTGCCTTTAGAACCTTTCTATATTGAAGCCTCAACAACCTGTATAGAGAGTGTCTTGTAGGTGAGTCACATAAGGTTTTTGGAACTTCACCGTACGATTACCTTACATTAGCATACCTTTGCATATCTCAACTCTGTCTTTATATCTTTAAGTATATCTTGAATCGATTGCCACAGCTGGATACTTGGATCTTTAGGATTGTTGTTTTCCCAATAATTTGCAAAGCTCTTACATTCACTTGCTTGATAACCTACGATCGAATTTATTCTCCCCAAATCCCTGTGTTCGATACTCTAGAATTCTTGCTTAACTACGTCGATCCGTACACTGCGGGTTCGCTTGCTTGATTCTAGTTTTATAAATTTAAAGCTTATTTGCACGCACATTTAGGGGCGAACAAGTTTTTGGCGCCGTTGCCGGGGATTTGGTCTAGACCGAATTCGGTAGCCGATTGTCAAGCTTGGGAGCTTGCTATCGTTATTTGATATTTCTTTGAGTGCATGCGCAGGTCTAGGAACACAGAAGATCTCTTACCTCTTGATCAAGAGCTTGAGAGAACTTTAAGGCAAAAGCGCAAGGAAAAGAAGATGGCTGAAGAACACGAACGTGATCTTCAAGCGGAGTTGGCGGAGAAGGAAGCTCAACTCCAATGGAATGAGAACATCCGCCGGGATGAAATGGATCGTCATCAATCTCAAGTTAACGATCTACAGGATATGATGTTCCAAATGAGGATAGAACTAAGCAACCTTAAGAATAAGGGAAGCAAGAAATCCTCAAGAAGGGCATCAAGATCTAGAAGAAGAAGTCACTCATCCGCTGATGATAGTGATTCTTCCATGCCACCGCTAGAGGAAATTGATCCCACGATCAATGTGAATCCTTTCCATCCACGGGGAGCTGCTAATCGCCACATTCCGCCTAGGAATGCGAGGATCGAACGTGTAGATGATGAGCCAAGAACTTTTGGCCAAAGGATGGATCCAACACAACAACCGCGCCGTTTGGGCGTGAATTTTGATGCTGAGGATGTGCAAGGGTTTAGCTTTAACCCTCAAGTTATTACTCTTGTTCGCCAAAACCAATTTGGCGGGACAAGCGCTGAATCTCCACACCAACACTTGCAAAACTTTGAGTGTATGATGGAGACAATGAGACCGAAGAACGCTACTACCAACAACTATAAGCTCAAGCCTTTCTTCTTCTCCTTGAAGGGGAAAGCATTGTCTTGGTATCAAGCTCTTCCTAGTGGGAAACTAGATACGTGGGAAGACCTTTCCGCGGAGTTCCTCACCAAATTCTTTCCGCCATCCAAAACGGCGGAACTTAGAGGTAAGATCAATGCATTTTCCATGAGGTCTAACGAAAGTTTGTTTCAATCATGGGAAAGATTTCAGGACTTGTTATTGGATTGCCATCATCATGGCATATCCAAGCTTGCATTGCTGGAGATTTACTACAAGGGGTTGGATGCGGGGACGCAATTCAACCTCTAATCCCTCTCATGTGGAACATTCATGGACATGAGGGAAGATGACGCTTGGGACTTCATTGAGAAGCAAGCAAGGGTCATAGAGAAGTATTCCCACCGGAAAGTGGAGGGAAATCGTGTGGAGCAAGGAGCAAAGCTCACAGATGAAGCTCAAAATTAGATTTTCTCCCTCAACAATGAGATCAAAGAGTTGAAGGAGGCTATCAAGACCAACTTTCCAAAGCAACAAGGCAAGGATGTTGGATATTTGGGCAACAACAATGGCGGTGATAACACAAACCGCAACAACAACAACAACCGGAACAACAACCGGAACAATTGGAATGGCAATAACAACAACCGGAACAACAATTGGAACAACAATAGGGGTTCAAACAACAACAATTGGCGCTCCAATCAACAAAATTCCGGTAACTCTTATCCTTCCAATTCTAATTCACTAACTCCACCTTCCTCTTCTTCTACTCCTTCAAAAAGCCAGGGGCAATCATCTAATGGAGGAAACAATTGGGAAAGCTTCAAGGATTGGAGAACTGCATCATTAAGCTTGATGATCAAATTTCCAAGGTTGATAAAGCCCAAAAGGTTTTAGAAAACCAAATGTTCAGCCATGCGGAGGAAGTTCCTAGGAATCAAGGGAAACTTCCAAGAAAGACGGAGGACAACCCTAAAGGAAGGGTGATGGCAATTACAACTAGGAGCGGAGTGACTACCACCGATCCGCAGCCTAAGTTTGTTGAAGTCCCCGTAGAGAAAGACAAAGAGAAGGGGAAGGAGAAGGAAGATGTCTACGTTCCTCCTCCAGCTTACAAACCTCCCCTACCATTCCCTCAATCTAGAGCGAGAGCGCGCCTAGATAAACAGTTTGGTAAGTTTATAGAACTCATGAGCAAGCTGCATATTAATATACCCTTTATCGATGCTATTGTAGGTATGCCGGCTTATGGAATGTTCTTGAAGGAGTTCCTCTCCAACAAGAGGAAGCTAGAAGACTTCGGAGAGGTTAAGATGAGTTCGGATTCTTCGGATCACATCAAAACCATGAAGGAGAAAATGCCCCCAAAGCTAAAGGATCCGGGGTCATTTTGCATTCCCATAGGAGTGGGAGATGTCACATATGATGCTTTATGTGACTTAGGAGCAAGTGTAAGCATCATACCACTTGCGTTGCGTAGGAAGATCGGTTTAGGCGACCCTAAACCGGTGAAGATGACGTTGTACATGGCGGATCGATCCATCACTCGCCCCGTCGGTATTGTAGAAGACGTCCCGGTCAAGCTAGGTAAATTCTTTGTTCCCATTGATTTTGTCGTGCTTGATATTCCTGCAGATAGTCCGGTCCCGATCATACTCGGAAGATCGTTTCTTGCAACTTCCGGCTGCATAGTCGATTGCAAGAATGGTAGACTCGCTTTTGATATAGTGGAAGAGAAAGTAGAGTTCGTATTTTCCACTCTAGTGAAGGAGCCAATCTTTGATGAGGATATATTCGATATCCAAGATGAAGAAGGGTTGTCTAGGGAGGAGGTAAGTGCGATTCTCTTTAACGATCCCATACAAAAAGTTATCACTATGAGTCTAACAAATTTAGGGGAAGAAGAAGAGTGCAATGAGGCAATTGAAGCCTTAGAAGCACAAGAAGAGATGCATGAAGTGGAGTTTGAAAAACTCCACGATGAGGCAGAAAACGTGAGAATCCACGGCCACACACTATATTCTACGGCCGTGGATTTCACAACCAAGACCGTGTCCCACTCCAGAGAGTTATACGGTCATGGAGGAGACATGACAACCGTATTTCCTTTCCACGCCCTAAACCACGGCCGTGGAGGACATGAGGAACCCGTAATTTTGGGCGTGGAAAGGGGTGATCGAGACACTTCTTCAACTTCTTTCGATTCTTCTCCCACACATTCAACACCCTTAGAAACTTCTAAGGAGACATCGGATGCTCCTCAAGGATCATTGGAAGCTCCGAAAGCGATGAAACTAAAACCACTTCCTACTCATCTAAGGTACGCTTTTCTAGGACCTAATTCTACCTTTCCGGTTATTGTTAGTTCCGATCTAAGCATAGATGAACATAATCAGCTCATGATTGTCCTTAGGAAACATAGAAAAGCTGTAGGCTATACTATTGAGGACTTAGTAGGAATTAAACCCTCCCTATGCATGCATAAGATACTAATGGAGGAAGATTTTAGAACTTCAAGACAACCTCAAAGGCGGTTAAATCCGACCATGAAGGAGGTTGTCAAGAAAGAAATTCTTAAGCTTCTTGATGCAGGTATCATCTACCCTATCTCCGATAGTAAGTGAGTGAGTCCAGTTCAAGTAGTTCCGAAGAAGGGAGGAATGACGGTCATCACCAACAAAAATAACAAACTCATTCCTACCCGAACCGTGACAAGATGGCGGATGTGCATAGACTACCGCAAGCTCAACAACGCAACGAGGAAGGATCACTTCCCATTGCCATTCATCGATCAAATGCTTGAAAGGTTAGCGCAACATTCGCATTTTTGCTATATTGACGGCTATAGTGGTTTCTTCCAGATCCCGATACACCCGGATGATCAAGAGAAGACCACATTCACGTGCCCATGGGGTACGTTTGCTTATAGGAGAATGCCGTTCGGGCTTTGCAACGCCCCAGCCACCTTTAAACGGTTCATGATGGCCATCTTCTCCGAATACATAGAGGAAATCATGGAAGTCTTCATGGACGACTTCTCCGTATACGGTTCCTCTTTTAACGATTGCCTTTCTAACCTTTCTCTTGTTTTGCAAAGGTGTGAAGACACTAACCTAGTTCTTAATTGGGAGAAGTGTCAATTTATGGTTAAGGAAGGAATTGTATTAGGTCACTTAATCTCTAGTAGAGGGATAGAAGTAGATAAAGCTAAGATAGAGACCATAGAGAAACTTCCTCCCCCAACTTCGGTGAAAGGGATAAGAAGTTTCTTAGGACATGCTGGATTTTATAGACGTTTCATTAAGGAATTTTCTGAAATATCAAAACCGCTCACTAATCTATTGATGAAGGATGCAGTTTTTGAGTTTTCGCAGGAATGTTTGGATGCGTTTAACACAATTCGGCAAGCTCTAATTTCAGCACCTATTATCCAACCTCCGGATTGGACTCTTCCCTTTGAGGTTATGTGCGATGCTAGTGACGTCGCTATAGGAGCTGTTCTTGGACAACGAAAGGAAGGGCAAACCCATGCCATATACTATGCTAGCAAGACGCTAGACGAAGCGCAGCTCAACTACGCCACTACCGAAAAGGAGTTTTTAGCCATTGTCTATGCTTCTGACAAGTTTCGCTCTTATCTTGTAGGTGCAAAGGTGATTGTCTACACGGATCATGCTGCGATCCGGTACCTCCTTGCGAAGAAAGATGCGAAGCCAAGGCTAATTAGATGGATTCTTCTCCTACAAGAATTCGATCTAGAGATCCGCGACAAGAAAGGTTCAGAAAATTCTGTTGCGAATCATTTGAGTCGCCTAACACATCTAGAGGACGACCATTTACCCATCGACGACTCCTTCCTGGACGAACACCTACACCTAATTGAGGAGTGCATCGATGTGATCTCCAAAGGTAACGAACCATGGTTTGCTGATTTTGTTAACTATTTGGTTTGTCAGGAGATACCGCCCGGACTATCCTACGCACAAAGAAAGAAGTTCTTTAAGGATTTCCGGGAATACTTTTGGAACGAGCCTCTCCTCTTTAAGAGAGGTCCGGATGGCATCATTCGGCGATGTGTGCCGGAAGATGAGATGCAAAGTGTCATCCGTCATTGTCATTCACTACCTTGTGGAGGACACGCTAGTTCGAACAAGACTAGCGCAAAGGTATTGCAATCCGGATTCTTTTGGCCTACTTTATTTAGAGATGTGCAATCCTTTGTTTCTTGCTGCGATGCTTGTCAGAGAACAGGTAACATCTCTAAGAGGAATGAGATGCCCCTCAACAATATCCAAGAGGTGGAGATTTTCGATGTTTGGGGAGTAGATTTTATGGGACCATTCCCATCCTCTTGTGGAAACCAATACATACTATTAGCAGTAGATTATGTTTCTAAATGAGTGGAAGCAATTGCCTCTCCCACCAATGATGCCATGGTGGTGGTTAAGTTCTTTAACAAGACCATCTTCCCGCGATTTGGGACACCAAGGACTATCATTAGTGATGGAGGTTCTCACTTCATTGCCCGGCGCTTTGAAGCTCTTCTAGCTAAGTATGAGGTTACTCACAAGATCGCTACCCCTTACCATCCACAAACGAGTGGACAAGTTGAGATCTCAAATAGGGAGATCAAAGGAATCTTAGAGAAGACGGTTTCAAGGACTAGGAAGGATTGGTCTTTGAAGCTTGACGATGCATTGTGGGCGTACCGGACTGCATACAAGACTCCCATAGGAATCACACCATACAACCTTGTGTATGGGAAGTCTTGTCACTTGCTGGTAGAGTTGGAGCACACAGCGTTTTGGGCTATCAAGTGGTTGAGTTTCAGCATGAAGGAAGCGGGAGAGAAGCGTCTCCTAGACCTTAATGAGCTGGACGAACTCCGCTTGAACGCTTATGAAAACGCTAAGATCTATAAGGAGAGAGCAAAGCGTTGGCATGATAAGCATATCATTCCAAAGGACTTCAAAGAAGGAGATCAAGTTCTCCTCTTCAATTCAACACTTCGTCTCTTTCCAGGTAAGCTTAAGTCTCGCTAGACCGGACCTTTTCTAATTAAGCGTATTTTCCCCCATGGTGCAGTTGAAGTATGGGGTGAAGCGGGCGGAAGCTTTAAGGTGAACTGCCAACGACTCTAGAAGTATACGCCGGAACTCCAAGTCGAAGAGTTCGCGCCTACCGCACTCGAATAAGTGCGAGATTGGTCTAGCTACGGACCTTAAACAAAGCGCTTCTTGGGAGGCAACCCAGGGTATTGCATTTTTGTTTTTGTTTTCGATTCATAGTTTAGCTTAGTTTAGACGTTTTTCGCTTTGTTTTGCCTTCGATTCCTTCCGGTATGTTCGTGTTTTTGGATGTAGGAACGATGGAAAAGGAAAAGGGAAGGATAATGTTGAAGAAAAGTGACGAAACTTGGACTTTGGAGCTTTATAGAGAGTTCCACGGCCTAAACCACGGTCGTGACAGCTACAGTGACCGTAATTTCCAAAAGCCTTTAAAAAATCACCAAAACCACGGTTCCGTACAATTCCACGGCCGTGGAACCCCCCGACAGACCGTGATTTTCAAAATTTTGCCTGTGACTATATAAACCACGTTCTTCACCAAAACACTCCACAAAAGCCTTTTCCACGACCCTAAAACGCCGAATTCACGACCTTCTCCCAAATCCTCGTTTCTTAATCGTTTTCAACGATTCTTCTGCCCAAATTGAAGCACATTCGACCACCAACAAGATCCAAGCGACAAATCGAGCGGCAATTCACCAAGGGACGCACAATTCGGATTTTAAAATCCGAAACCTAGGTTTTTCCACTCTTCTTGATCTTTGTCGATTTGATTCGTTTTTGTTAGAAATTTTAGGAAAAACTAATTGGAATTGGAAGGAATTAGATTAGGGCTGCCTGATTGTTGAGTTTGAGAGTTGTTTGCTGTGATTTGCGAAAGAAACAGACAAACCACGGTTCTTGGAAGAACCACGGCCGTGGAAAGGCTAGAACAGACCGTGATTCTTGACAGTGATGGATTTCGTAAGGAGAGTTTCAGGGAGGATTAAGGAGTAAAAGAATGACCAGAACAAGAAGAGGAAGGGTAATCCCGCTTCTTCTTCATCCTCTAGAGCACCACCACCCTCTTCCCCTTCACCTCCATCATCACCTTCATCACCCTCACCACCTAGCCCTAGAGTCCCGACCATTCATGAGGATCACCTCGACGCATTCGAGAGGATCCAAGAGAGAGCTGTGATTGGACCTAGGTACTTGTTGTTAGAGGATCTAGCTCCTCTTAACATCATAGAGGAGCTTACTTGGCTCTTGGATAGAGCCGGACTAGTTGTCTTCTCTGCTATCCGAGAAGACGCTTATGAGGAGATCACGAGGGAGGTTGTGACATCTTTTCAGCACAACCATGTAGATAGGACCATTTCTTTCCGTCTCATAGAAAGAAACTATGACTTTTCCATCCGTGAGTTCGGGACCTTCTTTGGGTTCCATGAGACCTTTAACGGTCGTTTTCCTAGTGGCGTGTACGCCAAGGACTTTTGGGAGGAGGTAGCGATGATCTACGCCAGCGAGGACCGTTGGCAACCTACTGACACCAAGGCTAAGTTGATGTACCACTTAGCCTTGAAGATTGCTCACCGTGTTCTTTCGGAGTGTCTCTTTCCTAGGATGGAGACGCCCCAAAAGATCAAGACAGATGAGCTATTTTTGCTGTATTCTATGCTGTATGGGCGCCGAGCTGACTGTGCCACCCTCTTAGCTGCTATTATGAGGAAACTCAAGAACAAGAGGAAGGGCAACATTGGATACGGTGGGATAGTTACCCACCTTGCTAGGGCGTTGGGAGTTGATTTTTCTACGTGCACCCGCATACCAGCCGTACCCTTAGGGCTTCATGCCTTCATGACTAGAGGGCTCATCTTCCCCACACATAGAGGTCCGCCTTATGCGGCCATGCCTTGGGAGAGCAGGACGGGTAGGGGTATTGAGTGGCTACAGGAGTAGTCCATTATGGAAGGACGCCATAATTGGACGGAGACGTTCGCTGCTATGCATGCGAACAGGATTGCAGCCCCTCCGTATGTTCCACCACCGCCCGTTGTTGAGGAGGAGGAGATGAGAGATCAGTTTGAGGGTGGAGGAGGAGCAGAGCAGGAGTTTGGCACGTTTCCGGATCAGCCGGATGCGGCCCCGATGTGCCTAGACGTTCTCCACGTCCAGCTAGAGCTTCAGGCTCGTCTTCTCGCCGCGCCAGTGTGAGTGAGAGACCCACTTGGGCTGACACACCTCCTGCATGGTACGGAGCTCCACCTCCATGGTCTACACAGGTACCATCTGCACCAGCACCAGCACCAGCACCGTCCGACGCTCCAGCATGGTACAGTCAGGCTCCGGGATGGTATGAGCAGATGCCGGATTGGGCTACTGGTCTTTCGGAGAGAGTAGGAGCATTGGAGATTCGAGCCGATGCTAGAGATGGACGCTTGGACGACCTCGATCACATGATGAGGGATGTCTACCGCCAGCAGTTTGGGCGGTTTTATGATCCTAGCTTCTCTCCATTCCCGCCTCCACCAGCGCCGCAGTGATTGATTTGCATGACCGTTTGCTTTAGCCGTTCCACCGCCATTTTGTGAGTTTCTTTTTCTTTTCTTCTTTTCTTTCTTTTATTTGAACATTAGGGACAATGTTCGTCCCAAGTATGGGGTGGGGTGTGACTAAAAGTTGTAATAACTCTTACTCACTATGTTCATTATATTGTTGCATGTTTCGTTATTGCATTGCATGAAAAAGAACTTGAAAAACCCATAAAAATTAAAAAAATTTTGAAAAATTTTGTGTTTCTAAGGAATTGAGATGATTTCCATGATAATCACTACTTGTGAATTGAGTTTGATGACAATTGCATGCTTAAAAGAATAGTGAATTGAAAAGGAAATAAATGAGTTGATTATACCTCTTTTCAAGTTTCATAATGTGATGAATGTTACTTAAATCATGTTGAGAAATTGAAGTTGAAATCACACTATAAGTTCTTATACTTCTTGTTGAGATGATTAAGGCAATTCGATTTTTCTTTCTTCTTTCTTTGATCATTTTAGCTCCTCATTGAAATATTGACCTCCTTTACCTATCTGGGAATTTGGAGAAGTGAATGAAAAAGGCATGTTTGATGTGGGAGGGCCATGAGACCAATTATTTGCAATCAAAAGAATAGAAAGAAATTGTAGGTTTGGGGAAGTCAATCATGATGATGAGTAACTCGGCACCATTCACATAGCCGGGTGTTTGTGTCTTGCCAAAGTCGGATTGAGCGATATTCCTAGCGGATTATGGTATGTGCGCTAAGGGTTTGAGGCATTTCATAAAAATTGAGAAACGCCAATCTCCTAGGCTTCGGTTTTTGTGCACCTCTGTCCATAACTCCAAAAGTAAAGTCGAAAAATGAAAAGAAGAGAGCGAAGCTCTAAGTTGAAGGTGTTGCGGAAACCGCAAAAGAAGAAGAAGGAGTAGTTGTCCACTTTCCCGGATTCATGCACCACATTCCTTAAAGTTTCCTTCCCTTTCCACATTCTAGACCTTTTTCTTTGAAAGTTCTTAAGATCAAAAGAATGCTATATGACTTGGTGATCTAAATTGAAGTTTCTTATGATTGATTTTGATAATGTTTAAGGGTTATGAAGTTTGTATGGAAGTTTGATTGATTCATGAGTTTTCTTTACTCTTTACTCTTTGATTAAGTGTATGAAAGTCTATAAACGATTGAAGCAAGATTTGAGAATGATCTATTGATTAGAAGGCACATTCATCCAAAAGAAGTATTACTTTGAGAAGGTACACATATTTCATCCTAACTCTTGTTTTAAAGCTTTTGAAAGACCTTGCTTAGGGACAAGCAACTGTTAAGTATGGGGTTATTTGTTAGCATGAAATATTGTGATATTTTAGGCACGTTTTCTAAACGTATTTGATTCATATTGATAGTCATCGATTGAGTATTGTTGCATTTGTGAGCTAGTTTGCCTATATTATCGATGTGGATGTCTACACAAGCTTTATGTTGATTATAGGTGATTGAGAGCTATTTTCGAACGGAATCGAGCAAGGATGAAGTTGTTTGACATGTCCATGGATTGAGAGCATTCTTAGGAGCAAAAGGAGTGTCAACTTATGGAATGCACGAGGCTAGGGAAGAATCACGTTCTTGCCCTAAACCACGCTCTAAAATACGGCCGTATTACATTCCACGTTCAGTTCAACGGCCGTGGAACCATGCAGGAGAAGCGTGGTTCATTCCAGAAGCTTTTACGGTCGTGGAATCATGTGTTCAAACCGTGTTGAATTCCACGCTCTAGATTACGGTCGTGGAACCTTCCACGACCGTGATCTTGGCGATCTTTTTCGCCACACTTTAAGCCACGATCTTTTAAAAGATTGGGCCGGGCCGCTACTTCATGATACCCTATAAAAGGACGGACGAAGAGAGATTCCGTCACCTCGCTTTAGGCTTACGCTTACGACTCCGCTTGACTCACTTTCGCCTACACCACGACTTAGATCTTTGCGACTTTTGCAAAAGACGGATTTTGTGTTCATCCTTGGATTTGCCCTAATCTCGCACTTTGGTGGAGATTGTGATTGAGATTTCCGGATTGACGGAAGATCGAAGATTCGGAAGATTGTTCGCAAGAAGATTTCTCTTCTTGTTTAGGTTTGATTTAGAAGACGGATTGACATCCCGTTCTTCCTTCTTATCTAAGATTGTGTTTGTTTGTTCTATTCCGAATCTATTAACGATATTCGTTCTTGATTGTGACTTTGAGATTGGTTTGAAGTTTATTGAAAGTTTTCGGAAGTTTTCATCCTTCAATCTTTTAATCTTTGAAATTGATATCATTATGACTATTGTTGGCTAAAAACCCTTAACAATTCTAAGGTGAAGGGTTGATAGTTGTCGCTTAGATGATGATAGATCGATCGTAAACAGATTGGACCCTGAGAGTTAGAGAGAATCGCCGCCAACCTTAAATTACGGCCTGTTCTTGAGTCCACGGCCGTGGAACCTCAAGAACTAACCGTGATGCCATTATCTAAACCAATGCATGTCCACTGCTGGTGCAGTCGAAGAACACTTCGGCCGAGATGCCAACCGAAGTGGAGCCACAGAAAGCGGAGGGTAAAACTGAAGTTTATGTTCCACCTCCCGCATACAAACCACCACTTCCATTCCCCCAGTCAAGGGTCAGAGCACATCTAGACAAGCACTTTGGTAAGTTCCTTGAGTTGATGAATAAACTGCACATTAACATTCCTTTCCTTGATGCTATTCTAGGAATGCCCGCCTATGGGAAGTTCTTGAAGGAGATCCTATCAAGGAAGAGGAAACTGGAAGATTTTGGTGAAGTTAGGATGACATCTAAATCCTTGGAACTTATTCAAATCATGAAGGAGAAGATGCCACCTAAGTTGAGAGATCCCGACTTATTTTGCATTCCCATTCAAGTTGGGGATGTCACTTGTGAAGCCCTATGTGATCTAGGAGCCAACGTGAGCATCATTCCGCTGGAGCTATGTGTGAAGATCGGACTTGGAGAGCCCAAGCCGGTCAAGATTCGACTATACATGGCGGATCGCTCCATCACCCATCCCGTGGGATTTCTAGAGGACGTTCCGGTCAAGTTAGGTAACTTCTATTTACCAATAGACTTTGTTGTACTTGACATTCCTCAGATTATCCTGTTCCTATTATTCTCGGGAGGCCATTTCTAGCAACTTCGGGTTGCAACGTGGATTGCAAGAACGCCAAGTTGAAATTCAACATTGGTGGCGATGAGGTCGAGTTCGCATTACTTGCAGCCATGAAAGGGGAGCAGCTAAGCGATGATATCTTCAACATCTACGATGAAGAAGAATCAAGAGAAGTGGTGAGCTTTATCCTTACTAACGATCCACTTGAAAGAGTTATTAGTTTCAGTTTAATGGAGGAAGGTATAGATGTTTCTTGTGATGCAGATATACGGAGCTTAAAAGCACTGGGAGAAGATCTAGGAGCTAAAACTGAGAAGCTAATCCAGGAGACGAAGATCTCCAGTTTCAGTTCCAGTTGCAGTACCTCGACCGAGGCACTTTCTGGACTGAGCGAGGCGACCGAAGTCGATGGCGAGACAATTTCAACTGAGACTTCCGAAAGTCCAGTTACTGGATCTACTCCACTGGAAGAAGAAAGCAAGAATCCCCCTCAGAAAGAACCCCCAGTTGTGGAGCTTAAACAACTCCCAAATCACTTGAGGTATGTCTTTCTTGGACCGGATTCCACTTATCCCGTTATTGTTAGTGCTTCCCTCTCCGAAACTGAATTGTCTAAACTAATGCATGTCTTGAGAAAGCATCAAAAGGCTTTGGGTTACACTATAGATGATCTTATTGGCATTAAGCCCTCTTTCTGCATGCATAAAATTCTAATGGAGGATGATCGTAAGACTTCACGGGAACCTCAAAGACGGTTAAATCCGATCATAAAAGAGGTTGTGAAGAAGGAAATTCTTAAGTTGTTGGATGCAGGTATCATATATCCTATCTCGGACAGCAAATGGGTTAGCCCGGTGCATGTAGTTCCGAAGAAAGGAGGGATGGCCGTTGTGACGAATAAGAACAACGAGTTGATCCCAACCAGGACCGTTACGGGCTGGAGGGTTTGCATTGATTATAGGAAGCTGAACACGGCCACACGGAAGGACCATTTTCCACTTCCCTTCATTGATCAAATGTTCGAGCGGTTGGCCCAACATTCACACTTTTGCTACTTAGACGGCTATAGTGGATTCTTCCAGATTCCTATCCATCCGGATGATCAGGAGAAGACCACTTTCACTTGTCCATGGGGGACATTTGCTTATAGGAGGATGCCATTTGGATTGTGCAATGCACCCGCTACCTTCCAGCGATGCATGATGGCCATCTTTTCTGAGTACATAGAGGAGATCATGGAGGTATTTATGGATGATTTTTCAGTATATGGTTCCTCTTTTGATGATTGCCTAACTAACCTTTCTCTAGTGCTACAAAGATGTGAAGACACTAATCTTGTTCTGAACTGGGAGAAGTGTCATTTTATTGTTAATGAAGGCATTCTGCTAGGACACCTCGTTTCTAATCGAGGCATTGAGGTCGATCGAGCTAAGATCGAAACTATTGAGAAACTCCCTCCCCCTTGTTTTGTTAAAGGTGTGAGGAGTTTTCTCGGGCATGCAGGTTTCTACAGGAGATTCATCAAGGACTTCTCCAAGATTTCTAAACCTCTAACTAACCTCTTGAATAAAGATGTTGTTTTTGAGTTTTCACAGGAGTGTCTTGATGCTTTTTACAGGATTAAGGAAGCGTTGATCTCCGCTCCCATTATCCAACCTCCGGATTGGACCTTGCCCTTTGAGATCATGTGTGATGCTAGTGATGTAGCCGTAGGAGCGGTGCTTGGACAGAAGAAGGATGGCCGGACCACCGCCATTTACTATGCTAGCAAGACGCTAGATGTAGCACAACGCAACTATGCTACCACCGAGAAGGAATTATTGGCGGTTGTATATGCTTTCGAGAAGTTTCGTTCCTATTTAGTAGGGTGAAAAGTCATTGTCTACACCGACCATGCAGCCATCCGTTACTTGTTGGCTAAGAAAGATGCCAAGCCACACCTTATTCGATGGATTCTCTTGCTTCAAGAGTTTGACTTAGAGATCCGCGATAAGAAGGGATCCGAAAATTCTGTTGCGGATCACCTCAGCCGGGTACCTGCATCTTCACGTGAAAAGGACAACTCACCCATAGACGATTCATTCCCCGATGAGCACTTACACTTGTTGGAGCGTTTGATGGACTTACTTACTTCACCCCAAGATGGAGGTGAAGTATGGGGTGAGGGCACCTCCCATCACGTTTGAGACGCATCATGGTCCAGCTAGCGACCTTAAACCAAGTGCTTCTTGGGAGGCAACCCAAGGTATTGCTTTCTTTTCCCTTTCTAGCTTAGATAGTTTTTCTTTTGCTTTGCTTTGTTTTGTTTTTGGCATCCTAGACAGATAACAGGTGACATCTAAGGAAGGAGAACAAACCAGGAGCGTAACTGGAAGGATAGAAGTTCGAGAATTCGAGAAGACGAAGTTTGACTGAGGCACATCTCGGTTGCTGTCAGAGCACCTCGACCGAGATGATTCTTGAGCAACCGAGGCGACTAGGGTTTTTGAAGAACCACCTCGGTCTAGTCGAGACCACCTCGACCGAGGTGACAGCAGTTCCAGAAAGGGTATAAAAAGGGGGGAAATTTCTTTTTATCCTCTTTACCTACCCCCTCAACCGCGGCGACCATTTCACCTCGCCTCCACGATTCTCGCTCGTTTTCTAAGATTTTCGCTTCCAAACTACGATTAAAGCATAGAGGATCCCAGTGCAACGTCGATCTGCGAAGAAATCGAACCGAAACTGCCGAACAAGGTAAAACGAGTACAAAACCCTAACCTCGCTGTTTTCGCTTCAATTTGGGCTTGGATTGCCCTGCATTTGCTGAGAAACGGATTAAGTACCCCCATAGGAACCAGTTGTAGTGATTTTGGGGGAAAAGAACTGGAAATTTTGAGGAAAATAGTTACGTAGTTTTCGCCTCGGTCCAGACGTGCTGTGCCTCGGCCGAGGTGTTCTTGAGTGTTGTCAGACCGACCGAGGTGACCTGACAGTGAAAATTTGAAAATGAGTTTTGAGAACGTCTTGCCATTAGGGATAGATCCTCCCCTTCCCCTTCTTCCTCTTCTTCCTGACCCTATCACCCGGTGATCCACGAGCGACACCGGGTCGATTACGACCGTATAGCAGCCCGTCTAGTGATAGCACCTCGCTTCCTGGACGTGTCAGCCTTCGACTGTCTCCATGTGGATGGAGACCTTAGACGGATGATATCGACGGTAGGATTGGATCAGTTTACTGAGATCCGCGCACCTGTCTATTTGGAGCCCACCTTAGAGTTTATTAGCTCCTTCACCTACCTCCCCACAAAGCGTTGTGTGAAGTACCGGTTGATGAACCGGAACTTCATAGTTCCACTAGAGTATTGGAGGGATATTTTTGGTTTCCCTGCCCCGACAACTGGTGATTTCCCGTCCCGATCTGTAGCTAGGGAGTTTTGGGGACAGATTGCTCACGTGGTTGAGCATGCAGATAGGTGGCGCCCTGGAGATTCCAAGGAGAAGTTCATCTTTCACTTAGCTTTTAGGTTAGCCCACCGCATTTTCAGCGAGACGCTTTTGGCGCGTACTGAGACGCCCCAAAAGGTTCGACAGGGGGAGCTGTTCAGCCTATATTGCATGGTGCTGGAGGGATCCCCGACTTTGGCTTGATGTTGGCAGAGGATCTGCACAGGATCAAGGCCAAGGCGAAGGGGGACATTTGTTGCGGAGGACTTGTGACCCACATTGCCAACTACCAGGACATGGATCTCAGCGCTTGCACTATGGTGGCGGCTGCCAAGCCGCTTGGGCTGCAGGAGATGATCACTCAGCGGATTCTGGTTCCCCGAGGACTGACTACACCATACGTGGCTATGCCATGGGAGCTGACTGCACCGTAGGGGATCAGGTGGTCAGCACAGTTTACAGTTTATGACCCTCATTACTGGCAGACCGCCTGGGCCCCACTGATGGAGGATTATAGAGAGGCAGTAGCTGCCCCAACTGAGGAGGAGGAGGTAGATGATGAGGAGACTGCTGATGATAGGAATGGTGGAGTCCCGATGGATATAGGGACAGATACTGCCGGGACGAGTGCGCCGGTTATTGATCTGGATGATGATGATATTGAGCCGGCACCTGCTGCATCACCATTGAGACCTGCTAGGCGTAGGGCACGCCGACATAGAGATCCAGAGGCTCACCGTCGGATCGATGATCTGACAGAGCAGATGATAGACTCTTATGCTGCTCTTATTGTGGACATCGATGAGAGATTTGCCGCCCAGCACCGACAGATCGACAGTTTGACTCATTAGATGCTAGAGAACCAGCATTATCAGCGCATGATGATGGAGATCCAGTTCCAGCAGACTATGGGTTATCCATTTGACCCATCCCAGTATCCATACGTGCCACCACCACCACCACCACCGGATCAGGATTATTGAGAGCCGCAGGATTTTCTTTCTTATTTTTATGCATTTCAGCTTATTATCCGGTGAGTATTTTATTCCTTAGACTTATTTTGACCCACTGGGACAGTGTGTCCCAAGTATGGGGTGTTTATTGATGTATTATTTGACACTTATGTGATGTATGACTCTACTTGATCGGATATTTATTTATATTTATGATTCAGTTTGCTTCTATGTGTTTATCTGAGACTGCATGCATACTTACAGGTTATTTGATTGAAAAAAATGTCGAAACTGAGAATAAAATTTTTTTGACCTCGACCGGGGCAGTTCTGGTCAAACGAGGTGTTTCACCTCGGTTGACCTAAGAACACCTCGACCGAGGTGGGATAACTGAGAGTTTTCGAAAACTATTTTTTTTGTGCTTCTTATCTGGATATGATCTCAGTTAAGATCTTGCTTACTGACTGGTTTTGAAATCTTTATGTGTTTTAAATGTTTGATAATATGTTTAAGTTGCTAAATGCTTTGTTTCAAATTTTTTGGCATGTTTAATACTTTGTTTTTATCCAAATTATGTTGAATTTGAAGGTTGACACCACATTATGAGTTCTCTCACTTTCTTCCAGGAAAGACCAAGGCAATTCATTCTTCTCTCTTATTCTTCTTGATCATGCTTAACCCCTCATATACATTTTGCCTCCCTTCACCTATCCGGGAATTTGGAAGCAAGCGAAGTGGTGAAAGCAAGTGAAGTTAAAGTTAAGAAGTTGGCTGGAAGTGAAAGTGTTAGAAAATAATAATAGGTTTGGGGAAGTCAATCATGATGATGAGTAACTCGGCACCATTCACATAGCCGGGTGTTTGTGTCTTGCCAAAGTCGGATTGAGCGATATTCCTAACGGGTCATGGTATGTGCATCAAGGGTCTGATGCATCTCAAGAAATTGATGATTGCTGATTTCCTAAGCTTCGGTTATTGTGCACCTCTGTCCATGCATCCCAAAAAGTAAAGTAAAAGAAAAAGTGTGAAATAAGCAAAGCTTATTGGTGGAAGATGTTGAAAGTCAAAGTGAAAGTGAAGTATATCCTTTTCCCGGATTCTAGCACCACATTACCTTACATACATCCCTACCCTACACGTTTCTTGACCTTTCTTTTGGGAAGCCCTTGAGACCTCGAGCTGGTTGATTGACTTAGTGGTTTAAACTGGATTATGCATGATTAATTTCAATAATTATGAGTTATTATGCATTCTATGATTTTATGCAAAGATGAACAACTTTCTTATATTTATAAAATGTTTTGATCATATTTTGATTTTAATTCCATGGAGTATTCTCTTAGAGTGATCTATGATTGTTGCACACCATAAAAATGTTTTGAAAGGCTTTCCATTGATTTTCTTGACTTATAATCCATTCTACCTTGCCTTTTATATGCGGAACTTGCTTGGCGACAAGCAAGGGCTAAGTATGGGGTATTTTGATAGCATGAATTATAGTCTATATTTTGGGGTTTGTTTGGACGTTTTATCTTCAATAATCTGCATTGTTTGTATGTATATTATAAGATTATATTACCATTTCATCTACCTTTACGGGAATCAAGGTCTACACCTAGTTTTGTTGTAATCGTAGGTAAAATGGCACGTTTTGCATCAAAAAGGAGCAAAAGGAGCTATGAAGTCATTGAACCTACATTCAGGAATATAAGGAACCATCCAGGAAGCATAACCATGGATGAAAGATTCACTTTGGACCAGATTTGAGAATTTCACTTTCAGTTGTGACTCACCTCGGTTGACCACAGATTCACCTCGACCGAGGTGATCCAGAGAGTCGACTCGACCGAGGCGAACACCTGGGACGCGGCGAGAATATTTTATTCTTGGCTGAGATCTTTTATCTTTGGAAAGAGATCTTATATTTTTGGGCTTGGCTCCTGGAAGGAAGAAGATATGCTAGATCATATATTTTACCTATTTTTATGGGAGGAGATCTTTCTAAGATACCTTATCTTTGGAGAGTAATTTTCCTATAAAAAGGGTCAGATTTCCCACAAATCCGACATCCGCTATCAATCCTGCATACAGTTGAAAATCACGCTACTACACCGCTGCAGCCACACTCCAGCTGGGAGATTTGAAGAATCTTTTTGAAGGTTGAAGAAGGAAGATTGTAGCTTTTATAGCTTTTGAAGGGTTTTTGTAAGATCATCTTAGATTCCCTTCCTTGTTGTTTGTCTTTTTGGATTTCTATCCAAGGAACGCTTTGTTCTGATATTTGATTCAGTTATTGAAGTATTTTCATTAAATTCTTCTTGTTCAAATATCCACTTTCTTCCCATATACTTGATTAATACTTTCATGATGATGAGTGGCTAATCTCTTTGTGTGATTGTAGGGTGATTGGCTGAAGGTTGTGGGAAAAATAATGATAGAATAATCTTAATCACAGTAGGACCCTGAAAGTTCGAGTCTTTAACCTTAACCCTAAGCATCTCGCTCAGTCGATGAACATCTCGGCCGGGGTGGAATTCTTCTAACCGAGGTGACTTATCTGATCCGAAACTGAGAGTTAAGTGTTAGAGTTTGCCAAATCCTATCCTTATTACACCTTTCCTGGTTCAATGCAAGCCTAGGATGAGACTTACCCGGTAATTCCTTAGTTTGTTTACCTAAGATCATAAGTGTAGGTAATAAAGGTTTATCCTTTATTGGGGTTTGAGTGTGCTTTCATCCCATCTTTGTGAGTTAGCCTGAGACTTACCCGGTAAAGGTTGATTCTATTCCCGTAGATGGTGTGTTAGTTTGAGGTTATAGTTCTTTATCTTAATTCCTTGAGACTTACCCAGTAATAGGAGTTGCGGTTTTGGATTAGTGAGTAGTGAGACTTACCCGGTGATCTATTCCACTTTAGTAACACTTTTCCTATGCAAAAACCTCAGCTTTGTTCGCTTATCTTTAGATCTTGAGTTGGAACCACAACTAGATGCTTTAATCCCTAGAATTGCATATTTACTTTATTGACTTTTATCATCTTTGATTGTTTTAATTACTTGTGGTTAGTGATTGCTAAAGCTTACCGTAATTGGACTTTGTTTCACTAAGTCCCTATGATCGACCCCTGAAATTCCTTGCTTTTTATTACGATTGACCCGTACACTGCGGGTTCGCATCCTTGTTTTAAGCTTACGTCTAGGGTTATAAATTTAAAGCTTGCACACACCGTTTGGAGCGAACAACCGTCTTCTCAAGTATCCCTTTTATCTCCCGTTGGAGATCTCCACTTGGCCACTAGTTTGGGGATGGTAAGGTGTTGCCACCTTATGAGTCACCCCATACTTAGCCAAAAGAGACCCAAAGTTCCTATTAGTGAAGTGCTTTCCTCCATCACTTATGATCATCCTCGGTGTCCCAAACCTAGGAAAGATCACTCGGTTGAAGAACCACACCACAACCTTGGCGTCATTTGTGGGAGAAGCGATTGCTTCCACCCATCTCGACACATTGTCCACCGCCAATAGGATGTAGAGGTTGCCACATGAAGAAGGGAATGGTCCCATGAAGTCCACACCCCACACATCAAATATTTCCACCTCTTGTACGTTGTTCAAGAGCATCTCATTCCTCCTTGAGATGTTGCCCGTCCTTTGGCAAGCATCACATGCCACTACAAAATTCTGCACATCTCTAAATAAGTTAGGGCAATAAAAACCTGATTGCTATACCTTTGCACACGTCTTGTGTGAGTTAGCATGGCCTTCGCATGGCAAAGAGTGACAATGCCGGATCACACTCTCCACCTCATCCTCCGGAATGCACCTCCTAAAGACTCCATCCGGCCCTCTCTTGAACAAGAGCGGTTCACTCCAATAGTAATGCCTCACATCCTTGAAGAATTTCTTCCTTTGGGCATAGGATAAACCGGGTGGCACCTCCTCACACACAAGGTAGTTCACAATATCGGCATACCATGGCTCATTACCCCTTGACACTTGAAACAAGCATTCTTCCACCATTTGCAATTGCTCATCCCGGAATGAGTCATCAATCGGAATGTCATCTCTCTCAAGCTCCAATGGTGGGAGTCTACTAAGGTGGTCTGCCACAGAATTTTCGGACACCTTCTTATCCCGGATTTCCAAATCAAACTCTTGAAGAAGAAGGATCCACCGAATCAACCTAGGCTTGGTGATAACACGATTTATGACTAGGTTTTAGCGTAACATTTAGATAAATTTCTCACTCATTCATGCATGGTCTAGCACTAGTTCACGACGTTTTGCACTCAATTCATGTATTTTGCCGAGATAGACGTGTACACGGACTTGTGCGTGTTTTATAGGTATTTCGGGAGAATTAGGAGCTAAAACGATGCGTTTGAGGATCGTTCATCTAGATGACACACCCTCGGACTCATTAGGACACAAGCTAAAGGCTAAGGAGGACTCATGAAGCCTTGCCAACACAAGCCATGCACCAAATCACAGCTTAATGATCCAAGGCGAAGTTTCTGAACAGAATCACGGTTCTCTGACACTCCACGGCCGTGGAATCACCCGTGGATTTTGCCAGATTCTCGTGACAGCTGTGCCACGACTCTCATGGCCAGCTCATGCAAGTTTGTTATAAAAGTGGTCCTTCATGGGCTGTGAGAGATATCCTGGAGCAGCTCTCCATTATCCATGACCCTCTAACAAAAATATTCTCTAAATAAGAAGTTTTTCTAGGAAGGAAAGTGTCAAAGAGGAAGAAGAAGAGCTCCATTGAAGAGGAGGAGAAGAACACACACCATCACCACACTTGATAGTTTTGTATTGAAGAATTCCGGATTCTATTTCTAAGAGTTGTATGAATCATTTAAACCTTCTTTTGGAAGGATTGTGAGTTATTCTAATTCTATTTTCAGCTTGGTTTTGCTTTAGTTCACTTGTCCATCTCTTTTCCTTCATTATCTTGCAAATGGATGTCATGATTTTATGTTTGTTTGTTTCGATTTCTATTATGAACGTTGTAGGCTAAATTGATGAGGTTCTAGGGTAAGGAAAGGAAGGTTATGGCTAGGGCTATGATAGGACGGACTTAGATTTACCTTTGGATGACTTGTGTGTATGAACGTAGTTGCTGTTAGAAATCACGGGTAGTTCTTGTCTGACCACGGCCGTGGTTTAGGTAGAACAAACCGTGATTTTCCCTAGCTCGATGGACCTTGTCCTAGATTGTTAAGATGTTGAAATCCTAAGTGTTTGTTGAGTTTAATCTATCCTAGGGTAACCTAGTATTAGTAACTAAGTGTTAGGAGAGACTTACCCGGTAATCCTTGCTCTTAGATTTCAAAGATAACAAACCTTAGGTAGTGGCGAGCCTAATAAGCCGCCATTGGATTAGGTGTGCTAGGATAGTTGTTTAGGACTTCCCTTTCCAAGACTTACCCGGTAAGGATAGGTTAGACCCCTAGCTAACAATCCGGTTTGTGTAGAATTCCTATCCTTAGGCTCTTAGAGACTTACCCGGTGATGAGACCTTAGGAGTGGACTAGTTGGACCATGAGACCTACCCGGTAATTGATCCCAATCTAGAAATGCTTAATCCCAACATAACATAGTTAATCCAAGAAATAAATTGATAACTTGAGTCCTATGCCATAACCGGAACTTCCAACCCCTAGAATCCGTCTTTTCTTTCCTTGATCATTATCTTGTTTAGTTTGTTTATTTGTGTTGATTCATAGTTTAGTTCATTGTTTACTTTGCATAAATTGTGATCTTTGATTGATCACCAAAAACCAACCAAAAACAATTGAGATTTTCATTTCTTTATTTCTTTCTTTCAACCTAGGTCTTTACTAAACTCAATCACAAATTCGAATCAATTTCACCTTAGTCTTTGTGTTCGACCTCGGAATACTATCTCTTCTACAAACGACCCGTACACTGCGGGTTTCGCTAGGTAGTTAGGATTTAGTTCGAGTTATAAATTTAAAACCCATTTGCGCATCACAATCTTAGCGTAACAAGTTTTTGGCACCGTTGCCGGGGACTAGGTCTAGATTGAGTCTATTTTGTGATTGTTTCTAGTATAGATCTTTCTTGTTGCTTTTGATCTCTTTTTGGTTTGTGTCTTTGCTTTTCAGGACATCTATTACTCTTTAGGTGTATGCGAAGATCTCGTCGCAAGGAATTAGCTCCGTTCGATCCCGAACCGGAGAAAACCCTTAGATCTAGATCAAAGAACATCCGAAAAGAGAAAGAGATGGCCGGTAGAAATCTCCAAGCTGAGTTGGATGAAGCCTTAGAGCAAATAAGGCTAAGAGATGAGCTCTTAGAGGAAGAAAGGAGACTTGCCAATGAGAGGCAAGAGGAAACTAGGAGGGAGATTGATGAGATTAGGCAAGCCCTTGTTCAAGGAGAGCTTAATCGCCGACAACCTCCACCTCCTCCACCACAACCGCAGCCGGCGGCTAATGTTAGGGTTGTGCCCATTGCTGTTGAAGAACCACAAACCCTAGGGAGACGTGTGGATCCGGCACAAAGAGCACACCGTCCGGGTGTGAACTTAGGAGATCCCGCAGCCCACAACTATGAGCTCCGCCCTCAAGTTCTACAAATGATCCGGCATAATCAATTTGGAGGGATGGAAGGAGAGTCTCCTCATCAACACTTGATGAACTATGAGATCTTGATGGAGACTCTAAGACCGCCTAGATTGGAGAGCAACAACCATAAGCTTAGGGCTTTTTCCTTCTCTCTTAAGGATAAAGCCTTGGCTTGGTATCAATCTATTCCGCAAGGGCGAGTGAGTACTTGGGAGGAGATGACAACTGAGTTTTTAACAAAGTTCTTCCCGCCTTCCAAGACTACTGAATTAAGAGGGAAGATCAATGCCTTTGTGATGAAGGATAGAGAAAGCCTATTCAAGTCTTGGGAAAGGTTCAAAGACCTTCTCCTAGATGTCCGCACCACGGTATACCGAAAATAGAGCTTTTGGAGATCTACTTCAAGGAACTTGATGAAGATAGTCAATTCAAGCTTTAATCTCTTTCCGGTGGGACTTTCACGGGAAAGAATGTGGATGAAGCTTGGGAATTTGTAAAGAAACAAGCTTTGGTGATTGAGAAGTACTCCCATAGGAAGAGTGATGGAAGAAAAGCGGGAGCATATGAGGTGAGTGAAGTCACCATGAGTAATTTCAAGCTTGACGCCATCAACAATGAGTTGAAGTCCTTGAGGGAGTTGTGTGCTACAACTTTGAAGAACCAAGAAACTCCTCAAGTGCTTCCACAAGCCAACTTGTCTTCCAAGGAGGAGGATGTGAATTATATGGGAAGGGACAACTTCAACAATTACCAAGGCCCAAGGAGTTTTAACAACAACCGGCAATTCAACAATTACCGGCCCAACCACAACCATCCCGGATTTTCTTACTCTGACCCGGATGGAGCCTTGAACCCTTCCTCCTCCACAAGCACAACACCACCATCAAGAGCTTCACAAGAACCTCCACCCGGATTTACTCAACCTCCAAAAGATAGAACCGAAATAATGTTTGAGCAATTGCTTGGAAGGTTGAGTAGTCTTGAGAGCACGGTGACTTCAATTTCTAAGGCTCAAAAGGTTTTGGAAGCACAAGTGTTCCAAAAGGCGGGTGAAGCCCATAGAGACCCGGGAAAGCTTCCCGGAAGAACCGAAGACAACCCAAGAGGCCAAGTGTTGGCTATTACAACGAGGAGCGGGTTGAGTATGAAAGATCCTTTGCCCAAGGACAATACTAAGGGAAAGCAAGTAGTGGTAGAAGAGGGAAAGTTGCAAGAAGATGGAGGCAAGAGCAAGGATGTAGAGCCAACCTATGTGGCACCGCCTCCATACAAGCCACCACTACCGTTCCCACAATCAAGAGCAAGAGCTCGTTTGGACAATCACTTTGGTAAGTTCCTTGAACTAATGTCCAAATTACATATTAACATTCCGTTCATGGATGCCATTTTAGGAATGCCGGCATATGGCAAGTTTTTGAAGGAAATACTCTCCAACAAAAGGAAGTTGGAGGAGTATGGGGAGATAAGAATGACCAAGAGATCCTCGGAATTGATCCAAACAATGAAGGAGGAGATGCCTCCCAAGCTAAGAGATCCGGGCTCTTTTTGTGTCCTAATTGGAGTGGGAGATGTGAAGTACGAGGCCTTTTGTGATCTTGGGGTGAGTGTAAGCATCATACCGCTTGCACTTTGTAACAAGGTTGGGCTAGGAGAGCCGAAACCGGTCAAGATGACCCTTTATATGGCGGATCGTTCTATCACTCATCCGGTTGGGATCTTAGAAGACATCCCGGTGCAACTAGGAGGATTCTATGTGCCGATTGATTTTGTAGTCTTGGACATTCCAGCGGACTATCCGGTTCTCATCATCTTAGGAAGACCCTTCCTAGCCACCTCCGGATGCCTAGTGGATTGCAAGAATGGAACTCTCTCCTTCAACATTGGAGAAGAGAACGTCAAGTTCAAGTTATCCACAATGACCAAAGGGCCAGCCCTTGATGAGGATCTCTCTAACATAGTCGAGCAAGAGGAATCTAGGGAAGTTGTGAGCTCGATGTTGATCAAGGATCCCTTGAAGAAGGTTCTTACCTTAAGTATGATGGAGGAAGGTGTTGAGGAGGCTTGCAATGAAGAGATCAAGGCCTTGGAAGCATTGGAAGAGGAGCCAAGAGTTGGATTTGAAAGCCACGAAGAGGTGTTGAACAGCTGCAGGTTCCACGGTCGAGATCTATGTTCCACGGCCGTCAAACTTTCTGGACAACTCCGGGAAGCAAGCTTAGCAAGAACCACGGCCGTGGAAGTTGAGCAAAACGTGATTCCAGCCATGGTTTTCCCTGGACCAGTCCTTGATGATGATCAAGCTTTTAGGAGCCATGAGGAGTCTTCATTTGCTTTGGATTCATCTCATCCAACATTATTTGGATCATCTTCAACCGATAAAGGTCCTCCTCTACTTGAACTCAAACCCCTCCCCTCTCATTTGAAGTATGCATTTCTTGGTGAAAACTCTACATATCCTGTGATTGTTAATGCATGCTTAAGTGATGATGAACTTGCTAAGTTGTTGCATGAACTAAGATTGCATAGGAAAGCCATTGGCTACACTATTGATGATTTGGTTGGCATTAAGCCTTCTTTGTGCATGCATAAGATAATGATGGAAGATAACCACAAACCCTCTATTGAACATCAAAGGAGATTGAATCCTATAATGAAAAAGGTAGTCAAAAAGGAAATCATTAAGTTGCTAGATGCGGGAATTATCTACCCTATCTCGGATAGTAAGTGGGTTAGTCCCGTTCATGTAGTTCCTAAGAAGGGTGGGATGACCGTAGTAACTAATGAGAACAATGAACTAATCCCGACTAGGACGGTTACAGGGTGGAGGATGTGCATTGATTATAGGAAATTGAACATGGCCTCTAGGAAAGATCACTTCCCTCTCCCCTTCATTGACCAAATGCTAGAAAGGTTAGCTCAACACTCTCATTTTTGCTATCTAGATGGTTATAGTGGATTCTTCCAAATCCCTATCCACCCCGATGACCAAGAGAAAACAACCTTTACATGTCCATGGGGTACTTTTGCATATAGGAGAATGCCATTTGGGTTGTGTAATGCACCCGTCACCTTTTAAAGGTGTATGATGGCTATCTTTTCGGAATACATAGAAAATATCATGGAAGTATTCATGGATGATTTCTCTGTTTACGGTTCTTCCTTTGACAATTGCTTTGCTAACTTGTCATTAGTATTGCAAAGATGTGAGGAGACAAATCTTGTCTTGAATTGGGAAAAATGCCACTTCATGGTAAGTGAAGGCATTGTGTTAGGACACTTGGTGTCTAACCGTGGCATTGAGGTTGATAGGGCCAAAATTAAAATGATAGAGAAGTTGCCGCCACCTACCTCGGTGAAGGGGGTAAGGAGTTTCTTAGGGCATGCCGGTTTTTACCGGAGGTTTATTCAAGATTTCTCTAAAATTTCTAAGCCTCTCACTAACCTACTAACGAAGGATGTTGATTTTGTCTTTTCCAAAGATTGTCTTGAGGCTTTTTGTAGGTTGAAGAACGCCTTGATCTCCGCACCTATCATGCAACCTCCGGATTGGAGCCTACCATTTGAGATCATGTGCGATGCAAGCGATGTAGCCGTAGGGGCTGTTTTGGGGCAAAGGAAAGAAGGGCGCACTCATGCTATTTATTATGCTAGTAAGACGCTAGATGATGCCCACCTCAATTATGCTACCATCGAAAAGGAGTTGTTGGCGGTGGTGTATGCATTTGAGAAGTTCCGCTCATACCTTGTTGGAGCGAAGGTCATAGTTTATACGGATCATGCTGCGATCCGTTATCTACTTACAAAGAAGGATGCCAAACCAAGGTTGATTCGGTGGATCCTTCTTCTTCAAGAGTTTGATTTGGAAATACGAGATAAGAAAGGATCCGAGAACTCCGTGGCGGATCACCTTAGTAGATTGCCTCCATTAGAGCTTGGAAGAGATGACATTCCAATTGATGACTCATTCCGAGATGAGCAATTGCAAATGGTGGAGGAATGCATGTTCCAAGTGTCTAGAGGAAGTGAGCCATGGTATGCCGACATTGTGAACTACTTAGTGTGTGAGAAAGTGCCTCCCGGATTGACATATGCACAAAGAAAGAAGTTCTTCAACGATGTGAGGCACTACTATTGGAGTGAACCACTTCTATTCAAGAGAGGGTCGGATGGGATGTTTAGAAGATGCATACCGGAAGATGAAATGGAGAGTGTGATCCGGCATTGTCACTCCTTACCATGTGGAGGCCATGCTAGCTCACACAAGACGTGTGCAAAGGTATTGCAATCCGCTTTTTATTGGCCTAACTTGTTTAAAGATGTGCAAGGTTTTGTAGCGGCATGTGATGCTTGCCAAAGGACGGGCAGCATCTCAAGGAGGATTGAGATGCCCTTGAACAACATTCAAGAAGTGGAGATTTTTGATGTGTGGGGTGTGGACTTCATGGGACCATTCCCTTCTTCATGTGGCAATCTCTTCATCCTATTGGCGGTGGACTATGTGTCAAGATGGGTGGAGGCAATCGCCTCTCCTACAAATGATGCCAAGGTGGTGGTGCGGTTCTTCAACCGGGTGATCTTCCCTAGGTTTGGAACACCAAGGGTGATCATTAGTGATGGAGGAAAGCACTTCACCAATAGGAATTTTGGGGCGCTTTTGGCTAAGTATGGGGTGACTCACAAGGTGGCAACACCTTACCATCCCCAAACTAGTGGCCAAGTGGAGATCTCCAACCGGGAGATCAAGGCCATCCTTGAGAAGACGGTGTCTAGGACTAGAAAGGATTGGGCTATGAGGCTCAATGATGCCTTATGGGCATATAGAACCGCCTTCAAGACACCGATTGGCACCACTCCTTACAAGTTGGTCTATGGCAAGTCTAGCCACCTTCCGGTAGAGATGGAGCATAGAGCTTATTGGGCCATTAAGTGGCTAAATTTTGATCTCAAGGCGGCGGGAGAAAAGAGATTGCTTGAATTGAATGCCCTCGAGGAGATCCGGTTGGACGCTTATGAGAATGCCCGGATTTACAAGGAGAGAACCAAAAGATGGCATGACAAGAAGATCATCCCCAAGGAATTGAGTGAAGGAGATCTTGTCCTTCTCTTCAACTCAAGGCTAAGGCTCTTTCCCGGAAAGCTCAAATCAAGATGGACCGGGCCATATGTGGTGAAGAAGATCTTTTCCCATGGAGCCATTGAGATAGGAGGGGAACATTGTGGGAACTTTAAGGTGAATGGGCACCGGTTGAAGAAGTATATCCCAGGAGCTCCGGTAGAGATAATTGCCCCGCTTCACCTAGAGTAGACGCCCCCGAGTTTGGTCAAGCTAATGACCTTAAAGAAGCGCTTGGTGGGAGGCAACCCATTGGTAACATTTTTCCTTTTTCGTTTTTAGATTTTTCTATCTTTGTGTGTGTTTTGTCTACTTTGTGTGTGCTAGAACATTAGTGGCATTGGAAGCCTTGCTTGACATAGGAATGATGATGATGAACCCCTCATCAATTATGGGTGGAGCGGACGCGGAACTTGGACGGCTAGTGGTGCCTAGCGCGGGTCCCGAAGCTTTGATGGATGCTTAAGAGCTCTCTACCATGGTTGATAGGATCATCAAACATCAATTCGCTATTGAACAATCCCGAATACCATAGCAAACAAATTGTTACATTGTGAGAACCTTCTTTCACTCTCTTTACTTGTATACCACATTGGGGACAATGTGTTTCTAAGTATGGGGTGGGGTTTGCATGATCCTTTGCATGATGAGCATCTAGGATAGTTTAAAATCTTCACATGTCTTGCATTGTACATACTTAAATCGAAAATACCATAAAAATTAGAAAATTTTAAAAAACATTTTGTGCTTTCTAGGCTTGGATATGACCCTAATGATGAATCTTGTCTTGTGAATTGGCTATGGATGGCCTCATGTGTTAGGATTAATGAACGCATATGTGGACTTGAAGTACTTCTCTTGAAATTCTATGAATGATTTGTGACCATGATGTTTGCCTAGAAAGGATTGAGTAGTGAAAATCGAAATTACATGATAGTTCTTGCATACCATCTAGGAATGAATGAGGCAATTCATCTTTCTCTACTTCTCATCTTAATCATGATTGCTTGAGCACCTCAATTGAGATAAAATTGACATCTTTTAACCCATCCGGGAATAGGAGCATGCTAGTGTGTTGATATGTGCAAAAAGCAAGTGTGGGGTGAAGTTGTTGATGAAAAGAATATCATGCATAAAATGCTGAATTTGTTGTGAAAGTGTAGCCAAAAATATAGGGTTGGGGACATTGGCTTAAATGACAAGT
Source organism: Fagopyrum esculentum (assembly GCA_033239045.1). NCBI lineage: Eukaryota > Viridiplantae > Streptophyta > Magnoliopsida > Caryophyllales > Polygonaceae > Fagopyrum > Fagopyrum esculentum. The sequence goes on along the minus strand of BSUD01000006.1, from coordinate 104,005,692 downwards.
AACTCGGTACACTTCACATAATCGGGTGTTGGTGCCTTGCCAAAGTCAAATGAACCAATAGTCCTAACGAGCTTTGGTATGTGTGCCCGGTGTGGATGCACCTCAAAAACTAAGAAAAAGCCCGAGGACGGCTAATCACCAAGGTTTCGGCTTTTGTACACCAATGCCATTGTCTCAAAAATAAGTCAAAGAAAAAGAAAAGAAAGAAAAGATAGAGGAAAATATACACTTGAGGGAAGTTGATCGAGGACAAGATTGTGGAGTTAGTTCCGTTCCCGGATTAGCATCACATAACCTAGAAATCCCCACCAAATCACTACATTTCTTGGCCCTTTTATCTCACAAGACCTTATGACCTATTTGCATGTTTGTAAGACTTAGTGGTTTAGATTGGATGTACTCTTGATCTTCTTGACTTCTTCATCTTTACATTTCATGCATACTTTTGAGTTAAGTACAATTGTCTTTCCATGTCTTCATTTGTTTGAATGCATGATTGCTTGTCCTTGCCATGAACATGACTTTGAAGGTGATCCAATGGTAGAAGCACAAACCCAAAAAAAGATTTTGCCATTTTTCTGCATACATAAATCATGTCATCTCTTAGTCTATAGTTGGGAATTTGCTCGGGGACGAGCAAACCTTAAGTATGGGGTATTTTGATAACACGATTTATGACTAGGTTTTAGCGTAACATTTAGATAGATTTCTCACTCATTCATGCATGGTCTAGCACTAGTTCACGACGTTTTGCACTCAATTCATGTATTTTGCCGAGATAGACGTGTACACGGACTTGTGTGTGTTTTATAGGTATTTCGGGAGAATTAGGAGCTAAAACGATGCATTTGAGGATCGTTCATCTAGATGACACACCCTCGGACTCATTAGGACACAAGCTAAAGGCTAAGGAGGACTCATGAAGCCTTGCCAACACAAGCCATGCACCAAATCACAGCTTAATGATCCAAGGTGAAGTTTCTGCACAGAATCACGGTTCTCTGACACTCCACGGCCGTGGAATCACCCGTGGATTTTGCCAGATTCTCGTGACAGCTTTGCCACGACTCTCATGGCCAGCTCATGCAAGTTTCTTATAAAAGTGGTCCTTCATGGGCTGTGAGAGATATCCTGGAGCAGCTCTTCATTATCCATGACCCTCTAACAAAAATATTCTCTCAACAAGAAGTTTTTCTAGGAAAGAAAGTGTCAAAGAGGAAGAAGAAGAGCTCCATTGAAGAGGAGGAGAAGAACACACACCATCACCACACTTGATAGTTTTGTATTGAAGAATTCCGGATTCTATTTCTAAGAGTTGTATGAATCATTTGAACCTTCTTTTGGAAGGATTGTGAGTTATTCTAATTCTATTTTCAGCTTGGTTTTGCTTTAGTTCACTTGTCCATCTCTTTTCTTTCATTATCTTGCAAATGGATGTCATGATTTTATGTTTGTTTGTTTCGATTTCTATTATGAACGTTGTAGGCTAAATTGATGAGGTTCTAGGGTAAGTAAAGGAAGGTTATGGCTAGGGCTATGATAGGACGGACTTAGATTTACCTTTGGATGACTTGTGTGTATGAACGTAGTTGCTGTTAGAAATCACGGGTAGTTCTTGTCTGACCACGGCCGTGGTTTAGGTAGAACAAACCGTGATTTTCCCTAGCTTGATGGACCTTGTCCTAGATTGTTAAGATGTTGAAATCCTAAGTGTTTGTTGAGTTTAATCTATCCTAGGGTAACCTAGTGTTAGTAACTAAGTGTTAGGAGAGACTTACCCGGTAATCCTTGCTCTTAGATTTCAAAGATAACAAACCTTAGGTAGTGGCGAGCCTAATAAGCCGCCATTGGATTAGGTGTGCTAGGATAGTTGTTTAGGACTTCCCTTTCCAAGACTTACCCGGTAAGGATAGGTTAGACCCCTAGCTAACAATCCGGTTTGTGTAGAATTCCTATCCTTAGGCTCTTAGAGACTTACCCGGTGATGAGACCTTAGGAGTGGACTAGTTGGACCATGAGACCTACCCGGTAATTGATCCCAATCTAGAAACGCTTAATCTCAACATATCATAGTTAATCCAAGAAATAAATAGATAACTTGAGTCCTATGCCATAACCAGAACTTCCAACCCCTAGAATCCGTCTTTTCTTTCCTTGATCATTAATTTGTTTAGTTTGTTTATTTGTGTTGATTCATAGTTTAGTTCATTGTTTACTTTGCATGAATTGTGATCTTTGATTGATCACCAAAAACCAACCAAAAACAATTGAGATTTTCATTTCTTTATTTCTTTCTTTCAACCTAGGTCTTTACTAAACTCAATCACAAATTCGAATCAATTTCACCTTAGTCTTTGTGTTCGACCTCGGAATACTATCTCTTCTACAAACGACCCGTACACTGCGGGTTTCGCTAGGTAGTTAGGATTTAGTTCGAGTTATAAATTTAAAACCCATTTGCGCATCACGATCTTAGCGTAACACTTGGCATCCTTCTTTGTAAGGAGATAACGGATTGCAGCATGATCCGTATAAACAATGACCTTCGCTCCAACAAGATATGAGCGGAACTTCTCAAATGCGTACACAACCGCTAGCCACTCCTTCTCGGTGGTAGCATAATTGAGCTGGGCATCATCTAGCGTCTTGCTCGTATAATAGATGGCATATGTTAGCCCATCTTTCCTTTGCCCCAAAACAGCCCCAACGGCTACATCACTCGCATCACACATGATCTCAAACGGTAGACTCCAATCCGGAGGTTGCATGATAGGGGCGGAGATCAAAGCATTCTTCAACCTACAAAAAGCTTCAAGGCAATCCTTGGAGAAAACAAACTCAACATCTTTCATTAGTAGGTTAGTAAGAGGCTTAGAAATCTTAGAGAAATCTTTAATAAATCTCCGGTAAAAACCGGCTTGCCCTAGAAAGCTCCTTACCCCCTTCACCGAGGTAGGTGGTGGCAACTTCTCTATCGTCTCTATCTTAGCCCTATCAACCTCAATGCCACGGTTGGACACCAAGTGCCCCAACACAATGCCTTCACTTACCATGAAGTGGCATTTCTCCCAATTCAAGACAAGATTTGTCTCCTCACATCTCTTAAGCACCAAAGACAAGTTAGCTAGGCAATCATCAAAAGAAGATCCATAAACGGAAAAATCATCCATAAACACTTCCATGATGTTCTCAATATATTCAGAAAATATGGCCATCATACACCTTTGAAAGGTGGCGGGTGCATTACACAACCCAAATGGCATTCTCCTATATGCAAATGTACCCCAAGGACATGTAAATGTTGTTTTCTCTTGGTCATCCGGGTGAATAGGAATTTGGAAAAACCCACTATAACCATCTAAGTAATAAAAGTGAGAGTGTTGAGCTAATCTCTCTAGCATTTGGTCAATGAAAGGAAAAGGGAAATGATCTTTCCTAGAGGCCACATTTAGTTTCCTATAGTCAATACACATCTTCCATCCCGTAACCGTCCTAGTTGGGATTAGTTCATTGTTCTCATTTGTCACTACGGTCATACCACCCTTCTTAGGAACTACATGAACGGGACTAACCCATTTACTATCCGAAATCGGGTAGATGATTCCTGCATCTAGCAACTTAATGATCTCTTTCTTAACTACCTCTTTCATTATAGGATTCAACCTTCTTTGATGTTCAATAGAGGGTTTATGGTCATCTTCCATCAATATCTTATGCATGCACAAAGAGGGCTTAATGCCAACAAGGTCATCAATGGTGTATCCTATTGCCTTTCTATGCAGTTTCAATTCATTCAATAATCTATCAAGCTCATCATCATTCAAAGATACATTCATAATCACCGGATAAGTAGAATTTGAACCAAGGAAAGCATACTTTAAATGAGAAGGAAGAGGTTTTAGATCAAGTTTAGGAGGACCTTTTTCGGTTGGAGATGATCCACACAATGTAGGTTGAGATGATTCCAAAGCCATGGAAGCCTCACCTAAGTCCCTTGATGATTGCTCACAAACACTTGGCTGATGCTCAAAAGACTCAGGAAAATCGACCCTCTGTGAAGAAAATCGGCCGATCTGGGGGTCGATTTCATTTTCTGCATTTGCAAAATTGGATGGAAATTCAGGCTGTGTGCAAAAATCGGCCGATCTGGCCCCCTTCTGTCCGATTTTTCTACAGGAATTTCTCTCTTCCTCTAGTACTTCAAATCCAACACTTGGTAGCTCATCCAATGCATTCAAGGCCTTGATCACTTCATTGCTACTCTCCTCAACTCCTTCCTCCATCAAACTCGAGCTAAGAACCTTCTCAAGTGGATCCTTGAGCAAGATTGAGCTCACAACCTCTCTAGACTCCTCTTCCTCAACAATGTTGAAGACATCTTCACCTAGGGCTGGCCCCTTCACCATTGTGGACAAATTAAACTTGATGTTCTCTTCTCCGATGTTGAAAGAGAGAATTCCATTTTTGCAATCCACCAAACATCCAGAAGTAGCTAGGAAAGGTCTCCCCAAGATGATAGGAACCGGATAATCCGCCGGGATATCCAAAACAACGAAGTCTATAGGCACATAGAACTTCCCTAGTTGCACCGGAATGTCTTCCAAGATCCCAACCGGATGAGTGATTGAACGGTCCGCCATGTAAAGGGTCATCTTGACCGGCTTTGGCTCTCCTAGCCCAACCTTGTTGCAAAGTGCAAGCGGGATGATGCTTACACTTGCCCCAAGATCACATAGGTCGTCATACTTCACTTCTCCCACTCCGATTGGCACATAAAAGGTTCCCGGATCCCTTAACTTAGGAGGCATCTCCTCCTTCATAGTTTGAATCAACTCCGAGGACCTTTTTGTCATTCTCACTTCTCCATACTTGTTAGCATGAAATATTGTGATATTTTAGGCACGTTTTCTAATCGTATTTGATTCATATTGATAGTCTTTGATTGAGCTTTGTGCATATGTGAGCTAGTATTACCTATATTGTCAATATGGATGTCTACACGAGTTCTATGATTGATTATAGGTGATTTGGAGCTATTTCCGAACGGGATCGAGCAAAGGAGAGTTGAGTTGATGTGTCCATAGTCGAGGACACTTTTTGAAGCATTTTGGAGTCTTAGATTGAAGAATGCACGAGTTAGGGAAGAATCACGCTCTTGATTACGCCCTAAAACACGGCCATACCACAAACCACGTTCTTGCCCTAAATTACGGCCGTGGATTTTGAGTCAAAATTTGATGTTCATTCCAGGGAATTCTACGGCCGTGGAACTAACCGTAGTAGTTTCCACGCCCAAAAATTACGGTCGTGGAATCTTCCACGACCGTGATCTTGGCGAATCTTTTCGCCATGTTTCGAAGCCATGATCTTTTAAAGATTGGGCCGGGCCGACACCTTTCCCTGCATTATAAAAAGACGGAAGAAAGGAGATTTCGTCATCACCGCTTACATTTCCGCTCTAGGTTTACACTTGCGACATCACCGTCTAGACGAGCACGTTTTACCTAGCTTGCTTGGAAGCAATTGAGATCTCTTTGAAGAGATCGAAGTTCGTGTTTGGAATTCCTGGAATCTCGTACTTTTGGTGGAGATTGCCGTAGAGATTCCCAGGAATTGCGGAAGATCGAAGTTCTTGGAAGGTTTTGCAAGAAGATCTCTCTTCTTGATTAGGTTTGATTTGAAAAACGGATTGACATCCCGTTTTCTTTTCTTTCCTAGGATTACGATTAATTGTTCTATTGAGAATCTTTGACATTGTGTGTTCTCTTTGTGATTTTGAGATTAAGTTGAAGATTATTGAAAGTTCTTGAAAGTTTTCATCTTTTCATCTTTTAATTCTTGAATTGAAATCAATATGACTGTTATTGGCTAAAAACCCTTAACAATTCTAAGGTGAAGGGTTGATAGTTGTGGCTTAGATGATGATAGATCGATCGCAAACAGATTAGACCCTGAGAGTTAGAGAATTATCGCCGACAACCCTAAATTACGGGCTGTTCTTGAGTTCCACGACCGTGGAATCTCAAGATCCAACCGTAATTTCCTTAAGTTTACGAGCTTGCTTTTACCTTAATCCAAAGTTAAAGATTTGCTTTAGCTTAGTTTAGACTTGTCTTTTCTAGGTGGTAGTGAAGCCTCAACAACCTCTACCTCGATTGTGAGCCTCAACAACCTCAATCGGATAAGTTAATCTTGATCTTTAGATTATAGGTTTGGGTATTTGATGCTAATCCTTGTCTTTAAAACCTTTCTATATTGAGCCTCAACAACCTGTATAGGGAGCGTCTTTTAGGTGAGTTACATAAGGTTTTTGGAACCTCAACAGTACGATTACCTTACATTAGTATACCTTTGCATATCTCAACTCTGTCTTTATATCATTTAGTATATCTTGAATCGATTGCCACAGCTGGATTCCTGGATCTTTAGGATTGTTGTTTTCCCAATAATCTGCAAAACTCCACATATTTACTTGCTTGATAACCTGCAACTGAGTTCGTTCCACCCAAATCCCTGTGTTCGATACTCTGGAATTCTTGCTTAACTACGTCGATCCGTACACTGCGGGTTCGCTTGCTTGATTCTAGTTTTATAAATTTAAAGCTTATTTGCACACACCTCTAGGGGCGAACAAGTTTTTGGCGCCGTTGCCGGGGATTTGGCTTCGTCCGAATCCGGTAGCCGGTTGTCAAGCTTGGGAGCTTGCTCTCGTTATTTGATTTTTCTTTGAGTGCATGCGCAGGTCTAGGAACACCGAAGATCTCTTACCTCTTGATCAAGAGCTAGAGAAAACCTTGAGACAAAGACGCAAGGAAAAGAGGATGGCTCAAGAGAACGAACGCGATCTTCAAACTGAGTTGGCAGAGAAGGAAGCTCAACTCCGATGGAATGAGACTCTCCTCCAGGATGAGATGGATCGTCATCAATCTCAAGTTAACGGTCTACAAGACATGATCGCCCAAATGAAGATAAAGATGAGCGATCTTGAAAATAAGGTGGGCAAGAAGTCCTCGAAAAGGAGAACAAGGTCTAGAAGAAGAAACCACTCATCCACCGATGATAGTGATTCTTCCATGCCTCCGTTAGAAGAGATTGATCCCACGATCAACATAAATCCTTTCAATCCACAAGGAGCTACTAACCGCCGCATCCCACCTAGGAATGCGAGGGTCGAACGTGTGGATAATGAGCCGAGAACTCTTGGCCAGCGGATGGATCCAACACAACAACCACGCCGTTTAGGTGTGAACTTTGATGCTGAAGATGTGCAAGGGTTTAGCTTCAACCCTCAAGTTATCACTCTTGTTCGCCAAAGCCAGTTTGGCGGTACAAGCGCTGAATCTCCACACCAACACTTGCAAAACTTTGAGTGTATGATGGAGACGATGAGACCAAAGAGCGCTACTACCAACAGCTATAAGCTCAAACCTTTCTTCTTCTCTTTGAAAGGGAAAGCGCTATCTTGGTACCAAGCTCTTCCTAGTGGGAAACTAGAAACGTGGGAAGACCTCTCCGCAGAGTTTCTCACCAAGTTCTTTCCGCCCTCCAAAACGGCGGAACTTAGAGGTAAGATTAATGCTTTTTCTATGAGACCTAACGAAAGTTTGTTTCAATCTTGGGAAAGGTTTCAGGATTTGCTCTTGGATTGCCCTCATCATGGCATATCCAAGCTTGCCTTGCTGGAAATTTACTACAAGGGGCTGGATGCGGGAACGCAATTCAACCTCCAATCCCTCTCATGCGGAACATTCATGGACATGAGAGAAGATGACGCTTGGGACTTCATTGAGAAGCAAGCAAGAGTCATAGAGAAGTATTCCCACCGGAAAGTGGAGGGAAATCGTGTGGAGCAAGGAGCAAAGCTCACACATGAAGCTCAAAATCAGATTTTCTCCCTCAACAATGAGATTAAAGAGTTGAAGGAGACTATCAAAACCAACTTCCCAAAGCAACAAGAGAAGGATGTTGGCTATTTGGGCAACAACAACGGCGGTGATAACACCAACCGCAACAACAATAACCGGAACAATAACCGGAACAACAATTGGAATGGAAACAACAACAACCGGAATAACAACAATTGGAACAACAATCGGGGTTCGAACAACAACAATTGGCGCTCCAACCAACAAAATTCCGGTAACTCCTATCCTTCCAATTCCAATTCACTAACTCCACCCTCTTCTTCCTCTACTCCTTTGAAAAGCCAGGAGCAATCATCAAATGGAGGAAACAATACGGGAAAGGAGAAGCCGGACCCCATGTTGGAAACAATCTTGGGAAAGCTTCAAGGGTTAGAGAACCGCATCATCAAGGTTGATGATCAAATTTCTAAGGTTGACAAAGCTCAAAAGGTTTTGGAAAATCAAATGTTCAACCATGCGGAGGAAGTTCCTAGAAATCAAGGGAAACTTCCAGGAAAGACGGAGGACAACCCTAAGGGAAGGGTAATGGCGATTACAACTAGGAGCGGAGTGACTACCACCTATCCGCAACCTACGTTCGTTGAAGTCCCCGTAGAGAAAGGCAAAGAAAAGGGGAAGGAGAAGGAGGACGTCTATGTTCCCCCTCCAGCTTTCAAACCTCCCCTACCGTTCCCTCAATCTAGAGCGCGAGCGCGCCTAGACAAGCAATTCGGTAAGTTCATAGAACTCATGAGCAAACTGCATATTAATATACCTTTCATTGATGCTATTGTAGGTATACCGGCTTATGGCAAGTTCTTGAAGGAGCTCCTCTCTAACAAGAGGAAGCTAGAAGATTTTGGAGAGGTCAAGATGAGTTCGGATTCTTCGGATCTCATCAAGACTATGAAGGAGAAAATGCCCCCAAAGCTGAAAGATCCGGGGTCATTTTGCATTCCCATCGGAGTGGGAGAGGTCACATATGACGCTTTATGTGACTTAGGAGCAAGTGTGAGCATCATACCACTTGCATTGTGCAGGAAGATCGGTTTAGGCGACCCTAAACCAGTGAAGATGACGTTATACATGGCGGATCGATCCATTACTCGTCCCGTCGGCATTGTAGAAGACGTCCCAGTCAAGCTAGGTAAGTTCTTTGTCCCCATTGATTTTGTCGTACTTGACATTCCTGCAGATAGTCCGGTCCCGATCATACTCGGAAGGCCGTTTCTTGCAACTTCCGGCTGCATGGTCGATTGCAAGAATGGGAGACTCGCTTTTGATATTGGGGAAGAGAAAGTAGAGTTCGTTCTTTCCACTCTAGTGAAGGAACCAATCTTTGATGAGGATATTGTTAGCATGAAATATTGTGATATTTTAGGCACGTTTATAATCGTATTTGATTCATATTGATAGTCTTCGATGGAGCTTTATGCATATATGAGCTAGTATTACCTATATTGTCGATATGGATGTCTACACGAGTTCTATGTTGATTATAGGTGATTTGGAGCTATTTCCGAACGAAATCGAGCAAGGGAGAGTTGAGTTGAAGTACTTCCAGATTTAGAACACCTTTTGGAAGCAATTTGGAGTATTAGATTGAGGAATGCACGAATGAAGGCAAAAATCACGGTTTGACCCTAGATTACGGCCGTGGATTATGATGCAGAATTCGATGTTCATTCCAGGGGATATTACGGCCGTGGAACACAACCGTATTCCTCTTCACGCCCTAAATTACGGTCGTGGAATCTTCCACGACCGTGATCTTGGCGAATCCTTTCGCCACGTTTCGAAGCCACGATCTTTTGAAGATCGGGCCGGGCCGACGTTTTGCCCTGCATTATAAAAAGGACGGATGAGGCAAGATTCCGTCATCTCGCTTTACCTTGCTACCTAGCTTACGACATTTAAAACCCTAAGGGGAGCGGCAAGAACGCAAGCTTAGCAAGACACAAACCTTCATTCTTGGAGGTGATTTTTGGGAGATCTCATCGAAGATCAAAGTTCGTGATTGGAGAATTGCTGTGAGCGATCTTCGCGTTGAGGAAGATTGAAGTTCTTGGAGGATTTTGCAAGAAACCTCCTCTTCTTGCTTAGGTTTGACTTAGGATCGGATTGACATCCCGTTTCCTTTCTTTCCTAAGATTGTGATTGATTGTTTGATTTGAATCTCTTGACAAACACTTGTTTTCGATTGTGATTTTGAGATTCGTTTGAAAGATTATTGAAGGTTCTTGAAAGTTTCCATCTTTTATCCTATAAATCTTGAATTGATATCAAATGGCTGTTATTGGCTAAAAACCCTTAACAATTCTAAGGTGAAGGGTTGATAGTTGTGGCATAGATGATGATAGATCGATCGCAAACAGATTAGACCCTGAGAGTTAGAGAAGTGTCGCCGACAACCCTAAATTACGGGTTGTTCTTGAATTCCACGGCCGTGGAACCTCAAGATCCAACCGTAATTTCCATGAGTTTACGAGCCTGCTTTTTACCTTAATCTAAAGTTAAAGATTTGCTTTAGCTTAGCTTAGACTTGTCTTTTCTAGGTGGTAGTGAAGCCTCAACAACCTCTACCTCGATTGTTAGCCTCAACAACCTCAATCGGATAAGTTAGTCTTGACCTTTAGATTATAGGTTTGGGTATTTGATACTAATCCTTGCTTTTAGAACCTCTTTATATTGAGCCTCAACAACCTGTATAAGGAGTATCTTTTAGGTGAGTTACATAAGGTTTTTGGAACCTCAACCGTACGATTACCTTACATTAGTGTACCTTTGCATATCTCTACTCTGTCTTTATATTATTAGTACATCTTGAATCTGTTGCCACAACTGAATACCCGGATCTTTAGGATTGTTGTTTTCCCAATATTTGCAAAACTCTCATATTTATTGCTTGATAACCTGAAATCGAATTTGTTCCCACCCAAATCCCTGTGTTCGATACTCTGGAATTCTTGCTTAACTACGTCGATCCGTACACTGCGGGTTCGCTTGCTTGATTCTAGTTTTATAAATTTAAAGCTTATTTGCACACACCTCTAGGGGCGAACAAGTTTTTGGCGCCGTTGCCGGAGATTTGGCTTCGTCCGAATCCGGTAGCCGGTTGTCAAGCTTGGGAGCTTGCTCTCGTTATTTGATTTTTCTTTGAGTGCATGCGCAGGTCTAGGAACACCGAAGATCTCTTACCTCTTGATCAAGAGCTAGAGAAAACCTTGAGACAAAGACGCAAGGAAAAGAGGATGGCTCAAGAGAACGAACGCGATCTTCAAACTGAGTTGGCGGAGAAGGAAGCTCAACTCCGATGGAATGAGACTCTCCTCCAGGATGAGATGGATCGTCATCAATCTCAAGTTAACGGTCTACAAGACATGATCGTCCAAATGAAGATAAAGATGAGCGATCTTGAAAATAAGATGAGCAAGAAGTCCTCGAGAAGGAGAACAAGGTCTAGAAGAAGAAACCACTCATCCACCGATGATAGTGATTCTTCCATGCCTCCGTTAGAAGAGATTGATCCCACGATCAACATAAATCCTTTCAATCCACAAGGAGCTGCTAACCGCCGCATTCCACCTAGGAATGCGAGGGTCGAACGTGTGGATAATGAGCCGAGAACTCTTGGCCAGCGGATGGATCCAACACAACAACCAAGCCGCTTAGGTGTGAACTTTGATGCTGAAGATGTACAAGGGTTTAGCTTTAACCCTCAAGTTATCACTCTTGTTCGCCAAAGCCAGTTTGGCGGTACAAGCGCTGAATCTCCACACCAACACTTGCAAAACTTTGAGTGTATGATGGAGACGATGAGACCAAAGAGCGCTACTACCAACAGCTATAAGCTCAAACCTTTCTTTTTCTCTTTGAAAGGGAAAGCGCTATCTTGGTACCAAGCTCTTCCTAGTGGGAAACTAGAAACGTGGGAAGACCTCTCCGCAGAGTTTCTCACCAAGTTCTTTCCGCCCTCCAAAACGGCGGAACTTAGAGGTAAGATTAATGCTTTTTCTATGAGACCTAACGAAAGTTTGTTTCAATCTTGGGAAAGGTTCCAGAATTTGCTCTTGGATTGCCCTCATCATGGCATATCCAAGCTTGCCTTGCTGGAAATTTACTACAAGGGGCTGGATGCGGGAACGCAATTCAACCTCCAATCCCTCTCATGCGGAACGTTCATGGACATGAGAGAAGATGACGCTTGGGACTTCATTGAGAAGCAAGCAAGAGTCATAGAGAAGTATTCCCACCGGAAAGTGGAGGGAAATCGTGTGGAGCAAGGAGCAAAGCTCACACATGAAGCTCAAAATCAGATTTTCTCCCTCAACAATGAGATTAAAGAGTTGAAGGAGACTATCAAAACCAACTTCCCAAAGCAACAAGAGAAGGATGTTGGCTATTTGGGCAACAACAACGGCGGTGATAACACCAACCGCAACAACAATAACCGGAACAATAACCGGAACAACAATTGGAATGGAAACAACAACAACCGGAATAACAACAATTGGAACAACAATCGGGGTTCGAACAACAACAATTGGCGCTCCAATCAACAAAATTCCGGTAACTCCTATCCTTCCAATTCCAATTCACTAACTCCACCCTCTTCTTCCTCTACTCCTTTGAAAAGCCAGGAGCAATCATCAAATGGAGGAAACAATACGGGAAAGGAGAAGCCGGACCCCATGTTGGAAACAATCTTGGGAAAGCTTCAAGGGTTAGAGAACCGCATCATCAAGGTTGATGATCAAATTTCTAAGGTTGACAAAGCTCAAAAGGTTTTGGAAAATCAAATGTTCAACCATGCGGAGGAAGTTCCTAGAAATCAAGGGAAACTTCCAGGAAAGACGGAGGACAACCCTAAGGGAAGGGTAATGGCGATTACAACTAGGAGCGGAGTGACTACCACCTATCCGCAACCTACGTTCGTTGAAGTCCCCGTAGAGAAAGGCAAAGAAAAGGGGAAGGAGAAGGAGGACGTCTATGTTCCCCCTCCAGCTTTCAAACCTCCCCTACCGTTCCCTCAATCTAGAGCGCGAGCGCGCCTAGACAAGCAATTCGGTAAGTTCATAGAACTCATGAGCAAACTGCATATTAATATACCTTTCATTGATGCTATTGTAGGTATACCGGCTTATGGCAAGTTCTTGAAGGAGCTCCTCTCTAACAAGAGGAAGCTAGAAGATTTTGGAGAGGTCAAGATGAGTTCGGATTCTTCGGATCTCATCAAGACTATGAAGGAGAAAATGCCCCCAAAGCTGAAAGATCCGGGGTCATTTTGCATTCCCATCGGAGTGGGAGAGGTCACATATGACGCTTTATGTGACTTAGGAGCAAGTGTGAGCATCATACCACTTGCATTGTGCAGGAAGATCGGTTTAGGCGACCCTAAACCAGTGAAGATGACGTTATACATGGCGGATCGATCCATTACTCGTCCCGTCGGCATTGTAGAAGACGTCCCAGTCAAGCTAGGTAAGTTCTTTGTCCCCATTGATTTTGTCGTACTTGACATTCCTGCAGATAGTCCGGTCCCGATCATACTCGGAAGGCCGTTTCTTGCAACTTCCGGCTGCATGGTCGATTGCAAGAATGGGAGACTCGCTTTTGATATTGGGGAAGAGAAAGTAGAGTTCGTTCTTTCCACTCTAGTGAAGGAACCAATCTTTGATGAGGATATTTACAATGTCCAAGACGAAGAAGGTTTATCTAGGGAGGAGGTAAGTGCGATTCTCTTTAACGATCCCTTACAAAAGGTTATTACTATGAGTCTAACCGATGTAGGAGAAGAAGAAGAGTGCAAAGAGGAAATTGAAGCCTTAGAAGCACAAGAAGAGATGCATGAAGTGGAGTTTGAGAAACTCCACGATGAGGCTGAAAACACTCGAATCCACGGTCATACTCTGTATTCCACGACCGTGGATTCCACGACCAAAATCAACCTCCATTCCAGAGGATATTACGGCCGTGGAATACCAGAGGAAACCGTAATTTTGACCGTGGAAAAGGGCGATTGGCATACTTCTTCAACTTCTTCTAATTCTTCTCCAGACCACTCAACATCCTTAGAAACTTCTAAGGAAACATCGGAAGCTTCTCAAGGATCATTGGAAGCTCCGAAAGCAATGGAACTTAAACCACTTCCTACTCATTTAAGGTACGCTTTTCTTGGATCTAATTCCACCTTCCCGGTCATCGTTAGTTCCGAATTAAGCATAGATGAACATGAACAGCTCATGATTGTCCTTAGGAAACATAGAAAAGCCATAGGCTATACTATTGAGGACTTAGTAGGAATTAAACCCTCCCTATGCATGCACAAGATACTAATGGAGGAAGACTTTAGAACTTCAAGACAACCTCAAAGGCGGTTGAATCCGACCATGAAGGAGGTTGTCAAGAAGGAAATTCTTAAACTTCTTGATGCATGTATCATCTATCCTATCTCCGATAGCAAATGGGTGAGCCCGGTTCAAGTAGTTCCGAAGAAGGGAGGAATGACGGTCATCACCAACAAGAACAACGAACTCATTCCTACCCGAACCGTGACTGGATGGCGAATGTGTATAGACTACCGCAAGCTCAACAACGCAACGCGGAAGGATCACTTTCCATTGCCATTCATCGATCAAATGCTTGAAAGGTTAGCACAACATTCATACTTTTGCTACCTTGACGGTTATAGTGGCTTCTTTCAGATTCCGATACATCCGGATGATCAAGAGAAGACCACATTCACGTGCCCTTGGGGTACGTTCGCCTACAGGAGAATGCCGTTCGGGCTTTGCAACGCCCCAGCCACCTTTCAACGGTGCATGATGGCCATCTTCTCCGAATACGTAGAGGAAATCATGGAAGTCTTCATGGACGACTTCTCCGTTTACGGTTCCTCTTTTAACGATTGTCTTTCTAACCTTTCTCTTGTTTTGCAAAGATGTGAAGACACTAACCTAGTTCTTAATTGGGAGAAGTGTCAATTCATGGTTAAGGAAGGAATCGTATTAGGTCATTTAGTCTCTAGTAGAGGGATAGAGGTGGACAAAGCTAAAATAGAGACCATAGAGAAACTTCCTCCCCCAATTTCGGTGAAGGGAATAAGAAGTTTCCTAGGACATGCTGGATTTTATAGACGTT
The DNA here is from genome assembly GCA_033239045.1 of Fagopyrum esculentum. Classification (NCBI taxonomy): domain Eukaryota; kingdom Viridiplantae; phylum Streptophyta; class Magnoliopsida; order Caryophyllales; family Polygonaceae; genus Fagopyrum; species Fagopyrum esculentum. The sequence goes on along the minus strand of BSUD01000006.1, from coordinate 103,990,648 downwards.
TCATTCAGGACTTTTCTAAGATATCAAAACCTCTCACTAATCTATTGATGAAGGATGCAGTTTTTGAGTTTTCACAGGAATGTCTAGATGCATTCAACACCATTCGGCAAGCTCTGATCTCAGCACCCATTATCCAACCCCCGGATTGGACTCTCCCTTTCGAGATTATGTGTGATGCTAGTGACGTAGCCATTGGAGCTGTTCTTGGGCAACGAAAGGAAGGACGAACCCACGCCATATACTACGCTAGCAAGACGCTAGACGAAGCTCAGCTCAACTACGCCACTACAGAAAAGGAATTTTTAGCCATTGTCTACGCTATTGACAAGTTTCGCTCTTATCTTGTAGGTGCAAAGGTGATTGTCTACACGGATCATGCTGCGATCCGGTACCTCCTTGCGAAGAAAGATGCGAAACCAAGGCTGATTAGATGGATTCTTCTCCTACAAGAATTTGATCTAGAGATCCGCGACAAGAAAGGCTCGGAAAATTCTGTTGCGGATCATTTGAGTCGTCTAACACATCTAGAGGACGACCATTTGCCCATTGATGACTCCTTTCTGGACGAACACCTACATATCATAGAGGAGTGCATCAAGGTAGTCTCCAAAGGTAACGAACCATGGTTTGCTGATTTCGTTAACTATTTAGTTTGCCAGGAGATACCACCCGGACTGTCATACGCACAAAGGAAGAAGTTCTTCAAGGACGTCCGGGGATACCATTGGAACGAGCCTCTCCTCTTTAAGAGAGGTCCGGATGGCATCATCCGGCGATGTGTGCCGGAAGATGAGATGCAAAGTGTCATCCGTCATTGTCATTCACTACCTTGTGGAGGACACGCTAGTTCGAACAAAACTAGCGCAAAGGTATTGCAATCTGGATTCTATTGGCCTACTTTATTTAAAGATGTGCAATCCTTTGTTTCTTGTTGCGATGCTTGTCAAAGAACAGGCAACATCTCTAGAAGGAACGAGATGCCCCTCAACAACATCCAAGAGGTGGAGATTTTCGACGTTTGGGGAGTCGATTTCATGGGACCATTCCCTTCTTCTTGTGGAAACCAATACATACTATTGGCGGTAGACTACGTCTCTAGATGGGTCGAAGCAATTGCCTCTCCCACAAATGATGCCATGGTGGTGGTTAAGTTCTTCAACAAGACCATCTTTCCGCGATTCGGGACGCCAAGGACGATCATTAGTGATGGAGGTTCTCACTTCATAGCCCGTCGCTTTGAAGCTCTTCTAACCAAGTATGGGGTTACTCACAAGATCGCCACCCCTTACCATCCACAAACGAGTGGACAAGTTGAGATCTCAATTAGGGAGATCAAGGGAATTCTAGAGAAGACAGTTTCAAGGACTAGGAAGGATTGGTCCTTGAAACTAGATGATGCATTATGGGCATACCGGACCGCATACAAGACTCCCATAGGAACCACACCATACAACCTTGTGTATGGGAAGTCTTGTCATTTGCCGGTAGAGCTAGAGCACAAAGCGTTTTGGGCAATCAAATGGCTGAATTTCGGCATGAAGGAAGCGGGAGAGAAGCGTCTCCTAGACATCAACGAGCTGGATGAACTCCGTTTGAACGCCTATGAAAACGCTAAGATCTACAAGGAAAGAGCAAAGCGTTGGCATGATAAGCATATCATTCCAAAGGACTTCCAAGAAGGAGATCAAGTTCTCCTCTTCAACTCGAGACTTCGCCTCTTTCCAGGTAAGTTAAAATCTCGTTGGACTGGACCTTTTCTAATTAAGCGTATTTTCCCCCATGGTGCAGTTGAAGTATGGGGTGAAGCTAGCGGAAGTTTTAAGGTGAACGGCCAACGACTCAAGAAGTACTCACCGGAACTCCAAGCTGAGGAGTTTGCACCTACCGCACTCGAATAAGTGCAAGAATGGTCTAGCTACGGACCTTAAACAAAGCGCTTCTTGGGAGGCAACCCAAGGTATTGCATTTTCGTTTTTGTTTTCGATTCATAGTTTAGCTTAGAATAGAAGATTTTGCTTTGTTATGCCTCGATTTCTTCCGGTATGTTCGTGTTTTTGGTTGTAGGATCGATGGAAAGGGAGAAAAGGAGGATAATATCAAAAAGAAGTGACGAAATTTGGACTTTGAAGCTTTACAGAAGGTTCCACGGTCTAAATCACGGTCGTCATAGCTACAGTGGCCGTAATTCTCAAAGGCCTGTGAAAAATCACCAAAACCACGGGTCCGTACACTTCCACGGCCGTGGAATGCCCCGATAGACCGTGATTTTTGAAAATTTGCCTGCGAGTATAAAAGCCACACTTCATCACAAAAACACCACAATTCCTCCCCAATTCCACGCCCTAAATACCGAAAACCCGCAGCCTCTCCCAAATCTTCATTCCTTAATCGTTTTCAACGATTCTTCGCTCTAATCTGCAGCAAATCCAACCAAGAACAAGATCCAAGCAACAAATCGAGTGGAAAACGATCAACAAACCCGCATTTTGGATTTTTCAATCCGAAAAAGAGGTTATTTTCTTCTCTTCGATTCTAGTGGATTTGGTTCGTTTTTGCCATAGATTTTTAGGAAGAACTGATAAAGATTGGAAGGAATTAGATTAGGACTGCTTGTTGTGGTGAAATTTGGTGAATTTGCTGAGATTCACAAGATTCTGTGTCGAATCACGGTCTCTGGAGGTTCCACGGCCGTGGTTTCTGAAGAACAGCCCGTAATTTTGAACAGAAATGGATTTTGTAAGGAGGATGTCGGGAAGGATTAAGGAAAAGAAAGGGGAGCAAAACAAGAAAAGAAAGGGCAACCCCTCAACCTCTAGGGCACCACCACCCTCATCTCCCTCACCACCATCATCACCTTCACCTCCATCTTCACCCCCTCCTCCTAGCATCCCGACCATACACGAAAACCACATAGCTGCATTTGAGAAAATAGAGAAGAGGACAGTGATAGGTCCTAGATATTTGTTGTTGGAGGATCTACATCCTCTCAACATAGTAGATGACCTTACATGGCTCTTGGATAGAGCCGGATTGCTTGTCTTCACGAACATTCGTGAAGACGCTTATGAGGAGATCACCCGAGAGGTTGTGACATCTTTCGAGCACAGCCATGTTGATAGGACCGTCTCCTTCCGTCTCATGAACAGAGACTACCATCTGAGCATTGTTGAGTTCGGGACCATTTTTGGGTTCCATGAGACCTATAACGGTCGACTTCCTAGAGGCGTTTCCGCTAAGGACTTTTGGGCGGAAGTGGCCATGATTTATGCCGACGAGGACCGTTGGCAACCAGCTGATACCAAAGCTAGATTGATGTACCATCTAGCCTTGAAGATAGCTCACCGTGTTCTTTCGGAGTGTCTCTTTCCTAGGACGGAGACGCCCCAAAAGATTAAGACGGATGAGCTATTCCTTCTCTACGCTATGCTTTATGGATGCCGCGCAGATTGTGCTACTCTTTTGGCGGCGACGATGAGTAAACTCAAGAATAAAGCGAAGGGGAACATTGGATATGGTGGGATAGTGACCCACATAGCTAGGAGCCTTGGTGTAGATTTTTCAGCCTGCACCCGCATACCCGCTGTACCTCTAGGACTACATGCATTCATGGTTAGGGGACTCATCTTCCCCACACATAGAGGTCCGCCTTATGCGGGCATGCCCTGGGAGAGTAGGACAGGCAGGGGTATTGAGTGGCTGCCAGAGTATTCCATTGTGGCGGGACGCCACAATTGGAAGGAAACGTTCGCTGCGATGCATGCGAAAAGGCTTGTAGCTCCCCCCTACGTTCCACCACCGGCTGAGGATGAGGAGGACATGGGAGAGCAGTACGAGAGTGGTGGAGGAGCAGAGCAGGAGTTCGGCACGTTTCCGGATCAGCCGGAGGCGGCCTCGGATGTATCTAGGCGCTCTCCACGCCCAGCTAGAGCTTCAGGCTCGTCATCTCGCCGCGCCAGTGTGAGCGAGAGACCCACGTGGATGACTACACCTCCCACCTGGTACGACACACCTCCTCCTTGGTCCACGACGCAGCCAGCAGCACCACCGCCACCAGCACCAGCCGATGCCCCCACATGGTATGATCACGCTCCGGGATGGTATGAGAGGATGCCGGAGTGGGCTACCGGACTTTCTGAGCGAGTCGGAGCACTAGAGATCCGGGCGGATGCTAGAGACGGACGCTTAGACGACCTTGACCACATGATGAGGGACGTCTACCGCCAGCAGTTTGGGCGGTCCTATGATCCGAGTTTCTCTCCATTCCCACCTCCACCGGCGCCGCAGTGATTCATGACCGGACCGCTCGTTTTTAGACATTCCCGCCACCATTTGTGAGTTTCTTTTTCTTTTCTTTCTTTTGTTCTTTCTTGTGAACATTAGGGACAATGTTCGTCCTAAGTATGGGGTGGGATGTACTAAATGTTTGTAATAACTCTACTCTATATGTTGCTTTCATTCCGAGACTATCATTGCATGTTCATCATATGTTACACGTTTCATTCTTGCATTGCATAAAAAAGAACTTTAAAAACCCATAAAAATTGAAAAATTTTGAAAATTTGATGCTTCTAACGAATCGATATGATTTCCATGATAATCACTACTTGCGAATTGAGTTGATAACAATTGCATGCTTGAAAGGATGGTAATTCGAAAAGAAATTGAATGAATAAATTTTACCTCTTTTGCAAGTTGTATAATGTGAAAATGTTACCTAAATCATGTAAGAAATTGAAGTTGAAATCACATTATAAGTTCCTATACTTCTTGTTGAAATGATTAAGGCAATTCGGTACTTTCTTTCTTCTTTCTTTGATCATCTAACTCCTCATTGAAATATTAGCCTCCCTTACCCATCCGGGAACTTGGAAAGTGAATGAGAAAAAGGCATGTTTGATGTGGGAGGGCCATGAGAGCATATATTTGCGATCAATTGAATAGAAAGAAATTATAGGTTTGGGGAAGTCAATCATGACGATGAGTAACTCGGCACCATTCACATAGCCGGGTGTTTGTGTCTTGCCAAAATCGGATTGAGCGATATTCCTAGCGGATTATGGTATGTGCGCTAAGGGTTTGAGGCATCTCTTGCAATTTTGAGAAACGCCGATCTCCTAGGCTTCGGTTTTTGTGCACCTCTGTCCATAACTCCAAAAGTAAAGTCGAAAAATGAAAAGGAGAGAGCGAAGCTCTAAGTGAAGTGTTGCGGAAACCGCAAAAGAAGAAGAAGGTAGTTGTCCACTTTCCCGGATTTATGCACCACTCTCCCTCAAAGTTTCCCTTCCCTTCCATACTCTAGACCTTTTCTTTGAAAGTCCTTAAGATCAAAAGAATGTTATATGGCTTGGTGATCTAAATTGAAGTTCTTATGATTGATTTTGATAATATTTGAAGGTTATAATGCTTGTTTGGAAGTTAAATTGATTCATGAGTTTTCTTTACCTTTTACTCTCTAATTAAGTGTGTGAAAGTTTGAAAAACGATTGAAGCAAGATTTGAGAATGATCTATTCTTTAGAAGTCACTTTCATCCAAAAGAAGGTACACATATTTCATCCTAACTCTTGTTTAAAACTTTTTGAAAGACCTTGCTTAGGGACAAGCAAGTGCTAAGTATGGGGTTATTTGTTAGCATGAAATATTGTGATATTTTAGGCACGTTTTCTAATCGTAATTGATTCATATTTATAGTCTTTGATTGAGCTTTGTGCATATGTGAGCTAGTATTACCTATATTGTCAATATGGATGTCTACACGAGTTCTATGTTGATTATAGGTGATTTGGAGCTATTTCCGAACGAAATCGAGCAAAAGAAAGTTGAGTTGAAATGTCCATAGATCGAGGACACTTTTTGGAAGCAAATTGGAGTATTAGATTGAGGAATGCACGGATGAAAGCAAGAACCACGCTCTCACCCAAAATTACGGCCGTGGATTTTGAGTCAGAATTCGATGTCCATTCCAGGAGATATTACGGCCGTGGAACTAACCGTAATTGTTTCCACGCCCTAGAATTACGGTCGTGGAATCTTCCACGACCTTGATCTTGGCGAATCTCTCGCCACACTTCGAAGCCATGATCTTCTTGAAGATTGGGCCGGGCCGACACTTCGTCTTGCCCTATAAAAAGACGGCCGAAAAGAGATTTCAGGAGGCTCGCTTACGACCCTTCAACCCTAGTTTAGCGGCAAAAAAAACGCACGCTTACAATTCACATTTTAGCAACGCACAAAGCCTCATCTTGGAGGTAATTTTGGAGATCTCATTGAAAATCAAGGTTCGTAATTGGAGAGTTGCTGTTTGTGATCTTCGCGTTTGTGGAAGATCGAAGTTCTTGGAGGATTTTGCAAGAAGATTCCTCTTCTTGCTTAGGTTTGATTTAGGATCGGATTGACATCCCGTTTCTTTTCTTTCCTAAGATTGTGATTGCTTATTCCGTTTTGAATCTTTTGATAAACACTTGTTCTTGACTGTGATTCTGAGATTCATTTGAAGATTATTGATAGTTCTTGAAAATTCCCATCTTTTGTCTTTTAATTCTTGAATTAATATCAATATGACTGTTATTGGCTAAAAACCCTTAACAATTCTAAGGTGAAGGGTTGATAGTTGTGGCTTAGATGATGATAGATCGATCGCAAACAGATTAGACCCTGAGAGTTAGAGAATTATCGCCGACAACCCTAAATTACGGGCTGTTCTTGAGTTCCACGACCGTGGAATCTCAAGATCCAACCGTAATTTCCTTAAACTTATGAGCTTGCTTTTACCTTAATCCAAAGTTAAAGATTTGCTTTAGCTTAGTTTAGACTTGTCTTTTCTAGGTGGTAGTGAAGCCTCAACAACCTCTACCTCGATTGTGAGCCTCAACAACCTCAATCGGATAAGTTAGTCTTGATCTTTAGATTATAGGTTTGGGTATTTGATGCTAATCCTTGTCTTTAAAACCTTTCTATATTTAGCCTCAACAACCTGTATAGGAAGAGTCTTCTAGGTGAGTTACATAAGGTTTTTGGAACCTCAACCGTACGATTACCTTACATTAGTATACCTTTGCATATCTCAACTCTGTCTTTATATCATTAGTATATCTTGAATCGATTGCCACAGCTGGATACCTGGATCTTTAGGATTGTTGTTTTTTCAATATTTGCAAAACTCCCATTTTCACCGCTTGATAACCTGCAATCGAGTTCGTTCCACCCAAATCCCTGTGTTCGATACTCTGGAATTCTTGCTTAACTATATCGATCCGTACACTGCGGGTTCGCTTGCTTGATTCTAGTTTTATAAATTTAAAGCTTATTTGCACACACTTCTAGAGAAGACGGTTTCAAGGACTAGGAAGGATTGGTCCTTGAAACTAGATGATGCATTATGGGCATACCGGACTGCATACAAGACTCCCATAGGAACCACACCATACAACCTTGTGTATGGGAAGTCTTGTCATTTGCCGGTAGAGCTAGAGCACAAAGCGTTTTGGGCTATCAAATGGCTGAATTTCGGCATGAAGGAAGCGGGAGAGAAGCGTCTCCTAGACATCAACGAGCTGGATGAACTCCGTTTGAACGCCTATGAAAACGCTAAGATCTACAAGGAAAGAGCAAAGCGTTGGCATGATAAGCATATCATTCCAAAGGACTTCCAAGAAGGAGATCAAGTTCTCCTCTTCAACTCGAGACTTCGCCTCTTTCCAGGTAAGTTAAAATCTCGTTGGACTGGACCTTTTCTAATTAAGCGTATTTTCCCCCATGGTGCAGTTGAAGTATGGGGTGAAGCTAGCGGAAGTTTTAAGGTGAACGGCCAACGACTCAAGAAGTACTCACCGGAACTCCAAGCTGAGGAGTTTGCACCTACCGCACTCGAATAAGTGCAAGAATGGTCTAGCTACGGACCTTAAACAAAGCGCTTCTTGGGAGGCAACCCAAGGTATTGCATTTTCGTTTTTGTTTTCGATTCATAGTTTAGCTTAGAATAGAAGATTTTGCTTTGTTATGCCTCGATTTCTTCCGGTATGTTCGTGTTTTTGGTTGTAGGATCGATGGAAAGGGAGAAAAGGAGGATAATATCAAAAAGAAGTGACGAAATTTGGACTTTGAAGCTTTACAGAAGGTTCCACGGTCTAAATCACGGTCGTCATAGCTACAGTGGCCGTAATTCTCAAAGGCCTGTGAAAAATCACCAAAACCACGGGTCCGTACACTTCCACGGCCGTGGAATGCCCCGATAGACCGTGATTTTTGAAAATTTGCCTGCGAGTATAAAAGCCACACTTCATCACAAAAACACCACAATTCCTCCCCAATTCCACGCCCAGCTAGAGCTTCAGGCTCGTCATCTCGCCGCGCCAGTGTGAGCGAGAGACCCACGTGGATGACTACACCTCCCACCTGGTACGACACACCTCCTCCTTGGTCCACGACGCAGCCAGCAGCACCACCGCCACCAGCACCAGCCGATGCCCCCACATGGTATGATCACGCTCCGGGATGGTATGAGAGGATGCCGGAGTGGGCTACCGGACTTTCTGAGCGAGTCGGAGCACTAGAGATCCGGGCGGATGCTAGAGACGGACGCTTAGACGACCTTGACCACATGATGAGGGACGTCTACCGCCAGCAGTTTGGGCGGTCCTATGATCCGAGTTTCTCTCCATTCCCACCTCCACCGGCGCCGCAGTGATTCATGACCGGACCGCTCGTTTTTAGACATTCCCGCCACCATTTGTGAGTTTCTTTTTCTTTTCTTTCTTTTGTTCTTTCTTGTGAACATTAGGGACAATGTTCGTCCTAAGTATGGGGTGGGATGTACTAAATGTTTGTAATAACTCTACTCTATATGTTGCTTTCATTCCGAGACTATCATTGCATGTTCATCATATGTTACACGTTTCATTCTTGCATTGCATAAAAAAGAACTTTAAAAACCCATAAAAATTGAAAAATTTTGAAAATTTGATGCTTCTAACGAATCGATATGATTTCCATGATAATCACTACTTGCGAATTGAGTTGATAACAATTGCATGCTTGAAAGGATGGTAATTCGAAAAGAAATTGAATGAATAAATTTTACCTCTTTTGCAAGTTGTATAATGTGAAAATGTTACCTAAATCATGTAAGAAATTGAAGTTGAAATCACATTATAAGTTCCTATACTTCTTGTTGAAATGATTAAGGCAATTCGGTACTTTCTTTCTTCTTTCTTTGATCATCTAACTCCTCATTGAAATATTAGCCTCCCTTACCCATCCGGGAACTTGGAAAGTGAATGAGAAAAAGGCATGTTTGATGTGGGAGGGCCATGAGAGCATATATTTGCGATCAATTGAATAGAAAGAAATTATAGGTTTGGGGAAGTCAATCATGACGATGAGTAACTCGGCACCATTCACATAGCCGGGTGTTTGTGTCTTGCCAAAATCGGATTGAGCGATATTCCTAGCGGATTATGGTATGTGCGCTAAGGGTTTGAGGCATCTCTTGCAATTTTGAGAAACGCCGATCTCCTAGGCTTCGGTTTTTGTGCACCTCTGTCCATAACTCCAAAAGTAAAGTCGAAAAATGAAAAGGAGAGAGCGAAGCTCTAAGTGAAGTGTTGCGGAAACCGCAAAAGAAGAAGAAGGTAGTTGTCCACTTTCCCGGATTTATGCACCACTCTCCCTCAAAGTTTCCCTTCCCTTCCATACTCTAGACCTTTTCTTTGAAAGTCCTTAAGATCAAAAGAATGTTATATGGCTTGGTGATCTAAATTGAAGTTCTTATGATTGATTTTGATAATATTTGAAGGTTATAATGCTTGTTTGGAAGTTAAATTGATTCATGAGTTTTCTTTACCTTTTACTCTCTAATTAAGTGTGTGAAAGTTTGAAAAACGATTGAAGCAAGGTTTGAGAATGATCTATTCCTTAGAAGTCACTTTCATCCAAAAGAAGGTACACATATTTCATCCTAACTCTTGTTTAAAACTTTTTGAAAGACCTTGCTTAGGGACAAGCAAGTGCTAAGTATGGGGTTATTTGTTAGCATGAAATATTGTGATATTTTAGGCACGTTTTCTAATCGTATTTGATTCATATTGATAGTCTTTGATTGAGCTTTGTGCATATGTGAGCTAGTATTACCTATATTGTCAATATGGATGTCTACACGAGTTCTATGATTGATTATAGGTGATTTGGAGCTATTTCCGAACGGGATCGAGCAAAGGAGAGTTGAGTTGATGTGTCCATAGTCGAGGACACTTTTTGAAGCATTTTGGAGTCTTAGATTGAAGAATGCACGAGTTAGGGAAGAATCACGCTCTTGATTACGCCCTAAAACACGGCCGTACCACAAACCACGTTCTTGCCCTAAATTACGGCCGTGGATTTTGAGTCAAAATTTGATGTTCATTCCAGGGAATTCTACGGCCGTGGAACTAACCGTAGTAGTTTCCACGCCCAAAAATTACGGTCGTGGAATCTTCCACGACCGTGATCTTGGCGAATCTTTTCGCCATGTTTCGAAGCCATGATCTTTTAAAGATTGGGCCGGGCCGACACCTTGCCCTATTATAAAAAGACGGAAGAAAGGAGATTTCGTCATCACCGCTTACATTTCCGCTCTAGGTTTACACTTGCGACATCACCGTCTAGACGAGCACGTTTTACCTAGCTTGCTTGGAAGCAATTGAGATCTCTTTGAAGAGATCGAAGTTCGTGTTTGGAATTCCTGGAATCTCGTACTTTTGGTGGAGATTGCCGTAGAGATTCCCAGGAATTGCGGAAGATCGAAGTTCTTGGAAGGTTTTGCAAGAAGATCTCTCTTCTTGATTAGGTTTGATTTGAAAAACGGATTGACATCCCGTTTTCTTTTCTTTCCTAGGATTACGATTAATTGTTCTATTGAGAATCTTTGACATTGTGTGTTCTCTTTGTGATTTTGAGATTAAGTTGAAGATTATTGAAAGTTCTTGAAAGTTTTCATCTTTTCATCTTTTAATTCTTGAATTGAAATCAATATGACTGTTATTGGCTAAAAACCCTTAACAATTCTAAGGTGAAGGGTTGATAGTTGTGGCTTAGATGATGATAGATCGATCGCAAACAGATTAGACCCTGAGAGTTAGAGAATTATCGCCGACAACCCTAAATTACGGGCTGTTCTTGAGTTCCACGACCGTGGAATCTCAAGATCCAACCGTAATTTCCTTAAGTTTACGAGCTTGCTTTTACCTTAATCCAAAGTTAAAGATTTGCTTTAGCTTAGTTTAGACTTGTCTTTTCTAGGTGGTAGTGAAGCCTCAACAACCTCTACCTCGATTGTGAGCCTCAACAACCTCAATCGGATAAGTTAATCTTGATCTTTAGATTATAGGTTTGGGTATTTGATGCTAATCCTTGTCTTTAAAACCTTTCTATATTTAGCCTCAACAACCTGTATAGGGAGCGTCTTTTAGGTGAGTTACATAAGGTTTTTGGAACCTCAACAGTACGATTACCTTACATTAGTATACCTTCGCATATCTCAACTCTGTCTTTATATCATTTAGTATATCTTGAATCGATTGCCACAGCTGGATTCCTGGATCTTTAGGATTGTTGTTTTCCCAATAATCTGCAAAACTCCACATATTTACTTGCTTGATAACCTGCAACTGAGTTCGTTCCACCCAAATCCCTGTGTTCGATACTTTGGAATTCTTGCTTAACTACGTCGATCCGTACACTGCGGGTTCGCTTTCTTGATTATAGTTTTATAAATTTAAAGCTTATTTGCACACACCTCTAGGGGCGAACAATACTCCTCCAACTTCCTCTTGTTGGAGAGTATTTCCTTCAAAAACTTGCCATATGCCGGCATACTTAGAATAGCATCCATGAACGGAATGTTAATATGCAATTTAGACATAAGTTCAAGGAATTTACCAAAGTGTTTGTCCAAACGAGCTCTTGCTCGTGATTGAGAGAATGGTAGTGGTGGCTTGTACGGAGGTGGTGCCACATATGATGGCTCATCATCCTTGCTCTTTCCTCCATCTTCTTGCAATGGCTCTCCTTCTATCACCACTTGCTTCCCTTTGTCATTTCCCTTAGGTAAGGGATCCTTCATGCTCAACCCACTCCTTGTTGAAATAGCCAACACTTGGCCTCTTGGGTTATCTTCGGTTCTTCCGGGAAGCTTTCCCGGATCTCTATGAGCTTCACCCGCCTTTTGGAACACTTGTGCTTCCAACACCTTTTGAGCTTTAGAAATGGAAGTCACCGTGCTCTCAAGACCACTCAACCTTCCAAGCAATTGCTCAAACATCATTTCGGTTCTATCCTTTGGAGGTTGAGTAAATCCGGGTGGAGGTTCTTGTGAAGCCTTTGGTGGTGGGGCTGCGCTTGTGGAAGCGGGAGGGTTCAAGGCTCCATCCGGGTTAGAATAGGAAAACCAGGGATGGTTGTGGTTAGGCCGGTAATTGTTGAATTGCCGGTTGTTGTTGAAGTTCCTCGGGCCTTGATAGTTGTTGTAGTTGCCCCTTCCCATGTAGTACACACATCTTCCTCCTTGGAAGACAAGTTTGCTTGCACTTGCACTTGAGGGCTTGCTTGACTCTTCAAAGTTGTAGCACACAACTCCCTCAAAGATTTCAACTCATTGTTGATTGCATCAAGCTTGATGTTACTGATGGTGACTTCACTCACCTCATATGCTCCCGCTTTCCTCCCATCACTCTTCCTATGGGAGTACTTCTCAATCACCAAAGCTTGTTTCTCTACAAATTCCCAAGCTTCATCCACATTCTTCTCCATGAAAGTCCCACCGGAAAGAGATTGAAGCTTGAATTGGCTATCTTCATCAAGTCCCTTGAAGTAGATCTCCAATAGCTCAATTTTTGGTATACCATGGTGTGGACAATCTAGGAGAAGGTCTTTGAACCTCTCCCAAGACTTGAATAGGCTTTCTCTAACCTTCATCACAAAGGCATTGATCTTCCCTCTTAGCTCGGTAGTCTTGGAAGGTGGGAAGAACTTAGTCAAAAACTCGGTTGTCATTTCCTCCCAAGTACTCACTCGCCCTTGTGGGATAGATTGATACCAAGCCAAGGCTTTATCCTTAAGTGAGAAGGAGAAAGCCCTAAGCTTATGGTTGTTCCTCTCCAATCTAGGCGGTCTTAGAGTCTCCATCAAGATCTCATAGTTCATCAAGTGTTGATGGGGAGACTCTCCTTCCATCCCTCCAAATTGATTATGCCGGATCATTTGTAGAACTTGAGGGCGGAGCTCGTAATCATGGGCTGCGGGATCTCCTATGTTCACACCCGGACGGTGTGCTCTTTGTGCCGGATTCATACGTTGCCCTAACGTTTGTGACTCTTCAATAGAAATGGGCACAACCCGAATATTGATCGCCGGCTGCGGTTGTGGTGGAGGTGGAGGTTGTTGACGATTAAGCTCTCTTTGCACAAGAGCTTGCCTAATCTCTTCAATCTCCCTCCTAGTTGCTTCTTGCCTCTCATTGGCAACTCTCCTTTCATTTTCCAAGAGCTCATCCTTTAGTCTAATTTGCTCTAAAGCCTCATCCAACTCAGCTTGGAGATCTCTTCCAGCCATCTCTTTCCCTTTTCGAATGCTCTTGGATCTAGATCTAAGGGTTTTCTCCGGTTCGGGATCGAATGGAGCTAAATCCTTGCCACGAGATCTTCGCGTACACCTAAAGAGTGAGAGATGTCCTGAAAAGCAAAGATACAAACCAAACAAGATCAAAAGCAACAAGAAAGATCTACACTATAAACAATCACAAAAATGACTCAATCAAGACCTAGTCCCCGACAACGGCGCCAAAAACTTGTTACCCTAAAATTGTGTAGCACAAAAGTCTTACAATTTATACTCGATATATTTCTCCTAACTCCTAGCGAACCCGCAGTGTACGGGACGTTTTGTAGTAGGGACAGTATTCCGAGGTTGAACATGAAGACTAAGGTGAAATCAAGTCAAACAAATGGTCATAGATAGTGTGAATCTAGTTTAAGAAAAGAGAAAGAAATAAAGAAACAAAAATCATGATATTTTTGGTTTGGTTTTTGGGGTGATCAAGCAAAGATCACAAATCAAACAAGATAATAAATCAAACTAACAACTTAAACTAGCAAAACAAACAGGTAACACAAGCACAAAATATGTGATCAAAGGGAGAAGAGTGGATTCTAGAGGTCAAGATTTCCGGTTATGGCATTGGACTCAAGGTTCTTAAGATTCTAAGGACAAAGCTGAAGTGTTGGGAGAGGGTGTTTCACTAATGGAAGCAATTACCAGGTAAGTCTCCCGCTTCACTAATCCAGCATCAAACTCCTATTACCGGGTAGGTCTCAAGGGGTTAAAGTAGGGAATTCTACACAAACCGGACTCTACTTAAAGGGGGAACCCTCTCCTTACCGGGTAAGTCTCGGAATAGGGAAGTCTCAAGCAATAATCCTAGCACACTCAATCCAATAGCGGCTTGTGAGGCTCACTACTACCTAGAGTTCATCATCTTAGGTATCTAAGGTCGGAAATCACCGGGTAGTCTCTTCCCTCACTTAGGTTGCTAGCATTAGGTGATCTTAAACTATATTATGCTTAATAAACACTAGGATTCCAACAACCTAACACCCTAACATACAGATTCATCAATTAAAGAGCAACAGAGAGAAAAATCGGGTGGATCATAGTTAAATCGGCCGATCTGCCTGAAGACAGACCGATTTTTCTTCCCGGGTTAGGTTTCGTGCATACAAATAATCCTAAACTAACATATAAGTCCATTCCATCATCACCCAAGCCATAACCATCAATCCATCACTCCAGAATCACAATAAACTAGCCAATAGTATGCATTTCAAGATCCAAAATCATCACACAAGCATACATGGTTTTCATAGATGGATGATGAAAGATAAGCAAGTAAAAACAATAAACCTCAGCTGAATCTAAGTTTTAGCAAGACTTACAACCCTTCAAAAGAAGTTCCAAAACGTTCCAAACAATCCCTCCAAAAGTTCTTCAATCAAATACACCGAAAATCACTCAAAATCACTCAAAAACTCACTATCACTCTAAGTTTTGTGTTCTTCTTCTTCCCCAAGGTTGAGAGAGTTTTTCTTCTTCTCCAAGTCTATCTCCAATGGAATGAGCTGTGTGTGAGAGAATGTGGGAGAGGGGGATTCTCAGCAACAGCTTGCAGGACCACTTATATTCTCCACCAAGAGCAAGGCCGGACAAAGAGATCATGGGACACGTGGCTTAAGCTATCAAAGCCAAAAATCGACCCAGTCAAATAAATCGGCCGATTTTCCTGAGTGTTGGTCCGATTTTCTTCAACAGAGACTTGTTATGATCATCTAGCCATGAGTTGCTCCATTGCTTGCACCAATAAGGGTCCTTGTGTCCTTCGTTGCTCCAATTATGTTCCTTCAAAGCCTTGGATGTGTACCACCATGAGGCTTGGCCCTCGAATGTATCGATTAATGTCCAAAAGATCCCCGAAAAACCTACAAAACCGACAAAAGCTCATGTAGACGTCTTTTCTAGAAATATGCACAAAATGAGTGTAAACGTCGTGAACTAATGCTAAACCGTGCATGAATAACGGGAAAAACTATCTAAATAAATGCCTATACTAACGTCATAAATCACGTTATCAGTGCAGTTGAAGTATGGGGTGAAAAGGGCGGAAGCTTTAAGGTGAACGGTCAACGACTCAAGAAGTATTCTCCGGAACTCCAAGCTGAAGAGTTCGCGCCCACAGCACTCGAATAAGTGCGAATATGGTCTAGCTACGGACCTTAAACAAGCGCTTCTTGGGAGGCAACCCAAGGTATTGCACTTACGTTTTTGTTTTAGATTCGTAGATTAGAATAGTTTAGACGTTTTTGTTTTGTTTTGCCTTCGATGCCTTCCGGTATGTTTGTGTTTTTGGATGTAGGATCAGTGGAAAAGGGAAAGAGAAGGAAAGGTTTGAAGAAAATTGACGAAACTTGGACTTTTGCACATTACAGAGAGTTCCACGACCAAAACCACGGTTCTGTACATTTCCACGGCCGTGGAAACCCCCGAGTGACCGTAATTTTCGAAAGATTTTACGGTCACTATAAAAACCACGTTTCTTCACAAAACACACCAAAACTCCACTTTTCACGCCCAAAAACGCCGAATCGATCCCCCTCTCTCAAATCTCCGTTCGTTAATCGTTTCAAACGATCTTTAACCCAAACCGGAGCAAATTCGATCATCTACAAGATTCAAGCAACAATTCGAGTGAACAATCACCGGAGAAGACGGAATTTGGATTTTAAAATCCAAAAACCTAGGTTTTTCTTCTGTTCTTTCACTTTGTCGATTCGATTAAGTTTTTGCAAGATATATTAGGAGAACTGATTGGAACTGGATTGAAATTAGTCTAGGGCTGCTATCTGCTGATTGTGGTGTTGATTGAGTGATTTTTGAGGATTTACGAACCGAATCACGGTCTCTGGGCATTCCACGGACGTGGAAATTGAAGAACAGACCGTGGTTTTGAACAGAACATGGACCTTGTTAGGTGAATGCCTAATAGGACCAAGAAGAGGAAAGGCAATGCTTCCTCCTCCTCTCAGGCACCCCCTAGTGAACCACCATCACCACCATCACCCCCACCCCCTAGAATTCCTAAGATCCATGAGGATTACCTCGATGCCTTAGAAAGGATCGAGAAGAGACCGGTCATAGGACCACGATATTTGTTGCTTGAGGATCTAGATCCACTGAATGTGGTAGGTGACCTTACTTGGTTACTTGATAGAGCCGGTTTGATCATCTTCTCCGCTATTCGGGAAGATGCATATAAGAAGATCACTAGAGAGTTTGTGATCTCATTTGAGCATAGTCATGTAGATAGGACAGTTTCTTTCCGGCTGATGGAGAGGAACTATGAGTTCTCGATCCGAGAGTTTGGAGCCTTCTTTGGGTTCTATGAGACCTTCAATGGTCGATTTCCTAGTGCCGTGTACGCCAAAGATTTTTAGGAGGATATTGCTATGGAATACGCCAGCGAGGACCGCTGGCAACCTGCTGATACCAAGGCTAAGTTGATCTATCACTTAGCCTTGAAGATTGCCCACCGAGTGCTTTCTGAGTGTCTCTTCCTTAGGACGGAGACTCCTCAGAAAATCAAGACTGATGAGTTTTTTCTACTGTATTGTATGCTGCATGGTAGGCCGGCTGACTGTGCCACCCTCTTAGCTTCTACCATGAGTAAGCTAAAGAATAAGAGGGCCGTCAATATTGGATATGGTGGAATGGTCACCCACCTTGCTAGATAGCTGGGTATTGACTTCTCCACGTGCACTAGGATAGCGGCTAGACCTCTAGGACTTCCGAGCCTCATGACTAGAGGTATTATCTTTCCTAGGCATAGAGGTCTACCTACCGCTGCCATGCCTTGGGAGGGTAGAGGAGGTAGAGGTGTTACATGGCTTCCCGAGTATTCCATTATGGCCGGACGCCATAACTGGAAGGAGACATTCGCTGCTATGCATGCGAATAGATTGGTAGTGATAACACGATTTATGATCTAGATTTAGACACTCATTTAGATAGATTTTCCGCTCATTCATGCATGGTTTAGCATTAGTTCACGGCGTTTGCACTCAAATCACGTATTTTGTCGAGATAGACGTCTACTCGGACTTTTGCTTGCTTTGTAGGTATTTTGGGAGATTTAAGAGCGTAATCGATACATCCGAGGATCATTCCTCGAGATGACACACTTCCGGACTCATTGGAATGCAAGATAAGGGCTAAGGAGGACTCATGGAACCTTGCCAACACAAGCCATGCACCGAATCATGGCTTAACAAGCCTAGGAGAGGCTTCTGGACAAAACCACGGTCTAAGCCCTTTCCACGGCCGTGATTATGACCGTGATTCTTGCCAGGACCACATTGACAGCTGGCCACGATCTCTTCCATTGCTCTTGCATCTTAGTGGGTATTTAAAGGATTTTGCAGGCTGTAATTGGGGATCCTTCTCCTCTCTTTTGACCTACCTTTCTTCCCCAAAACACTTCTCCATTGTTGCCTCTCTTCCAAGCACCCATTAGGGGTGTTCTTGGAAGAGATTAGTGTAGATTCTCGTTTTAGAGTGAGATTAGATTGGATTCGAGTGAAGTTTCGATTGTTGTCAAGTTGGATTAGCTCTTGGAGCCTTGTAAGGATTTGGTAATTTCTATTCTATGCTTTTAATGTCTTTTCTTTGGATTGTTCTTCATCATTTGACCATGACTTGCAAGCATGATTTATTTGTTGAGATTGATCTTGAAATGAATGTTGTTGGCTAGATAGGTTGCGATTCTAGAGTAAGGAAAGAAGGGCTATGGCTAGAAGCATGATAGGATGAACTTAGATTTTTACACTTGGATGACTTGTGTTGTTGAAATCCTAGTGTTTGTTGAGTTTAATTTAGCTTAGGATCACCTAATGCTATCAACCTAAGTGAGGGAAGAGATCTACACGATGATTTCCGATCTTAGATACCTAAGATGACAAACCCTAGGTAGTGGTGAGCCTCACAAGCCGCCATTGGACTAAGTGTGCTAGGATAGTTGATTAGGACTTCCCTTTCCGAGACTTACCCGGTAAGGATAGGTTAGACCCCTAGGTAACAATCCTGTTTGTGTAGAATTCCTATCCTTAGGTTCTTAGAGACTTACCCGGTGATGAGACCTTAGGAATGGACTAGTGGATCATGAGACCTACCCGGTAATTGATCCCAATCTAGAAACGTTTAATCCCAACATATCATAGTTAACCCGAGAATTAAATAGATAGCTTGAGTCTATGCCATACCCGGACTTCCAAACTCTAGAATCCGCTTTGTTACTTCCATTCTCAAATCTTTTGTGTTAGTGTGTGTTTGTGTTGCTTGATTGTGTTCATATACTTGTGATCTTTGTTTGATCACCGAAAAACCTCCAAAAACATTGTGTTTTCCATTTTCTTTATTCCTCATCTTATCTTAGTCTAGATTTACACTATTTTCGATCATTGAATGACTTAGTTTCACCTCAGTCCTTGTGTTCGACCTCGGAATACTTTCCTTTCTACAAAACGACCCGTACACTGCGGGTTTTGCTAGGTAGTTTAGAATTTAGTTCGAGTTTATAAATGTAAAGCTTTTTGTGCTACATCCTAGCGTGAACAAGTTTTTGGCGCCGTTGCCAGGGACTAGGTTAAGATTAAGTCATTTGCTTTTGATTGTTTTTAGTGTTTATCTTTCTTGTTACTTTTGATCTTGTGTTGTTTTTGTCTTTGCCTTTTCATGTTTGCCATGGACGGATTGTACCTCCAAGACGACCTTGACAACATGGAGTATGAGGAGTGGATGAAAGGCCAAGGTCTAGGACCTCTCCATGATGAGTTTGAGTATTGGGAGGAGTTCAATGTCTATCATGAGTCCCATGATCAAGCTCACATGATTACATTACCTCATGAGGAACCTCACCATCAACTTCATGAAGATCGATTGGAATCAATGCTAGAGGAAATGTTGAGGAAGATGGATGATCTAGAAAGCAACCTTGCTTCCATTTCTAGTTCCCACATGGAGCTTGAAGCGGAAGTATGTCATCAAGAGGAGGTTCACTATAAGGAGATCCAAGGATTGCCTGATTCAACCATAGCCAATAGAAGCCTTGAGGAAGAGTTGAATGAAGCTCAGGAGCAATTGAGGCTAAGGGATTTGGCCCTGAAGGAAGAAAGGAGATTGAATACCGAGAGAGAAGAACAAATGAGGAGGGAGATTGAGGAGATTAGGAATGCTCTTATGCTAGGAGATCCTACCATTCTTCAAAGTTCACCTCCATCTCTTTCACCTTTAGAGGAGTGCAATGAAGTATACTCATCCCCGGACAGCCTTGCCATCAACCCGGAGCCATACATGAAGAGCTCACTTGGAACGGATGCAACAGAGTGAACCACGGCCGTGGAGGACAAACCACGCCCGTGGAAGCCAACAGAGAGAACCACGGCCGTGGAGGGCAAACCACGACCGTGGAAGGCTATGTTGTGGTCCATCCTAAGCCAATCTCATCTCCCAACGACCCTTCCTTGCTTGCCCGGAGTACACACGAAGATTGGAGCCCCTTTCCTAAGGATTCTCCATTGTTGAATGATGAAAGCAAGCATGATGGATCCATGATGGTTATGAAGTACTTCAATGAAGGATTCTTTCCGAGAATTGGCTTTCCTCGGATCATAGAGGATGAGGATGACAAGCATTTCACCGGAGTGACCGCGGAGTATAAATTGCCTAAGTATGGGGTGGCACCTATGGTTGCAACTCTATACTATCATCAAGGAAGCGGTGATGAAGGAGTCTACCACTCACCGGTGAAGAGAGAACTTAAAGCTTATTTGGGCATCAAGTGGCCCTTGCTTGTCATCATGGATTCCGGGAAAAGATGGTTGCTTGGACTCCTCAAGCAAACCATGGTATTCGAGGTGGATTAACATATCCACGGAGTTTGGTCAAGCTAATGACCTAAAAGAAGCGCTTAATGGAAGGCAACCCATTGGTACAACTCTTTCCCTTTTCTCTTTTGTTTTTGCTTTTCTTTTTGCTTTTGTGTGTTTTTGTGTTTTGTGTTTGTGGTAGATTTTAGGTAATGAGGAAGCCTTGCAAGGCGAGTTGATGACGATGATTCCGTTTTCAAACATGGGTGGAGCGGACGTGAGGCTTGGACGGCTTGAGGTGTCTTGTTAGATGGAAGAGCTCCCATCTCACATATACCTTGGCGCGGGTCTCGACGCCGGAATGATTATGAAGAGCTCTCTACCATGCTTGATCGATCATCCATCACCACCACTCCACACGAGTTCATCCCAAATACCGAAGCAAACCATTTTACATTGTGAGAACCTTCTTTCACTCTCTCTACTTGAATACCGCATTGGGGACAATGTGTTTCTAAGTATGGGGTGGGGTTTGCATGATCCTATGCATGATGAGCATCTAAGGTAGTTTAATATTTGCACATGTCTTGCATTGTATATATTCATTTCGAAAATTCCATAAAAATTAGAAAATTTAAAAATTTTTGTGCTTTCTAGGTTTGGATATGACCCTAATGATGAACCTTGTCTTGTGGATTGGCTATGGATGGCCTTGTGTGTTTAATTGATGATGCATATGTGGACTTGAAATACTTATCTTGAATTCCATGAATGACTTGTGATTATGATGCTTGCCTTGATTTAATTGAGGATTGAAAGCCGAAATTGCATGCTAGTTCTTGCACATCAATTAGGAGTGATTAAGGCAATTCATCTTCCTCTACTTCTCATCTTGATCATGTTGCTTGAGCACCTCAATTGAGATAAATTTGACCTCTTTTGACCCATCCGGGAATAGGAGCATGTTAGTGTGTTGATGTGTGTGAAAAGCAAGTGTGGGGTGAAGATGTTGATATTATGAACGTTGTGAATGAAGTGCTGAAATTGTTGTGAAAGTGTAGCCAAAAATATAGGTTTGGGGACGTCGGTTTAAATGACAAGTAACTCGGTACACTTCACATGATCGGGTGTTGGTGCCTTGCCAAAGTCAAATAAACCGATAGTCCTAACGAGCTTTGGTATGTGTGCCCGGTGTGGATGCACCTCGAAAAATAGAAAAAGCCCGAGGATGGCTAATCACCAAGGTTTCGGCTTTTGTACACCAATGCCATTGTCTCAAAAATAAAAGAAAAGAAAGAAAAGAAAATGAAGAAAAAAATATACACTTGAGGGAAGTTGATAAGAAATGTGAAGTTGTGATTGTTTAGTTCCTTTCCCGGATTAGCATCACATAGCCTAGAAAATTCCAACCTAATCACAACGTTTCTTGGCCTTCTATTTTACAAGTCCTTTTGACCTACTTGCATGTGTGTAAGACTAAGTGATTTAGATTGGATATACTCATGATCATCTTGACTTCTTCATCTTTACATTTCATTGCATGCTATCAAGTTAAGTGTAATTGTCTTCCCACGCTTTCATTTATTCGATACATAATTGCTTGTCCATTGCCATGAAACATGACTATGAAGGTGATCCAATATTAGAAGCACAACTCCAAAAAGATTTTGCCATTTTTCTGCATACATAAATCATGTCATCTCTTAGTCTATAGTTGGGAATTTGCTCGGGGACGAGCAAACCTTAAGTATGGGGTATTTTGATAACACGATTTATGATCTAGATTTAGACACTCATTTAGATAGATTTTCCGCTCATTCATGCATGGTTTAGCATTAGTTCACGGCGTTTGCACTCAAATCACGTATTTTGTCGAGATAGACGTCTACTCGGACTTTTGCTTGCTTTGTAGGTATTTTGGGAGATTTAAGAGCCTAATCGATACATCCGAGGATCATTCCTCGAGATGACACACTTCCGGACTCATTGGAATGCAAGATAAGGGCTAAGGAGGACTCATGGAACCTTGCCAACACAAGCCATGCACCGAATCATGGCTTAACGAGCCTAGGAGAGGCTTCTGGACAAAACCACGGTCTAAGCCCTTTCCACGGCCGTGATTATGACCGTGATTCTTGCCAGGACCACATTGACAGCTGGCCACGATCTCTTCCATTGCTCTTGCATCTTAGTGGGTATTTAAAGGATTTTGCAGGCTGTAATTGGGGATCCTTCTCCTCTCTTTTGACCTACCTTTCTTCCCCAAAACACTTCTCCATTGTTGCCTCTCTTCCAAGCACCCATTAGGGGTGTTCTTGGAAGAGATTAGTGTAGATTCTCGTTTTAGAGTGAGATTAGATTGGATTCGAGTGAAGTTTCGATTGTTGTCAAGTTGGATTAGCTCTTGGAGCCTTGTAAGGATTTGGTAATTTCTATTCTATGCTTTTAATGTCTTTTCTTTGGATTGTTCTTCATCATTTGACCATGACTTGCAAGCATGATTTATTTGTTGAGATTGATCTTGAAATGAATGTTGTTGGCTAGATAGGTTGCGATTCTAGAGTAAGGAATAATGTTTGTGATTTGGACTATGATTGTATTGCTTCCATGTTAGCTTAGGATCGATTTGTGTTCGAAATCCCAACTCGGAACCAAACCACGGCTTGTTCTTCATGCCTCCACGGCCGTGGTTTAGCATGATCCATCCGTGTTTTTATTCTGTTGTCTTATATTGTTGAATCTTGATGTTTGGATGTAGATGTGTTGAAATCCTAGTGTTTGTTGAGTTTAATTTAGCTTAGGATCACCTAATGCTATCAACCTAAGTGAGGGAAGAGATCTACCCGATGATTTCCGATCTTAGATACCTAAGATGACAAACCCTAGGTAGTGGTGAGCCTCACAAGCCGCCATTGGACTAAGTGTGCTAGGATAGTTGATTAGGACTTCCCTTTCCGAGACTTACCCGGTAAGGATAGGTTAGACCCCTAGGTAACAATCCGGTTTGTGTAGAATTCCTATCCTTAGGTTCTTAGAGACTTACCCGGTGATGAGACCTTAGGAATGGACTAGTGGATCATGAGACCTACCCGGTAATTGATCCCATTAGAGAAACACCCAACTCCGAACAACCACAACCTTCCTTAGACCTTTAGAAACATGAGTCCATAGTCATATTCGGAATTCCGAACCTCTAGAATCCATTTCCTTACCTCTTATCTCTCATCTTTTGTTTGTGTGTTTGTGTTGCTTGATTGTGTTCATATACTTGTGATCTTTGTTTGATCACCGAAAAACCTCCAAAAACATTGTGTTTTCCATTTTCTTTATTCCTCATCTTATCTTAGTCTAGATTTACACTATTTTCGATCATTGAATGACTTAGTTTCACCTCAGTCCTTGTGTTCGACCTCGGAATACTTTCCTTTCTACAAAACGACCCGTACACTGCGGGTTTTGCTAGGTAGTTTAGAATTTAGTTCGAGTTTATAAATGTAAAGCTTTTTGTGCTACATCCTAGCGTGAACAAGTTTTTGGCGCCGTTGCCAGGGACTAGGTTAAGATTAAGTCATTTGCTTTTGATTGTTTTTAGTGTTTATCTTTCTTGTTACTTTTGATCTTGTGTTGTTTTTGTCTTTGCCTTTTCATGTTTGCCATGGACGGATTGTACCTCCAAGACGACCTTGACAACATGGAGTATGAGGAGTGGATGAAAGGCCAAGGTCTAGGACCTCTCCATGATGAGTTTGAGTATTGGGAGGAGTTCAATGTCTATCATGAGTCCCATGATCAAGCTCACATGATTACATTACCTCATGAGGAACCTCACCATCAACTTCATGAAGATCGATTGGAATCAATGCTAGAGGAAATGTTGAGGAAGATGGATGATCTAGAAAGCAACCTTGCTTCCATTTCTAGTTCCCACATGGAGCTTGAAGCGGAAGTATGTCATCAAGAGGAGGTTCACTATAAGGAGATCCAAGGATTGCCTGATTCAACCATAGCCAATAGAAGCCTTGAGGAAGAGTTGAATGAAGCTCAGGAGCAATTGAGGCTAAGGGATTTGGCCCTGAAGGAAGAAAGGAGATTGAATACCGAGAGAGAAGAACAAATGAGGAGGGAGATTGAGGAGATTAGGAATGCTCTTATGCTAGGAGATCCTACCATTCTTCAAAGTTCACCTCCATCTCTTTCACCTTTAGAGGAGTGCAATGAAGTATACTCATCCCCGGACAGCCTTGCCATCAACCCGGAGCCATACATGAAGAGCTCACTTGGAACGGATGCAACAGAGTGAACCACGGCCGTGGAGGACAAACCACGCCCGTGGAAGCCAACAGAGAGAACCACGGCCGTGGAGGGCAAACCACGACCGTGGAAGGCTATGTTGTGGTCCATCCTAAGCCAATCTCATCTCCCAACGACCCTTCCTTGCTTGCCCGGAGTACACACGAAGATTGGAGCCCCTTTCCTAAGGATTCTCCATTGTTGAATGATGAAAGCAAGCATGATGGATCCATGATGGTTATGAAGTACTTCAATGAAGGATTCTTTCCGAGAATTGGCTTTCCTCGGATCATAGAGGATGAGGATGACAAGCATTTCACCGGAGTGACCGCGGAGTATAAATTGCCTAAGTATGGGGTGGCACCTATGGTTGCAACTCTATACTATCATCAAGGAAGCGGTGATGAAGGAGTCTACCACTCACCGGTGAAGAGAGAACTTAAAGCTTATTTGGGCATCAAGTGGCCCTTGCTTGTCATCATGGATTCCGGGAAAAGATGGTTGCTTGGACTCCTCAAGCAAACCATGGTATTCGAGGTGGATTAACATATCCACGGAGTTTGGTCAAGCTAATGACCTAAAAGAAGCGCTTAATGGAAGGCAACCCATTGGTACAACTCTTTCCCTTTTCTCTTTTGTTTTTGCTTTTCTTTTTGCTTTTGTGTGTTTTTGTGTTTTGTGTTTGTGGTAGATTTTAGGTAATGAGGAAGCCTTGCAAGGCGAGTTGATGACGATGATTCCGTTTTCAAACATGGGTGGAGCGGACGTGAGGCTTGGACGGCTTGAGGTGTCTTGTTAGATGGAAGAGCTCCCATCTCACATATACCTTGGCGCGGGTCTCGACGCCGGAATGATTATGAAGAGCTCTCTACCATGCTTGATCGATCATCCATCACCACCACTCCACACGAGTTCATCCCAAATACCGAAGCAAACCATTTTACATTGTGAGAACCTTCTTTCACTCTCTCTACTTGAATACCGCATTGGGGACAATGTGTTTCTAAGTATGGGGTGGGGTTTGCATGATCCTATGCATGATGAGCATCTAAGGTAGTTTAATATTTGCACATGTCTTGCATTGTATATATTCATTTCGAAAATTCCATAAAAATTAGAAAATTTAAAAATTTTTGTGCTTTCTAGGTTTGGATATGACCCTAATGATGAACCTTGTCTTGTGGATTGGCTATGGATGGCCTTGTGTGTTTAATTGATGATGCATATGTGGACTTGAAATACTTATCTTGAATTCCATGAATGACTTGTGATTATGATGCTTGCCTTGATTTAATTGAGGATTGAAAGCCGAAATTGCATGCTAGTTCTTGCACATCAATTAGGAGTGATTAAGGCAATTCATCTTCCTCTACTTCTCATCTTGATCATGTTGCTTGAGCACCTCAATTGAGATAAATTTGACCTCTTTTGACCCATCCGGGAATAGGAGCATGTTAGTGTGTTGATGTGTGTGAAAAGCAAGTGTGGGGTGAAGATGTTGATATTATGAACGTTGTGAATGAAGTGCTGAAATTGTTGTGAAAGTGTAGCCAAAAATATAGGTTTGGGGACGTCGGTTTAAATGACAAGTAACTCGGTACACTTCACATGATCGGGTGTTGGTGCCTTGCCAAAGTCAAATAAACCGATAGTCCTAACGAGCTTTGGTATGTGTGCCCGGTGTGGATGCACCTCGAAAAATAGAAAAAGCCCGAGGATGGCTAATCACCAAGGTTTCGGCTTTTGTACACCAATGCCATTGTCTCAAAAATAAAAGAAAAGAAAGAAAAGAAAATGAAGAAAAAAATATACACTTGAGGGAAGTTGATAAGAAATGTGAAGTTGTGATTGTTTAGTTCCTTTCCCGGATTAGCATCACATAGCCTAGAAAATTCCAACCTAATCACAACGTTTCTTGGCCTTCTATTTTACAAGTCCTTTTGACCTACTTGCATGTGTGTAAGACTAAGTGATTTAGATTGGATATACTCATGATCATCTTGACTTCTTCATCTTTACATTTCATTGCATGCTATCAAGTTAAGTGTAATTGTCTTCCCACGCTTTCATTTATTCGATACATAATTGCTTGTCCATTGCCATGAAACATGACTATGAAGGTGATCCAATATTAGAAGCACAACTCCAAAAAGATTTTGCCATTTTTCTGCATACATAAATCATGTCATCTCTTAGTCTATAGTTGGGAATTTGCTCGGGGACGAGCAAACCTTAAGTATGGGGTATTTTGATAACACGATTTATGATCTAGATTTAGACACTCATTTAGATAGATTTTCCGCTCATTCATGCATGGTTTAGCATTAGTTCACGGCGTTTGCACTCAAATCACGTATTTTGTCGAGATAGACGTCTACTCGGACTTTTGCTTGCTTTGTAGGTATTTTGGGAGATTTAAGAGCCTAATCGATACATCCGAGGATCATTCCTCGAGATGACACACTTCCGGACTCATTGGAATGCAAGATAAGGGCTAAGGAGGACTCATGGAACCTTGCCAACACAAGCCATGCACCGAATCATGGCTTAACGAGCCTAGGAGAGGCTTCTGGACAAAACCACGGTCTAAGCCCTTTCCACGGCCGTGATTATGACCGTGATTCTTGCCAGGACCACATTGACAGCTGGCCACGATCTCTTCCATTGCTCTTGCATCTTAGTGGGTATTTAAAGGATTTTGCAGGCTGTAATTGGGGATCCTTCTCCTCTCTTTTGACCTACCTTTCTTCCCCAAAACACTTCTCCATTGTTGCCTCTCTTCCAAGCACCCATTAGGGGTGTTCTTGGAAGAGATTAGTGTAGATTCTCGTTTTAGAGTGAGATTAGATTGGATTCGAGTGAAGTTTCGATTGTTGTCAAGTTGGATTAGCTCTTGGAGCCTTGTAAGGATTTGGTAATTTCTATTCTATGCTTTTAATGTCTTTTCTTTGGATTGTTCTTCATCATTTGACCATGACTTGCAAGCATGATTTATTTGTTGAGATTGATCTTGAAATGAATGTTGTTGGCTAGATAGGTTGCGATTCTAGAGTAAGGAAAGAAGGGCTATGGCTAGAAGCATGATAGGATGAACTTAGATTTTTACCCTTGGATGACTTGTGTTGTTGAAATCCTAGTGTTTGTTGAGTTTAATTTAGCTTAGGATCACCTAATGCTATCAACCTAAGTGAGGGAAGAGATCTACCCGATGATTTCCGATCTTAGATACCTAAGATGACAAACCCTAGGTAGTGGTGAGCCTCACAAGCCGCCATTGGACTAAGTGTGCTAGGATAGTTGATTAGGACTTCCCTTTCCGAGACTTACCCGGTAAGGATAGGTTAGACCCCTAGGTAACAATCCGGTTTGTGTAGAATTCCTATCCTTAGGTTCTTAGAGACTTACCCGGTGATGAGACCTTAGGAATGGACTAGTGGATCATGAGACCTACCCGGTAATTGATCCCAATCTACAACCTTTACTCCATCACGCAACCACCTCCTCACTCTCATTTGAGCCGCCGGGAAGAGCCTATCGCCGCCTCTGTTGAACCTCGACCACTGGAGAGTCTCGTTGTCGCTGCTCCTGTGTTGCCCTCGCACCCGTCTGCAGCCACCGGAGGGACCATCTGAGACGCCGTCGCCTTGCTCCTCCGTCCTTTTGTCTCTTCTTTGCAACCACCAGGTCGGAGCAACAAATGCTGGAAGACTCACCCTGTGTGGCCGCCCTAGCCTGCGCAGCCCGCCGCCTCCCCTGCATCTCTAGTCCGAATAAAGAAGCGTGGAGCTGGCCTTTCCTGTTCTTTCCTCTGCCGCCACCAGAACCACCGCCACTGCCTCCGGATTGAAGCCCATGCCGGAGTGCCAGTTGCCTCCGCCTCGCCTCACTGCCGGAGTCACGCCTCCTTTGCCAAGCCGGCCGCCGTGCACTGCTTCTTCTTCCCCAACCAATTTGGGGATATGTTGTAATTAGGGTTTAGTCAAATCGGGCTCCTCCAATTTTGGTATAATTGCAGATTTTTTCCTATATTTTGTATTTACAGTTTTGGCCCTAATTTCTAGAAGTTGCATATATGCCCGGTTGGTATTAATTTATAGAAAATAACCCATTATTTTATTTAGGGAACATATCCAAAGTTTATGGAACTTCATGAGTTGCCCGGAAAATGATTTTACGGACTTTCAACCAAAGTTTTATAACGGATTTTATTCTTATAATTTATATTTGTTATATATTATGACCCATGTGTATATAATTGCATAATTTGTCCCGGAAAGTATTTAAGCGGTTTTTAATCTTGGTTTTGGAAACGGGTTTTACCTTAGATTTTATATAAGTTATATATTCCGTTCAAATTTAGTGTATAAGCTTAATTTGTTTAGCTTTGGTGTTAGGACCGGAAGCGCCCCGATAAAGGCCTATTGAGTCCAAGCTCGACATCTACTCTCGACATCCGTAGATCGACTTCCGTCTTTTGACGTCGTGTGAGTTTTTTTTCCTCGATCTAGTTATGTTTAGTAGTAGTATCATGCTAGGTTGGATAATCTAGCATAACTTAGAATTAATACCAAATAGTGGTTTGGACCTTAGGCGAGTTTTGAGGATTGTCGATTGTTGCAAGAATTTGAGTGTTAGGCTAATCTTGTGAGTATCAGAGGCTTGAGGTTGTGGTTATATGGTTGTTCGGATTATGAGCTAGGATATGCTTATCCTAGCATGGTATTGTTCCCGTTGAGGTTGTTTGGACTAGGCATGTTATCCTAGTGGTGTTGTGAGTTATAATCTTACGAGATCCGAGGGTTAGAAGTCTTAGGACTTCCAGCTTTTGTCGAGTGTGATGTGAGCATGAGGGATTCTAGGATGTGGTCCTAGAATTGAGAGTCAAATGGTCTTGCGTAGATCATTTTTATAGAAGTCTAAAACTTCTATTGTGAGTGGGTTGTTGTTGATATAGTTATCTTCTTGTGAGCAGGTTGTGGGCTTCCTCCCTAAGAAAGCGAGAGTGTTGTGAGTTGAGTGTGGTGACGAGGTAAGTCTCCGGACTTACTTAGCTCGTATTCCTTGTATTAGCATTGATGTATGTTTGGTGGTGTGTGTTGATTGTTTATTGTTTATTGTTGATAACAACTAAACCGGAATTAGGATTACCGACCTTTATATTATTTTGGCCCAAGTGTATGATAACGGGCGGTGACAACTTGCCTAGCTCCTGCGAGATCTAGGAGGTTCTCGGCGACTATCCCGTGCTGGTAGACGATCGGATGCATCAGTACCATTCCATGCCGGTAAGTAGGGACCGAGGCGAGTTTCGGTGACTCTCGTGTCACAACCTAAGTTGAATTAGAACGGGATACGACTTAACAATAATAAAGATAATAAACCGGATTGGTGTGATTTTATGCATGTTGTATGTTTGTGATGAGATTACTTGTGTATGTGCCTTTCCCATTAACTTGTGTATGAGATTACTTGTGTATGAGATTACTTGTGTATGTGCCTTTACCAAATAGTGGTTTGGACCTTATGCATGTTGCAGGTTAGGAATGCGGCCGAGAGATCCGGAAGAGTGGGCAGCCGGGGTTCCGTACATTTTAGGAGTGGATTTTGGTTTGAGTCGAGTTTGTATATTATTCATGTATATTGTATATCGCGTGGTGGCATTTAGCCCTTGGTGTTGTATATCGGCTGAAGTCTTTTGTTGTTTCTTTCGGGTTTTCTTTCATTGCATAAAAATGTATTTAAATTTTGGCCTTTATTTGTGCCTTGTTGCAAGATCCGGTGAAATTGTTGTCAAGCTAAGGGTCGGGATCCATTGTGAGGTCCCAACCTGTAGCGCTCCGAGTCCCGCGGATTCGGGGTGTTACAAAAGTGGTATCAGAGCCCTAGGTTGACAACAATGGCACTCGCAATCTTTTAAAGGCCGAATAAGGAATAAACAGAAACCCCGCGGGTTCTGATTTTTTCATTTTCAAAATTACATGCATGAGTCGGGGTAGAATGTACGGACCACCACTCCTTCCGCGGACTTGGGTGTTCGCCCCTAAATGTGCGTGCAAATAAGCTTTAAATTTTTAAAACTAGAATCAAGCAAGCGAACCCGCAGTGTACGGATCGAAGTAGTTAAGCAAGAATTCCATAGTATCGAACACAGGGATTTGGGGAGAATAAATTCGATCGTAGGTTATCAAGCAAGTGAATGTAAGAGCTTTGCAAATTATTGGGAAAACAACAATCCTAAAGATCCAAGTATCCAGCTGTGGCAATCGATTCAAGATATACTTAAAGATATAAAGATAGAGTTGAGATATGCAAAGATATGCTAATGTAAGGCAATCGTACGGTGAAGTTCCAAAAACTTTATGTGACTCACCTACAAGACACTCTCTATACAGGTTGTTGAGGCTTCAATATAGAAAGGTTCTAAAGGCAAGAATTAATGTCAAATACCCAAACTTGTAATCCAAGGATCAAGACTAACTAAATCGATTAAGGTTGTGACACTCACAATCGAGGTAGAGGTTATTGAGGCTTCACTACCACCTAGAAAAGGCAAGCCTAAACTAAGTTAAAGTAAATCTTTAACTTTGGATCGAAGTAAAAGCAAGTTCGTAGACTTAAGGGAAATCACGGTTAGTTCTTGAGGTTCCACGGCCGTGGACTCAAGAACAGGCCGTAATTTAAGGTTGTCGGCGATTCTCTCTAACTCTCAGGGTCCAATCTGTTTACGATCGATCTATCATCATCTAAGCCACAACTATCAACCCTTCACCTTAGAATTGTTAAGGGTTTTTAGCCAACAATAGTCATAATGATATCAATTTCAAAGATTAAAAGATTGAAGGATGAAAACTTCCGAAAACTTTCAATAAACTTCAAACCAATCTCAAAGTCACAATCAAGAACGAATATCATTAATAGATTCGGAATAGAACAAACAAACACAATCTTAGATAAGAAGGAAGAACGGGATGTCAATCCGTCTTCTAAATCAAACCTAAACAAGAAGAGAAATCTTCTTGCGAACAATCTTCCGAATCTTCGATCTTCCGTCAATCCGGAAATCTCAATCACAATCTCCACCAAAGTGCGAGATTAGGGCAAATCCAAGGATGAACACAAAATCCGTCTTTTGCAAAAGTTGCAAAGATCTAAGTCGCGGCGTATGCGAAAGTGCGTCAAGCGGAGTCGTAAGCGTAAGCCTAAAGCGAGGTGACGGAATCTCTCTTCGTCCGTCCTTTTATAGGGTATCATGAAGTAGCCGTCCGGCCCAATCTTTTAAAAGATCGTGGCTTAAAGTGTGGCGAAAAAGATCGCCAAGATCACGGTCGTGGAAGGTTCCACGACCGTAATTTAGAGCGTGGAATTCAACACGGTTTGAACACATGATTCCACAACCGTAAAAGCTTCTAGAATGAACCACGCTTCTCCTGCATGGTTCCACGGCCGTGGAACTGAACGTGGAATGTAATACGGCCGTATTTTAGAGCGTGGTTTAGGGCAAGAACGTGATTCTTCCCTAGCCTCGTGCATTCCATAAGTTGACACTCCTTTTGCTCCTAAGAATGCTCTCAATCCATGGACATGTCAAACAACTTCATCCTTGCTCGATTCCGTTCGAAAATAGTTCTCAATCACCTATAATCAACATAAAGCTTGTGTAGACATCCATATCGATAATATAGGCAAACTAGCTCACAAATGCAACAATGCTCAATCGATGACTATCAATATGAATCAAATACGTTTTGAAAACGTGCCTAAAATATCACAATATTTCATGCTAACAAATAACCCCATACTTAACACTTGCTTGTCCCTAAGCAAGGTCTTTCAAAAGCTTTAAAACAAGAGTTAGGATGAAATATGTGTACCTTCTCAAAGTCATACTTCTTTTGGATGAATGTGCCTTCTAATCAATAGATCATTCTCAAATCTTGCTTCAATCGTTTATAGACTTTCATACATTTAATCAAAGAGTAAAGAGTAAAGAAAACTCATGAATCAATCAAACTTCCATACAAACTTCATAACCCTTAAACATTATCAAAATCAATCATAAGAAACTTCAATTTAGATCACCAAGTCATATAGCATTCTTTTGATCTTAAGAACTTTCAAAGAAAAAGGTCTAGAATGTGGAAAGGGAAGGAAACTTTAAGGAATGTGGTGCATGAATCCGGGAAAGTGGACAACTACTACTTCTTCTTCTTTTGCGGTTTCCGCAACACCTTCAACTTAGAGCTTCGCTCTCTTCTTTTCATTTTTCGACTTTACTTTTGGAGTTATGGACAGAGGTGCACAAAAACCGAAGCCTAGGAGATTGGCGTTTCTCAATTTTTATGAGATGCCTCAAACCCTTAGCGCACATAACATAATCCGCTAGGAATATCGCTCAATCCGACATTGGCAAGACACAAACACCCGGCTATGTGAATGGTGCCGAGTTACTCATCATCATGATTGACTTCCCCAAACCTACAATTTCTTTCTATTCTTTTGATTGCAAATAATTGTTCTCATGGCCCTCCCACATCAAACATGCCTTTTTCATTCACTTCTCCAAATTCCCGGATAGGTAAAGGA
Organism: Fagopyrum esculentum; assembly: GCA_033239045.1. Classification (NCBI taxonomy): domain Eukaryota; kingdom Viridiplantae; phylum Streptophyta; class Magnoliopsida; order Caryophyllales; family Polygonaceae; genus Fagopyrum; species Fagopyrum esculentum. The sequence goes on along the minus strand of BSUD01000006.1, from coordinate 103,957,335 downwards.
GGTCAATATTTCAATGAGGAGCTAAAATGATCAAAGAAAGAAGAAAGAAAAATCGAATTGCCTTAATCATCTCAACAAGAAGTATAAGAACTTATAGTGTGATTTCAACTTCAATTTCTCAACATGATTTAAGTAACATTCATCACATTATGAAACTTGCAAAAGAGGCATAATCAACTCATTTATTTCCTTTTCAATTGACTATTCTTTTAAGCATGCAATTGTCATGAAACTCAATTCACAAGTAGTGATTATCATGGAAATCATCTCAATTCCTTAGAAGCACAAAATTTTTCAAAATTTATCAATTTTTATGGGTTTTTCAAGTTCTTTTTCATGCAATGCAATAACGAAACATGCAACAATATAATGAACATGCAATGATAGTCTCGATAGAAGCAAACATAGTGAGTAAGAGTTATTACAACTTTTAGTCACACCCCACCCCATACTTGGGACGAACATTGTCCCTAATGTTCAAATAAAAGAAAGAAAAGAAGAAAAGAAAAAGAAACTCACAAAATGGTGGTGGAGCGGCTAAAGCAAACGGTCATGCAAATCAATCACTGCGGCGCTGGTGGAGGCGGGAATGGAGAGAAGCTAGGATCATAAAACCGCCCAAACTGCTGGCGGTAGACATCCCTCATCATGTGATCGTGGTCGTCCAAGCGTCCATCTCTAGCATCGGCTCGAATCTCCAATGCTCCTACTCTCTCCGAAAGACCACTAGCCCAATCCGGCATCTGTTCATACCTTCCCGGAGCCTGACTGTACCATGTTGGAGCGTCGGACGGTGCTGGTGCTGGTGTTGGTGCAGATGGTACCTGTGTAGACCATGGAGGTGGAGCTCCATACCATGCACGAGGTGTGTCAGCCCAAGTGGGTCTCTCACTCACGCTGGGGCGGCGAGAAGACGAGCCTGAAGCTCTAGCTGGACGTGGAGAACGTCTAGGCACATCGGGGGCCGCATCCGGCTGATCCGGAAACGTGCTAAACTCCTGCTCTGCTCCTCCTCCACCCTCAAACTGATCTCTCATCTCCTCCTCCTCAACAACGGGCGGTGGTGGAACATACGGAGGGGCTACAATCCTGTTCGCATGCATAGAAGCGAACGTCTCCTTCCAATTATGGCGTCCTGCCATAATGGAATACTCCTGTAGCCACTCAATAACCCTACCCGTCCTGCTCTCCCAAGGCATGGCCGCATAAGGCGGACCTCTATGTGTGGGGAAGATGAGCCCTCTAGTCATGAAGGCATGAAGCCCTAAGGGTACGGCTGGTATGCGGGTGCACGCAGAAAAATCAACTCCCAACGCCCTAGCAAGGTGGGTAACTATCCCACCTTATCCAATGTTGCCCTTCCTCTTGCTCTTGAGCTTGCTCATAGTAGCAGCTAAGAGGGTGGCACAGTCAGCTCGGCGCCCATACAGCATAGAATACAGCAAAAATAGCTCATTTGTCTTGATCTTTTGGGGCGTCTCCATCCTAGGAAAGAGACACTCCGAAAGAACACGGTGAGCAATCTTCAAGGCTAAGTGGTACATCAACTTAGCCTTGGTGTCAGCAGGTTGCCAGCGGTCCTCGCTGGCGTAGATCATCGCTACCTCCTCCCAAAAGTCCTTGGCGTACACGCCACTAGGAAAACGACCGTTAAAGGTCTCATGGAACCCAAAGAAGGTCCCGAACTCACGGATGGAAAAGTCATAGTTTCTTTCCATGAGACGGAAAGAAACGGTCCTATCTACATGGCTGTGCTGAAAAGATGTCACAACCTCCCTCGTGATCTCCTCATAAGCGTCTTCTCGGATAGCCGAGAAGACAACTAGTCCGGCTCTATCCAAGAGCCAAGTAAGAACTTCTATGATGTTAAGAGGAGCTAGATCCTCTAACAACAAGTACCTAGGTCCAATCACAGCTCTCTCTTGGATCCTCTCGAATGCGTCGAGGTGATCCTCATGAATGGTCGGGACTCTAGGGCTAGGTGGTGAGGGTGATGAAGGTGATGATGGAGGTGAAGGGGAAGAGGGTGGTGGTGCTCTAGAGGATGAAGAAGAAGAGGGATTACCCTTCCTCTTCTTGTCCTGGTCATTCTTTTTCTCCTTAATCCTCCCTGAAACTCTCCTTACGAAATCCATCACTGTCAAGAATCACGGTCAATAATCACGCAGCCCTAATCTAATTCCTTCCAATTCCAATCAGTTTTTCCTAAAATTTCTAACAAAACCGAACCAAATCGACAAAGATCAAGAAGAGTGGAAAAACCTAGGTTTCGGATTTTAAAATCCGAATTGCGCGTCCCTTGGTGAATTGCCCCTCGATTTGTCGCTTGGATCTTGTTGGTGGTCGAATGTGCTTCAATTTGGGAAGAAGAATCGTTGAAAACGATTAAGAAACGAGGATTTGGGAGAAGGTCGTGGATTTGGCGTTTTAGGGTCGTGGAAAAGGCTTTTGTGGAGTGTTTTGGTGAAGAACGTGGTTTATATAGTCACAGGCAAAATTTTGAAAATCACGGTCTGTCGGGGGTTCCACGGCCGTGGAATTGTACGGAACCGTGGTTTTGGTGATTTTTCAAAGGCTTTTGGAAATTACGGTCACTGTAGCTGTCACGACCGTGGTTTAGGCCGTGGAACTCTCTGTAAAGCTACAAAGTCCAAGTTTCGTCACTTTTCTTCAACATTATCCTTCCCTTTTCCTTTTCCATCGTTCCTACATCCAAAAATACGAACATACCGGAAGGAATCGAAGGCAAAACAAAGCGAAAAACGTCTAAACTAAGCTAAACTATGAATCGAAAACAAAAACAAAAATGCAATACCTTGGGTTGCCTCCCAAGAAGCGCTTTGTTTAAGGTCCGTAGCTAGACCAATCTCGCACTTATTCGAGTGCGGTAGGCACGAACTCTTCGACTTGGAGTTCCGGCGTATACTTCTTGAGTCGTTGGCCGTTCACCTTAAAGCTCCCGCCCGCTTCACCCCATACTTCAACTGCACCATGGGGGAAAATACGCTTAATTAGAAAAGGTCCGGTCCAACGAGACTTAAGCTTACCTGGAAAGAGACGAAGCCTTGAATTGAAGAGGAGAACTTGATCTCCTTCTTTGAAGTCCTTTGGAATGATATGCTTATCATGCCAACGCTTTGCTCTCTCCTTATAGATCTTAGCGTTTTCATAAGCGTTCAAGCGGAGTTCGTCCAGCTCATTAAGGTCTAGGAGACGCTTCTCTCCCGCTTTCTTCATGCTGAAATTCAACCACTTGATAGCCCAAAACGCTTTGTGCTCCAACTCTACCGGCGAGTGACAAGACTTCCCATACACAAGGTTGTATGGTGTGGTTCCTATGGGAGTCTTGTATGTAGTCCGGTACGCCCACAATGTATCGTCAAGCTTCAAAGACCAATCCTTCCTAGTCCTTGAAACCGTCTTCTCTAAGATTCCTTTGATCTCCCTATTTGAGATCTCAACTTGTCCACTCGTTTGTGGATGGTAAGGGGTAGCGATCTTGTGAGTAACCCCATACTTAGCTAGAAGAGCTTCAAAGCGCCGGACAATGAAGTGAGAACCTCCATCACCAATGATAGTCCATGGTGTCCCAAATCGCGGGAAGATGGTCTTGTTAAAGAACTTAACCACCACCATTGCATCATTGGTGGGAGAGGCAATTGCTTCCACTCATCTAGAAACATAATCTACCGCCAATAGTATGTATTGGTTTTCACAAGAGGATGGGAATGGTCCCATAAAATCTACTCCCCAAACATCGAAAATCTCCACCTCTTGGATGTTGTTGAGGGGCATCTCATTCCTCCTAGAGATGTTACATGTTCTTTGACAAGCATCGCAGCAAGAAACAAAGGATTGCACATCTCTAAATAAAGTAGGCCAAAAGAATCCGGATTGCAATACCTTTGCGCTAGTCTTGTTCGAACTAGATTGTCCTCCACAAGGTAGTGAATGACAATGACGGATGACACTTTGCATCTCATCTTCCGGCACACATCACCGAATGATGCCATCCGGACCTCTCTTAAAGAGGAGAGGCTCGTTCCAAAAGTATTCCCGGACATCCTTAAAGAACTTCTTTGTTTGTGCGTAGGATAGTCCGGGCGGTATCTCCTGACATACCAAATAGTTAACAAAATCAGCAAACCATGGTTCGTTACCTTTGGAGATCACATCGATGCACTCCTCAATAAGGTGTAGGTGTTCGTCCGGGAAGGAGTCGTCGATGGGTAAATGGTCGTCCTCTAGATGTGTTAGGCGACTCAAATGATCCGCAACAGAATTTTCTGAACCTGTCTTGTCGCGGATCTCTAGATCGAATTCTTGTAGGAGAAGAATCCATCTAATTAGCCTTGGCTTCGCATCTTTCTTCGCAAGGAGGTACCGGATCGCAACATGATCCGTGTAGACAATCACCTTTGCACCTACAAGATAAGAGCGAAACTTGTCAATAGCATAGACAATGGCTAAAAACTCCTTTTCGGTAGTGGCGTAGTTGAGCTGCGCTTCGTCTAGCGTCTTGCTAGCATAGTATATGGCATGGGTTCGCCCTTCCTTTCGTTGTCCAAGAACAACTCCTATAGCTACGTCACTAGTGATACGCCCCAGCCAAAGGATCCAACGATGCAAGACAAACGAAAAACTAAAGAAAACATACACATGTGTTTTGGATTTGTGATAATTGAAAAATAAAAATGTGCAAGATATGTATTGCTAGAGCTTCAAGCATCTCACCATCCACTCTACAATACTCGCATCAACTCTCACAAGCCTCTCACCTATGAGAACTAATGCCTTCGCCCTCGCATCTCACAAAGGCAACCCACCCGGCATCTCACCAAGGAGGAGGTTCCGGCATCTCACCAAAAACCTAGTAACCAATTTATTTTCCAAATATTATCAACTCTCACTTATTTTTCTATGAACCAAGCAATCCTTTAAATAGGTAAAATAAGGCTAGATGAAAAATCAAAAACAAGGCCAAAAGTCATAATAAATTATAGGCCTTAAACATCCACATAATGAGGCATAGGTTTTGGACTCTTCACATCTTGACCATAAATCCGACTGTTGGAAGAACGTCAATTAAGACCCATCTCTTGGACGAATCTACTCTTGAAGTCTTCATCAATATTGTAGCCATTGAAATTAGCTTTCCAACAAGTATTTACGGGCCTTCATTGGATAAACGTAGCATTCGTTATGACCAAAATACTGAAGGGTCGAATTAAAGTGAAGCTGTTTGCATTGGTTTTCCGGATCACATCAACTAGCATCGCACATAACCTCAAAGGAAAGAGTCCAATCCGGAGGTTGGATAATAGGTGCTGAAACTAGAGCTTGCCGAATTGTGTTAAACGCATCCAAACATTCCTGCGAAAACTCAAAAACTGCATCCTTCATCAATAGATTAGTGAGCGGTTTGGATATTTTAGAAAAGTCCTTAATGAAACGTCTATAAAATCCAGCATGTCCTAGGAAACTTCTTATCCCTTTCACCGAAGTTGGGGGAAGAAGTTTCTCTATGGTCTCTATCTTAGCTTTATCTACTTTTATCCCTCTACTAGAGATTAAGTGACCTAATATGATTCCTTCCTTAACCATAAATTGACACTTCTCCCAATTAAGAACTAGGTTAGTGTCTTCACACCTTTGCAAAACAAGAGAAAGGTTAGAAAGGCAATCGTTAAAAGAGGAACCGTATACGGAGAAGTCGTCCATGAAGACTTCCATGATTTCCTCTATGTATTCGGAGAAGATGGCCATCATGCACCGTTGAAAGGTGGTTGGGGCGTTGCAAAGCCCGAACGGCATTCTCCTATAAGCAAACGTACCCCATGGGCACGTGAATGTGGTCTTCTCTTGATCATCCGGGTGTATCGGGATCTGGAAGAAACCACTATAGCCGTCAAGATAGCAAAAATGCGAATGTTGCGCTAACCTTTCAAGCATTTGATCGATGAATGGCAATGGGAAGTGATCCTTCCTCGTTGCGTTGTTGAGCTTGCGGTAGTCTATGCACATCCGCCATCCTGTCACGGTTCGGGTAGGAATGAGTTCGTTGTTTTTGTTGGTGATGACCGTCATTCCTCCCTTCTTCGGAACTACTTGAACTGGACTCACCCACTTACTATCGGAGATAGGGTAGATGATACCTGCATCAAGAAGCTTAAGAATTTATTTCTTGACAACCTCCTTCATGGTCGGATTTAACCGCCTTTGAGGTTGTCTTGAAGTTCTAAAATCTTCCTCTATTAGTATCTTATGCATGCATAGGGAGGGTTTAATTCCTACTAAGTCCTCAATAGTATAGCCTAAAGCTTTCCTATGTTTCCTAAGGACAATCATGAGCTGATTATGTTCATCTATGCTTAGATCGGAACTAACAATAACCGGAAAGGTAGAATTAGGTCCTAGAAAAGCGTACCTTAGATGAGTAGGAAGTGGTTTTAGTTTCATCGCTTTCGGAGCTTCCAATGATCCTTGAGGAGCATCCGATGTCTCCTTAGAAGTTTCTAAGGGTGTTGAATGTGTGGGAGAAGAATCGAAAGAAGTTGAAGAAGTGTATCGATCACCCCTTTCCACGCCCAAAATTACGGGTTCCTCATGTCCTCCACGGCCGTAGTTTAGGGCGTGGAAAGGAAATACGGTTGTCATGTCTCCTCCACGACCGTATAACTCTCTGGAGTGGGACACGGTTTTGGTTGTGAAATCCACGGCCGTGGAATAGTGTGTGGCAATGGATTCTCACGTTTTCTGCCTCATCGTGGAGTTTTTCAAACTCCACTTCATGCATCTCTTCTTGTGCTTCTAAGGCTTCAATTGCCTCATTGCACTCTTCTTCTTCCCCTACATTTGTTAGACTTATAGTGATAACTTTTTGTATGGGATCGTTAAAGAGAATCGCACTTACCTCCTCCCTAGACAACCCTTCTTCATCTTGGATATCGAATATATCCTCATCAAAGATTGGCTCCTTCACTAGAGTGGAAAGAACGAACTCTACTTTCTCTTCCCCTATATCAAAAGCGAGTCTACCATTCTTACAATCGACTATGCAGCCGGAAGTTGCAAGAAACGGTCTTCCGAGTATGATCGGGACCGGACTATCTGCAGGAATATCAAGCACGACAAAATCAATGGGAACAAAGAATTTACCTAGCTTGACCAGGACGTCTTCTACAATACCGACGGGGTGAGTGATGGATCGATCCGCCATGTACAACGTCATCTTCACCGGTTTAGGGTCGCCTAAACCGATCTTCCTACACAACGCAAGTGGTATGATGCTTACACTTGCTCCTAAGTCACATAAAGCATCATATGTGACATCTCCCACTCCTATGGGAATGCAAAATGACCCCGGATCCTTTAGCTTTGGGGGCATTTTCTCCTTCATGGTTTTGATGAGATCCGAAGAATCCGAACTCTTCTTAACCTCTCCGAAGTCTTCTAGCTTCCTCTTGTTGGAGAGGAGCTCCTTCAAGAACTTGCCATAAGCCGGCATACCTACAATAGCATCGATAAAGGGTATATTAATATGCAGCTTGCTCATGAGTTCTATAAACTTACCAAACTGTTTATCTAGGCGCGCTCTCTCTAGATTGAGGGAATGGTAGGGGAGGTTTGTAAGCTGGAGGAGGAACGTAGACATCTTCCTTCTCCTTCCCCTTCTCTTTGTCTTTCTCTACGGGGACTTCAACAAACTTAGGCTGCGGATCGGTGGTAGTCACTCCGCTCCTAGTTGTAATTGCCATCACCCTTCCTTTAGGGTTGTCCTCCGTCTTTCCTGGAAGTTTCCCTTGATTCCTAGGAACTTCCTCCGCATGGCTGAACATTTGGTTTTCTAAAACCTTTTGGGCTTTATCAACCTTGGAAATTTGATCATCAACCTTAATGATGCGCTTCTCCAATCCTTGAAGCTTTCCTAAAATCGTTTCCAACATGGGATCGGGCTTCTCCTTCCCCGAAGTGTTTCCTCCATTAGATGATTGCCCCTGGCTTTTCAAAGGAGTAGAGGAAGAGGAAGGTGGAGTTAGTGAATTAGAATTGGAAGGATAAGAGTTACCGGAATTTTGTTGATTGGAGCGCCAATTGTTGTTGTTTGAACCCCTATTGTTGTTCCAATTGTTGTTCCGGTTGTTGTTATTGTCATTCCAATTGTTCCGGTTGTTGTTCCGGTTGTTGTTGTTGTTGCGGTTTGTGTTATCACCGCCATTGTTGTTGCCCAAATATCCAACATCCTTGCCTTGTTGCTTTGGAAAGTTGGTCTTGATAGCCTCCTTCAACTCTTTGATCTCATTGTTGAGGGAGAAAATCTAATTTTGAGCTTCATGTGTGAGCTTTGCTCCTTGCTCCACACGATTTCCCTCCACTTTCCGGTGGGAATACTTCTCTATGACCCTTGCTTGCTTCTCAATGAAGTCCCAAGCGTCATCTTCCCTCATGTCCATGAATGTTCCACATGAGAGGGATTGGAGGTTGAATTGCGTCCCCGCATCCAGCCCCTTGTAGTAAATCTCCAGCAATGCAAGCTTGGATATGCCATGATGAGGGCAATCCAATAACAAGTCCTGAAATCTTTCCCATGATTGAAGCAAACTTTCGTTAGACCTCATGGAAAATGCATTGATCTTACCTCTAAGTTCCGCCGTTTTGGATGGCGGAAAGAATTTGGTGAGGAACTCCGCTGAAAGGTCTTCCCATGTATCTAGTTTTCCACTAGGAAGAGCTTGATACCAAGACAATGCTTTCCCCTTCAAGGAGAAGAAGAAAGGCTTGAGCTTATAGTTGTTGGTAGTAGCGTTCTTCGGTCTCATTGTCTCCGTCATACACTCAAAGTTTTGCAAGTGTTGGTGTGGAGATTCAGCGCTTGTCCCGCCAAATTGGTTTTGGCGAACAAGAGTAATAACTTGAGGGTTAAAGCTAAACCCTTGCACATCCTCAACATCAAAATTCACGCCCAAACGGCACGGTTGTTGTGTTGGATCCATCCTTTGGCCAAGAGTTCTTGGCTCATCATCTACACGTTCGATCCTCGCATTCCTAGGCGGAATGCGGCGATTAGCAGCTCCCCGTGGATGGAAAGGATTCACATTGATCGTGGGATCAATTTCCTCTAGCGGTGGCATGGAAGAATCACTATCATCAGCGGATGAGTGACTTCTTCTTCTAGATCTTGATACCCTTCTTGAGGATTTCTTGCTTCCCTTATTCTTAAGGGTGCTTAGTTCTATCCTCATTTGGAACATCATATCCTGTAGATCGTTAACTTGAGATTGATGACGATCCATTTCATCCCGGCGGATGTTCTCATTCCATTGGAGTTGAGCTTCCTTCTCCGCCAACTCCGCTTGAAGATCACGTTCGTGTTCTTCAGCCATCTTCTTTTCCTTGCGCTTTTGCCTTAAAGTTCTCTCAAGCTCTTGATCAAGAGGTAAGAGATTTTCGGTGTTCCTAGACCTGCGCATGCACTCAAAGAAATATCAAATAACGAGAGCAAGCTCCCAAGCTTGACAACCGGCTACCGAATTCGGTCTAGACCAAATCCCCGGCAACGGTGCCAAAAACTTGTTCGCCCCTAAATGTGCGTGCAAATAAGCTTTAAATTTATAAAACTAGAATCAAGCAAGCGAACCCGCAGTGTACGGATCGACGTAGTTAAGCAAGAATTCCAGAGTATCGAACACAGGGATTTGGGGAGAATAAATTCGATCGTAGGTTATCAAGCAAGTGAATGTAAGAGCTTTGCAAATTATTGCGAAAACAACAATCCTAAAGATCCAAGTATCCAGCTGTGGAAATCGATTCAAGATATACTTAAAGATATAAAGACAGAGTTGAGATATGCAAAGGTATGCTAATGTAAGGTAATCGTACGGTGAAGTTCCAAAAACTTTATGTGACTCACCTACAAGACACTCTCTATACAGGTTGTTGAGGCTTCAATATAGAAAGGTTCTAAAGGCAAGAATTAATGTCAAATACCCAAACTTGTAATCCAAGGATCAAGACTAACTAAATCGATTAAGGTTGTGACACTCACAATCGAGGTAGAGGTTGTTGAGGCTTCACTACCACCTAGAAAAGGCAAGCCTAAACTAAGTTAAAGTAAATCTTTAACTTTGGATCGAAGTAAAAGCAAGTTCGTAGACTTAAGGGAAATCACGGTTAGTTCTTGAGGTTCCACGGCCGTGGACTCAAGAACAGGCCGTAATTTAAGGTTGTCGGCGATTCTCTCTAACTCTCAGGGTCCAATCTGTTTACGATCGATCTATCATCATCTGAGCCACAACTATCAACCCTTCACCTTAGAATTGTTAAGGGTTTTTAGCCAACAATAGTCATAATGATATCAATTTCAAAGATTAAAAGATTGAAGGATGAAAACTTCCGAAAACTTTCAATAAACTTCAAACCAATCTCAAAGTCATAATCAAGAACGAATATCGTTAATAGATTCGGAATAGAACAAACAAACACAATCTTAGATAAGAAGGAAGAACGGGATGTCAATCCGTCTTCTAAATCAAACCTAAACAATAAGAGAAATCTTCTTGCGAACAATCTTCCGAATCTTCGATCTTCCGTCAATCCGGAAATCTCAATCACAATCTCCACCAAAGTGCGAGATTAGGGCAAATCCAAGGATGAACACAAAATCCGTCTTTTGCAAAATTCGCAAAGATCTAAGTCGCGGCGTAGGCGAAAGTGCGTCAAGCGGAGTCGTAAGCGTAAGCCTAAAGCGAGGTGACGGAATCTCTCTTCGTCCGTCCTTTTATAGGGTATCATGAAGTAGCGGCCCGGCCCAATCTTTTAAAAGATCGTGGCTTAAAGTGTGGCGAAAAATATCGCCAAGATCACGGTCGTGGAAGGTTCCACGACCGTAATTTAGAGCGTGGAATTCAACACGGTTTGAACACATGATTCCACAACCGTAAAAGCTTCTGGAATGAACCACGCTTCTCCTGCATGGTTCCACGGCCGTGGAACTGAACGTGGAATGTAATACGGCCGTATTTTAGAGCGTGGTTTAGGGCAAGAACGTGATTCTTCCCTAGCCTCGTGCATTCCATAAGTTGACACTCCTTTTGCTACTAAGAATGCTCTCAATCCATGGACATGTCAAACAACTTCATCCTTGCTCGATTCCGTTCGAAAATAGCTCTCAATCACCTATAATCAACATAAAGCTTGTGTAGACATCCATATCGATAATATAGGCAAACTAGCTCACAAATGCAACAATGTTCAATCGATGACTATCAATATGAATCAAATACATTTAGAAAACGTGCCTAAAATATCACAATATTTCATGCTAACACTGGGCAGCATAGTTTATTGGATTTTTAGTATATATATGTAATTGTATGTATATATAGATATGGTGATGAGGTTTGTAGTTATGCATGATAGAATTGATGTGTATCTTTGTGATTGTATGTTGCATGATGAACTGGATATATGTATATAGTTATATATATGGATGATTATATGTTTTGGACCTTGTATTGTTGTAATGGAATGCCGAATGCGTGATATTTGTAGTTATATGGACTTAGGACTTATATATTTATGGATATGTATTCCTATTATATATCGTAGCATAAGGAGATATATGACCTTTTAGTTAAGATGCTTTTATGATATCATCGCCTTGGACGACGTCGTTTTACATAGGATAGTGTACATAAGAGGACGAATATGCTTAAGTATCGAGTTGAGAGCTACGTTCGGGCGAACACCTTGGAGTTCTTGTACTCCTTTAAGAGGATGTCAAAGAGGATGATTAGAGATCACATAAGTGAGGGACGGACAAGTGGAAGGAAAATTCGGGACGACTTAAGAGAAATCAATAAAAGGGAGCAACATTAAAGTGTAGAAGCAGTTCTAAAGAGGCCATAATCGAAAACGACGAGACCAAGGGAGAGAACGAACTTAAGTTTTTTAAGAAGACGCGTGGACAACTAAAGATGTGAATCGCGAAGGAGAGGGATACATTCTAACAAGGTTAATGGTGGTATTCCATTAAGGTGTGAATCTTTCCTTAGGCGTTCCCAAGCATTGGAGTCAAAATGAGATAAGTGATCGAACCATTTGCAGAAGATTTAAGATACCGTAAGTTAAGCTTACGATGTACCAATAAGTGAAGTGTCAACATTACTAGAGTTATGAGAAGGACATGGTGGGGATTCACGTGGAGTTGACCGATTTCCATTAGGATGATAAGGCTAAGAAACGCCAAGAAGAAGGAAGTGTGTGAGGATGATGATCTTCAGGAAATGAAAGATGAGACGAGGAGTGTGGATAGAAAGACTTAAGTACTGACCAAGAGGAGCGCGAGAGGATGCTAATTAAGGTCACAATTTTTTTTTTTGAGAAGTCTTTTGTAAAACATCATGAAGAGTAGTTAAGCCTTTGAAGGTGGATCATATGACACGAATGAGCTGGGAAGGTATAATTATCTTACATAAGTGGAAGGGAGAGTGGAGCTTAATGGGAGCTAACGGACTTGGAAATAGAGTAAAATAAGCTAGTGAAGTTTAAGACAGAGTAACCCGAGAGGATAACCTTCATGAGAATGGTAACATGGAAAGTGTAATAGAATGTTAAGTCGTTAACTTCGGAAGAGGTGAGATACAAGTTAATCGGTGAAAATTGAGAGCGCACAGGTGCGGGTTGTCTATTAATGTGTGTAGAGGGGATGAGCAAACAAGATTTTGGGCATACAGAGAATCGACAACAAGATCTTAAAGTATTCGCAGTGGATCAATGTCAATGGTAAGGAAGTACGTCAACAAAAGTGCATTTGTCTCAAATCAAATAATGTAGAATGAGTTCAAGCAAGTAGCTATTACAGACCTCCTAGGGGAGGATGGATATGACCCTTTAAGACCTTCTTAGGTCATGAGAACGGCATATAGGATAACAACCCGGATTATAAGTTTTAAGGTTTGATCAAGGTAAAGGGAACTATTAGATCAAGGGAAAGGTGAAGTTTTCATTGGTTGTGGTGCGTAGACGGGAGTATAATAAGAGGACACATAGTATGTATGTCAAATGAAATGGATGGTATGTTTTCGCGAGCAAAAGCTGAGTCAGATGTTTTAAACGCACACGGAAGAGCCACAGTGGCTATGACGTGAAAGGAAGAACCTAGATTAGGGCAACAATTCAAGCTTAGAGTTTATGATGTTAGTACCTGGAGATGTAATGAGTAGATATTTCAGTGGTTTTGGATGGGGAATTTCTTCTATCATTTCCCACGGGGCCTGAAGTTGTTCATGGAACACAAAGAGATGAATAAAGTGATCAACAAGAGTAAGAGAAGACCGAAGTGTTGAAGTTTGATGTCGACAAGAGATGTACAAAAAGTATATGGAAGGTGGTGGTTAGAACCTCTACCGTCGGATCGACGTTACACAAGGAAAGTGAAGTATAAATTCCTACACCTACTTGAAGAAAGGATGTCTATGGTGAAAGCTTTCGTAGGACGAAGATCTCCTCCTATATGTTGGGATGTCGCGGAAAGTGAAGAAGATATGGTCAATTGTTTTGAAACACGGTTAAGTCCTACCGATTGGACCCTTATGGCTGCACATAAGTGAGAAACCTTAGAAGATTTTTACAATCATGTTATCAAAGAGGGAGACTGAGATTAAGATAAAGGAATACTTAAATAAGGCTTCAAGAGTCAGAAGACTCGATCAAGTCTCTCGAGTTCAAGAGATGAAGGATCTCGGAAAGAAGACGGTAAACATTGTAGCTAAAGATGGAACAATACACGTGTTTACAAGATGTCACCCCAACATATCGAGGTAGATCATTAGTATCATGACCATTTGTAAAGTGATAAGACAAGATTGTGTCGGTTATTACGATATGTGACGGGAAGAGAAAAGATAAAACCTGAGATATCACGGATTCCAATATGTCAAAATGTGGAATTTTCCACTAAAGGTCAAGCTTGATTTAATTCCGATGTCTAAGGCGCCGTATGGAATAACACTTGCGCAAATTCATGAGTTGTGGAAGCAAGTGAAGGAGGAATTGCGAGAACTTAGTGATAATATTTCATTAGAATTAGCAAAGTTCCATAGAGAACATCAGACGTTATCTTAAACTCTTGATTTGAAGATGTTATGGAGGACACCGGTTTGCAAAAAGAGAGACGGTTATCTCCGTTTTACATCGATTACTATAAGTTGAACATGTTGATAATGAGGGACAAGTACCCCTTACAGCGAATGAGAGACCTACACAATCAGTTGCAAGGGACGGTAGTCTCTTATAAGATTAAGTTAAGAACTTTTTTTTGTCACCGTTTGAGAATTCGAGACTGGGATATTGCAAGTACGGACCTTTTTAGACCAACCCGGGGTCACTACGAGTTGTTGTTATTCCTTATGGGCTGACTGATGCCCCGGATAAGATATTTTGGGTCTACTCTTGAAGAAGAGAGGTTATGACAAGTTCTCTCGAGATGACAAATCCCTAAGGATGTGAAAGGAGTTACAAGTTTTCTTAGATGTGTTAAGCATTACAAGATATGTGAAGAGAGAAGTTGTATAACGCCATTTATGGTAACCTCCAGAGGACAATGAAGCATTGAATGAGACGAAGAGTCGACAATAGAGTTGTTGAGAGTTCAAAAAAAAAAAAAAGATATTCATTGGTGCAACTGTATTAGATTTGCCTCGAGGTATGATGGGTTGAAGTGTACAAGTGATTCTCTAAGATAAGGTCTTGATTGAATATTGAGGAACGATGTAAAAGTAATAGCATATGTATCACGTTAGTAGAAGCGTTGTGAAGTAAAGTACTTTCTTCATTACTTGGAATTTGTAACAAGAATTGAGGAAACATAACATCAAAGTTTTGTTTGACAAGAACCAAAGCCAACGGTGTACATTGGAAGTTTAATCTTCTTTGTTAGAGAAATTAAAAGAGAAACATAATGGAAATATTGTATTAAGATCCGAGAGGAAAGTTGAGTTTCCGATATCGGACCCTTTTGAGATCTTAGCGCGAGTTGGAGAAGTGACTTACAAGTGGGCGTTACCATCAAGAGTAGAGGGTGTTCACCGGTGTTTCATGTGTTTCCAATTATGAGGATCTATTGACAAACAAGGAACCGATGAGGCTAACTGGAAGACGGACGATTATATCTTTTGTTGAGTTACGCCGAGTTAGAGGATCTATTGACAAACAAGGAACCGATGAGGCTAACTGGAAGACGGACGATTATATCTTTTGTTGAGTTACGCCGAGTTAGAAGATTCGATAGAATCAATGGGTTAGACCTAATTCTTCCCTTAGTTGTGTTATGTGCTTGTGTGATATTATTTGTAGTTTGTGCCTGTGTGGGAATGTGCTTTATGACCCGATATATCTTGCGGTGGTAGTTCGAGTAGCTGTGTGTATAGCTTAGAAGGTTTAAGTCTTCTTAGTTTGATAATTCATACCTCGGCCTTAGAGATCGAGAAGTTCGACGCATAGAAAGTTTCGGGACGAAACTTGGTTTTAGGGGGACTTGATGTAACGCCCGAAAAAAAATTTTGTCGTGTTTGCGATATTTATTTTTTGCGGCTTTTATCGATATTTTATAAGATTAAATATTTTATTAAAAGTATTTTACAACATAATATATATTTTCCGAGTATATTTTTATTTTGGATTTGTGCACATATATCCATATTATTATCGGAAAGATCGGAAAAATTTTCGATTCGGAAATCCCGATCGAGTGTTTTAATAGAGTTCATTTTACGTTATTTATTTTTTCCTATTTCTTTTTATCCTCTTTGTTTTCTTCTCCCTTGTGATGCCGCCCAAGCTAACGATCTAGCTTTTGGCAGCTTACACCTCCTAGCCCCCTGTAATATGCCTCTACCCGACCCCTCGATCCCTCTCTCGCCTCAGCCTTGTCCTATGTTCCCTCTGCTTTGCATACCACACCTCCCTTCTTTGTTTTACCCAAACAAACTAGGAGAAACCTCCACCATCTTATTCCCTTCTTCACTCTTGCAGCGAGCAGCATCTCCCAACACATCTCCACCTCTTTCAGCCTTCTGAGAAGAACTCTGCAACTCATCTTCTTCAAGAACAACCTACAACCTTTACTCCATCACGCAACCACCTCCTCACTCTCATTTGAGCTGCCGGGAAGAGCCTATCGCCGCCTTTGTTGAACCTCGACCACTGGAGAGTCTTGTTGTCGCCGCTCCTGTGTTGCCCTCGCACCCGTCTGCAGCCACCAGAGGGACCATCTGAGACGCCGTCGCCTTGCTCCTCCGTCCTTTTGTCTCTTCTTTGCAACCACCAGGTCGGAGCAACAGATGCTGGAAGACTCACCCTGTGTGGCCGCTCTAGCCTGCGCAGCCCGCCGCTTCCCCTGCATCTCTAGACCGAATAGAGAAGCGTGGAGCTGGCCTTTCCTCTTCTTTCCTCTGCCTCCACCAGAACCACCGCCACTGCTGCCGGATTGAAGCCCATGCCGGAGTGCCAGTTGCCTCCGCCTCGCCTCACTGCCGGAGTCACGCCTCCTTTGCCAAGCCGGCCGCCGTGCACTGCTTCTTCTCCCCAGCCA
Source organism: Fagopyrum esculentum (assembly GCA_033239045.1). NCBI lineage: Eukaryota > Viridiplantae > Streptophyta > Magnoliopsida > Caryophyllales > Polygonaceae > Fagopyrum > Fagopyrum esculentum. The sequence goes on along the minus strand of BSUD01000006.1, from coordinate 103,940,744 downwards.
ATTTGGGGATATGTTGTAATTAGGGTTTATTCAAATCGGGCTCCTCCAATTTTGGTATAATTGCAGATTTTTCCCTATATTTTGTATTTACAATTTTGGCCCTAATTTCTAAAAGTTGCATATATGCCCGGTTGGTATTAATTTACAGAAAATAATCCATTAGTTTATTTACGGGACATATCCCAAGTTTATGGAACTTCATGAGTTGCCCGGAAAATATTTTTACGGACTTTCAACCAAAGTTTTATAACGGATTTTATTCTTATAATTGATATTTGTTATATATTATGACCCATGTGTATATAATTGCATAATTTGTCCCGGAAAGTATTTAAGCGGTTTTTTATCTTTGTTTTGGAAACGGGTTTTACCTTAGATTTTATATAAGTTATATATTCCGTTCAAATTTAGCGTATAAGCTTAATTTGTTTAGCTTTGGTGTTAGGACCGGAAGCGCCCCGATAAAGGCCTATCGAGTCCAAGCTCGACATCTACTCTCGACATCCGTAGATCGACTTCCGTCTTTTGACGTCGTGTGAGTTTTCTTTTCCTCGATCTAGTTATGTTTAGTAGTAGTATCATGCTAGGTTGGATAATCTAGCATAACTTAGAGTTAATACCAAATAGTGGTTTGGACCTTAGGTGAGTTTTGAGGATTGTCGATTGTTGTAAGAATTTAAGTGTTAGGCTGATCTTGTGAGTATCAGAGGCTTGAGGTTGTGGTTATATGGTTGTTCGGATTATGAGCTAGGATATGCTTATCCTAGCATGGTGTTGTTCCCGTTGAGGTTGTTTGGACTAGGCATGTTATCCTAGTGGTGTTGTGAGTTATAATCTTACGAGATCCGAGGGTTAGAAGTCTTAGGACTTCCAGCTTTTGTCGAGTGTGATGTGAGCATGAGGGATTCTAGGATGTGGTCCTAGAATTGAGAGTCAAATGGTCTTGCGTAGATCATTTTTATAGAAGTCTAAAACTTCTATTGTGAGTGGGTTGTTGTTGATATAGTTATCTTCTTGTGAGCAGGTTGTGGGCTTCCTCCCTAAGAAAGCGAGAGTGTTGTGAGTTGAGTGTGGTGACAAGGTAAGTCTCCAGACTTACTTTGCTCGTATTCCTTGTATTAGCATTGATGTATGTTTGGTGGTGTGTGTTGATTGTTTATTGTTTATTGTTGATAACAACTAAACCGGAATTAGGATTACCGACCTTTATATTATTTTGGCCCAAGTGTATGATAACGGGCGGTGACAACTTGCCTAGCTTCCGCGAGAGCTAGGAGGTTCTCGGCGACTATCCCGTGCTGGTAGACGGTCGGATGCATCAGTACCATTCCATGCCGGTAAGTAGGGACCGAGGCGAGTTTCGGTGACTCTCGTGTCACAACCTAAGTTGAATTAGAACGGGATACGACTTAACAATAATAAAGATAATAAACCGGATTGGTGTGATTTTATGCATGTTGTCTGTTTGTGATGAGATTACTTGTGTATGTGCCTTTCCCATTAATTCTAATGCTTCGAATATGAGCTAACGGTTTTATACCGATTGTTGTAGATTGCCTTACAGGTTAGGAATGCGGCCGAGGGATCCGGAAGAGTGGGCAGCCGGGGTTCCGTACATTTTAGGAGTGGATTTTGGTTAGAGTCGAGTTTGTATATTATTCATGTATATTGTATATCGCGTAATGGCATTTAGCCCTTGGTGTTGTATATCGGCTGAAGTCTTTTGTTGTTTCTTTCGGGTTTTCTTTCATTGCATAAAAATATATTTAAGTTTTGGCCTTTATTTGTGCCTTGTTGCAAGATCCGGTGAAATTGTTGTCAAACTAAGGGTCGGGATCCATTGTGAGGTCCCAACCCGTAGCGCTCCGAGTCCCGCGGATTCGGGGTGTTACATAGGGTTGTTGTTTTCCCAATATTTGCAAAGCTTTACACATTCACTTGCTTGACAATTTACAAACTGAATTTGTTCCCCCCAAATCCTTGTGTTCGATACTCTGGAATACTTGCTAATCTACGCCGATCCGTACACTGCGGGTTCGCTTGCTTTTATTCTAGTTTAATAAATTTAAAGCTTGATTGCACGTACGCTAAGAGGCGAACAAAATGCATGTTGTTGGCTAGATAGATGTGATTCTAGGGTAAGGAAATGAGGGTTATGGCTTGGACTATGATAGGATTGACTTAGATGTACCTTAGGATGATTTGTTTGCTTGAACCGAGCTACTGTTGGAAACCACGGTTCGTTCTTGCCTTTCCACGGCCGTGGGCTGGGATGAACAACCCGTAATTCTGACTAACTCGTTTGATTTGATGAATCTAAGTGCTAGAATGTTAGATTGTTGAAATCCTAGTGTTTGTTGATTCCTAGTTTGTTTTGCCATATTACATCTTTGTGATCCTTGATTGATCACCACACAAAACCAATCAAAAAACATTGAGATTTTCATTTCTTTATTCCTTTCTCTTTTCTTAACCTAGATCAACACTATCTTTAGTCACTATTTGACTCGATTTCACCTCAGTCTTTGTGTTCGACCTCGGAATACTATCCTTACTACAAAACGTCCCGTACACTGCGGGTTCGCTAGGAGTTAGGAAAAATATAACGATTATAAATTTAAGACTTTTGCATGCATTAATTCCTAGAGTGCAACAATTGCCTATCTAACCTTTCTCTAGTGCTGCAAAGATGTGAAGACACTAATCTTGTTTTGAATTGGGAGAAGTGTCACTTTATGGTTAATGAATGCATTGTGCTAGGACACCTCGTTTCTAATCAAGGTATTGAGGTCGATCGCGCTAAGATCGAGACTATTGAGAAACTTCCTCCCTCTTGTTCTGTTAAGGGTGTGAGGAGTTTTCTCGGGCATGCAGGTTTCTATAGGAGATTCATCAAGGACTTCTCGAAGATTTCTAAACCACTAACTAACCTCTTGAATAAAGATGTTGTTTTTGAGTTTTCGCAGGAGTGTCTTGATGCATTTTACAGGATTAAGGAAGCGTTGATCTCCGCTCCCATTATCCAGCCTCCGGATTGGACCTTGCCCTTTGAGATCACGTGTGATGCGAGTGATGTGGCAGTAGGAGCAGTGCTTGGACAAAAGAAGGATGAGCGGACCACCGCCATTTACTACGCTAGCAAGACGCTAGATGAAGCACAGCATAACTACGCCACCACCAAAAAGGAGCTATTGGCGGTTGTATATGCTTTTGAGAAATTTCGTTCTTACTTAGTAGTGGCGAAAGTTATTGTCTACACCGACCATGCAGCTATTCGTTACTTGCTTGCTAAGAAGGATGTCAAGCCACGTCTTATTCGATGGATTCTCTTGCTTCAAGAGTTTGACCTAGAGATCCGTGATAAAAAGGGATCCGGAAATTCTGTTGCGGATCACCTCAGCCGGCTACCTCCCTCTTCACGCGAGAAGGACGAACCACCCATAGACGATTCATTCCCCGATGAGCACTTACTCTTGTTGGAGCGTTTGATAGACTTCCTTATCTCACCCCATGATGAAGGTGAAGTATGGGGTAAGGACACCTCCTAGAATGTTTAGGGATACCGTACGGTCCAGCTAGCGACCTTAAATCAAGCGCTTCTTGGGAGGCAACCCAAGGTATTGCTTTCTTTTCCCTTTTTCTATCTAGCTTTAGATAGTTTGCTTTCGCTTTGCTTTGCTTTGTTTTTGGCGTCTTAGACAGACAACAGGTGACATCTAAGGAAGGAATACAACCCAGGAGCAACACTGGAAGGACAGAAGTTCGAGAATTTGAAAAGACGGAGTTTGACTGAAACACATCTCGGTTGCTGTCACAGCACCTCCACCGAGATGATTCTTGAGCAACCGAGGTGACTAGGGTTACTGAAGATCCACCTCGATCCGTACCACCTCGGTCCAGTCGAAACCATCTCGACCAAGGTGACAGCAGTTCCAGAAAAGTGTATAAAAGGGAGATTGATTTCTCTCTCTTCCCTCTCTTACCTTCTCGACCGCGGCACACATCTCATCTCGCTTCTTCATTTTTCGATCGTTTTCGACGATTCTCGCTTCCAAACTGAAAGGAAAAGGTAGAGGATCGGATTGCAAGCAACAATCTGCAATGAAAACGCCCCAAATCGACCAAATCGAGGGTAATTTGAAAAAAAACCCTAAAACTCTCTTCTTCCACTATTTTCGATCAATTTGGGCTTTGGTTGCCCCTGCATTGTGCTGGAAAAGGATTAAGTACCCCATAGGAACAATTGGTAGTGATATTGGGGGAAAAAAAACTGGATTTTTGAGAGTAACGATCGCACAGCACTTCGCCTCGGTCCAGTCGGCTTGTGCCTCGGCCGAGGTGTTCTTGAGATTTGTCAGGGCAACCAAGGTGGTCTGACAGTGGAATAAAAGATGAGTTCTCACAGGCAGCTTGTTCTGAGAGATAGATCCTCTCCTTCTCCTTCTTCTTCTTCACGCCGCTCCATATTTGTGATCCACGAGCGTCACCAGGTCGATTATGACCGTATTTCTGCACGTCCAGTGGTTGTACCGCAGTTTCTGGACATTTCCGCTTTTAATTGCCTCTATGTGGATGAGGACTTGAGGCGGATGATATCTATGGTGGGGTTGGAGTATTTTACTGAGATTAGAGCTCCAGCCTATCTTGAGCCGACCTTGGAGTTTGTTAGCTCCGTCACCTATTTGCCTACTGAGCGTGCCATTAAGTACCGGTTGATGAACCGGAACTATCTAGTTCCTATAGACCACTGGAGGGACATTTTCGGCTTCCCGGCCCCCATAGTTGCTGACTTTCCTTCTCGAGTTGTTGCTCGAGAGTTTTGGGGACAAATAGCTCATGTAGTTGAGCATGCTGACAGGTGGAGACCTGGAGATTCCAGGGAGCGGATCATCTTCCACTTAACTTTTTGACTTGCTCACCGGATTTTTAGTGAGACTCTTCTGGCGCGTACTGAGACGCCCCAAAAGATTAGACAGGGTGAGCTACTGAGTCTTTGTTGTATAGTTATGGGAGGAGTTCCGGATTTTGGGGTTATGCTAGCGGAGGACTTGCACAAGATCAAGGCGAAGGGAGATATCTGCTGCAGAGGGATAGTGACTCACATTGCGAGTTACATGGACATGGACTTGAGTGCTTGTACTATGGTGGCGGCTGCCAAGCCGCTCGGGCTGCAAGAGATGATCACTAGGAGGATAATGGTTCCTCGCGGACTTACTACGCCATATGTGGCGATGCCCTAGGAGCAGACTGTACCTCCGGGTATTAGGTGGTCAACTCAATTCTCTGTTTATGACCCAAACTACTGGCAGACCGCATGGATTCTGCTTATGGAGGATGCCAGAGATGCTGCAGCTCAGGGACAGGATGAGGATGATGAGGTTGAGGAGCAAGAGGATGAGGATGAGGATGGCGGTGCTGCCATGGACACAGGTACAGATACAGCTGGGACTAGTGTGCCGGTCGTCGATCTAGACGACGAGGAGACAGAGGAGGAGCCAGCTGCTGCACCAGCACGTCCAGCCAGGCGTAGGGTACGCAGATAGAGGGATCCAGTCGCTCACCGCCGGATCGATGATCTGACATATCAAGTGATAGATTCCTACGCCGCCTTATCCCTGGACATTAGAGAGATGCAGGAGAGACAACATTACCAGCACAAGATGGCTGAGATTCAGTTTCAGCATATCATGGGCTATCTGTTTGACCCATCTCAACACCCGTACGTGCCACCACCACCACCACCGGATCGGGATTAGAGCTTGAGAGCTTGCACGATTTTCTTTATTTATTTATTATGTAGCTCCGCATTGTCCGGTGAGTACTCTGTTTATTTAGACTTATTTTGACCCATTGAGACAATGTGTCCCAAGTATGGGGTATGTGGGTATGTATTTATATTACTTATGTGTACGCTTGTATGACTCTTGATGGATATTTATTGTTTTATCTTGCTCTATGTGTTTATCTGAGACTACATGCATGCATACTGGTTATTTGATTGAGAAAAACTTCAAAAACTGGTTTGAAAAAAAATTTTATGACCTCGACCGAAGTGATTCTGACCAATCAAGGTGCAGTACCTCGGTTGACTTAGAACATCTCGACCGAGGTGGTTTAACTGAGACAGTTTTTGAAACGATTTTTGTGCTTCTTATCTGGATATGACCTCAGTGATGATTTTGTTTGCTGACTGGTTTTGAAATATTTATATGTTTGAAAGGTTTTATAATATGTTTAAGTTGCTAAATGCTTTGTTTGAAATTTGTGGCATGTTTAATACTTTGTTTTTATCCAAATTTTGTTGAATTTGAAGGTTGACACCACATTATAAGTTCTCTCGCTTTCTTCCTGGAAAGACCAAGGCAATTAATTCTCTTCTCTTCTTCTTCTTGATCATGTTTAGCCCTCATATACATATTTGCCTCCCTTTACCTATCCGGGAATTTGGAAGCAAGCAAAAGTGAAAAGCAAGTGAAAGAAAAGATGATGTTGGCTGAAAGTTAGAAAGAAACAAATAGGTTTGGGGAAGTCAATCATGATGATGAGTAACTCGGCACCATTCACATAGTCGGGTGTTTGTGTCTTGCCAAAGTCGGATTGAGCGATATTCCTAATGGGTCATGGTATGTGCATCAAGGGTTTGAAGCATCTCGAGAAATTGATTATTGTTGATTTCCTAGGCTTCGGTTATTGTGCACCTCTGTCCATGCATCCCAAAAAGTAAAAAAGTAAAATAAGCAAAGCTTATTGGTGGAAGATGTTGATGTTCAAAGAAAGTGAAGTAAAGATCCTTTTCCCGGATTCTAGCACCACATTCCCTATATACATCCCACCATCACACGTTTCTTGACCTTCTCTTGAGAAGCCCTTGAGACCTCGAGCTTGTTGATTGACTTAGTGGTTTAAACTGGATTATACATGATTAATTTCGATGATTATGATTTATTATGCATTCTATGATTTTATGCAAAGATGAGCAACTTTCTTATATTTGTAAAATGTTTTGATCATATTTTGATTTTAAAATTCCATGAAGCATTCTCTTAGAGTGATCTATGATTGTAGCACACCATTAAAATGTTTTGAAAGACTTTTTCATTGATCTTTATGACTTATAATCCATTCTATCTTGTATCTAAGATTTGGAAATTGCTTGGGGACAAGCAAGGGCTAAGTATGGGGTATTTTGATAGCATGAATTATAATCTATATTTTGGGACCTGTTTAGACGTTTTATCTTCAATAATCTGCATGTTTGAATGTATATTATGTGATTATATTGTCGTTTCATCTACCTTTGCTGAAATCGAGGTCTACACCAAGTTTCGTTGTAATCGTAGGTAAAATGGCACGTTTTGCATCAAAATGGAGCTAAAGGAGCTAAGGAGTCATAGGAGCTACATTCAAGAGCTTAAGGAAGAATCCGGGAAGCATGGAAATGATTAGAGATTCACTTTGGACCAGATTTGAGAGATTTCACATTCAGTTTAGAACCACCTCGGTCTGCTACAGTACCATCTCGACCGAGGTGATTTCGAGGATCGCCCCGACCGAGGCGAACACCTGGGACGTGGCGAAGATATATTTTATTTGGCTGAGATCTTTTAAGTATGGAAAAAGGATCTTATATTTTTAGGCTAGATTTCTGAAAGGAAGAAGATAATTCAACTGATATATTTTACCTATTTTATGGGAAAATATCTTTTTAAGATCTCTTATCTTTGGGAGGCAACTTTCCTATAAAAAAAGGTTCTATTTTCCACAAATCCATCATCCGCTTACGGCTGGAAGACACGCATAAACGGAAAGAGGCCGCATACAGAAGTTAGAAGGGATTTCAGAAGTTGAAGGAAGATTGAAGGAAGGAAGTTGATAGCTTTTATAGCTTTTGTGAAAGGTTTTATAAGATTCTCTTAGATTCCCTTCTTTGTTGACTTGTCTTGTTGGATTGTGATCCAAGGAACGCTTGTTTGTGATATATGATTAAGTTATTGAAGTCTTTTCATTAAGTTCTTCTTGTTCAAATATTCACTTCTTCACTTATATTTGATTATTGCTTTCATGATGATGAGTGGCTAATTTCTTTGTGTGATTCTAGGGTGATTGGCTGAAGGTTGTGAGAAAAACAATGATAGAATAATCTTAAATTCCAGTAGGACCCTGAAAGCTCGAGTCTTTATCCTTAACCCTAGAACATCTCGCTCAGTCGATGAACATCTCGGCCGGGGTGGAACGTGACGGACCGAGGTGACTTTTCTGATCTGAAACTGAGAGTTAAGTGTTAGAGTTTGCCAAATCCTATTCTTATTACACCTTTCCTGGTTCAATGCAAGCTTAGGATGAGACTTACCCGATAATTCCTTTGTTTGTTTACCCAAGATCGTAAGTGTAGGTAATAAAGGTTTATCCTTTATTGGGGTTTGAGTGTGCCTTCATCCTATCTTTGTGAGTTAGCCTGAGACTTACCCGGTAAAGGTTGATTCTATTCCCTTAGGTGGTGTGTTGGTTTGAGGTTATAGTTATTTTCCTTAATTCCTTGAGACTTACCCGGTAATAGGAGTTGCGGTTTGGGATTAGTGAGCAGTGAGACTTACCCGGTGATCTATTCCACTTTAGTAACACCTTCCCTTTGCAAAATCTCAGCTTTGTCCGCTTATCTTTAGATCTTGAGTTGGAACCACAACTAGATGCTTTAAGCCCTAGAATTGCATATTCCTTTAATTGACTTTTTATCATCTTTGATTGCTTTAATCGCTTTTGTGGTTAGTAATTACATAGACTACCTATACTTGCTTAGGTTTCACTTAAGTCCCTGAGATCGACACCTCGGAATTCTTGCTTTTTACTACGGTTGACCCGTACACTGCGGGTTCGCATCCTTGTTTTTAGCATACATCTAGGGTTATAAATTTAAAGCTTGCACACACCGTTTGGAGCGAACAAAGGGCAAGAAGGATCCGAGAGGAAATGCTATCAAAGAAGATCAAGGAATCATGGAAACGAAGAATCTTGACCGAATATATACCGAGATTACAAGTCTGTTGAGACTTATAAGATCCGTTGAAGATCTTACTTATCGTTTTTTATGTTAATACCTTTTAAGCTCTCAAACATTAAAGAAGGTATCTTTTGGTTTTTGATCATATCTTTTAGGATTATTTTTAGATTATCTTTTCGATGAATGTCTCCTATAAATAGCCTTAGAGGACGAGATTCATAGGATTCTTAGTTTCGATTATTGATTTCCACATTATTGTGAAGATACTTGTGACTTCGCTCAGGGGGTTTGCATTTTATCATTTGTATTCAATCAAAAGGAGAGTTTTTGGTTGAATCGTTGTGAGTCCTTCTTAGTTGTTCTTGTGTGTGTTAATCTTGTTGAAGATTGTGCAACTAGTCAAACTAGTCCCTCCTTGTGTCCGTCTTATTTGAAAGACTTGTGCAAGGTTGAAGAAGGAAGGATTAAGGTAATTCTTTGTTTAGGTTTTGAACACATAATTGGTCAAGGTTCTTTGTCAGTCTTATAATTAATTCGACCTTCCTATATTTATCATAATGCATTCCACTAATCATCTTCTTATTTTCCATTATCATCCATAATTCTCATTCTGAGTTTCACAGAATTTTGGCATGTGCATACGAAAATCTCGTCCGAGATTTCCTTATATTGACAGAGATTTGTCACTATTGTTCAATTCGTGAACTTTCAATCTAAATCGGGAACTGCGACATCAACCCCGTATCAAAGATAAACATATTATATTAAAAACAATGAATATATTATTAGAGGCTAAGTGGAAATTAACCACAAAGTCATTGAATTGGCCAATTTTATTGGGAGACAAATCATAAATACAATGGGTAGGAGAAGCTACTAGTAAAACATGATTCAATAAAATATCTCATTCAATACTTATATATATATATATAGAGTATAGATCATATGAGAACAGGCTTATCGTGTAATCATGAGAACAAATTCGTAATTATTATTAGTTTTGTTACGAAGGTGTCATATCGTTTAATGTATTATTCGTAGTTATTGTTGGTTGAATGGATTAATCCTAATTATTATTATTCGTAGTTATTATTAATTATGATATCTACTCTAAATCTCGACCCTTAATACTCATCATCCGACGGTCTAAGATTTTTCTCATGATTACACGATAAGCCTGTTCTCATGAGAACCGTACCCTTTATATATATAAAAGTAGATGCTAAACATATCAAAATAAATAAATACATATGATTAATTTTTCTGGTAGTAAGTTGTTATTTTTCTATTCACTAGTTTATGTAGAAAAAGATAAATTATTAAATAGTAAATGATATTGCCATAAAATTTATTATTCTCTCTCCTTTAATATGTAACGATTTGCCTAATTAAAAAATTGAGAAATTAAAATCTTGCGTCAAATAAGTAAATAAATTATAACAGCTCTTAAAATAACTCCTCCCTTAAATACAGTAATTTGTCATTATTCATCGTCTACCATTCTAATCTCCATTTTTCTGATTTCAAGAACTTCGATAATCGTCAATGGAGGTTTGCTGTTGAAGAAACGTCCTACATAAGTCGTCGAATAGGCACTTATACAGTGATTTTGTGTGCTTCGATCATCAAAAATTGATAAGATTTTGTTGATTATGTCTTTGAGGTATGTTATTTGGTGATCTTCAATCTATTATCGAAATATGTGGTAGGACGTATATATACTTTTCTGATCTTGAATATTAGAGTAATGTTGAATGTATGTACATAAGTGATGAATTTGATTTTTTGAATTTTGTTTGTTATCAGTACATATTTTAACATTTTGTGTGGTCTGGGTATAGCGTTTTATGTATCTAATTATATGTTTTGTTTTTAGATATGAATTATGTGTTCGTGACACTTGGTGGCTAGGAATTTCAACACAACATGTGGAATTTTGTTGGGGAAGTTTCGAGCAAGCCTATTGCGGTCGAATCGTCTTGCACTATTGATAAGCTGAAACATAACATGGCAACACAATTCGGTCTTCGGGTAGATCTTTCTAAAATTAAATTATCTTATAAAAATACCTTCAATCCATCTCTCAATCCGTTTGATGTCAACACAAGAGGGGATTTGGATACATCTATACATATAAACGGTCTACAATAGTTTATGTGGAGTGTGCCGTTGTGTGTGAATAAAGTTGATGGACACAATGATTCTGAACAGATTTCTAGTGAGGAACTTAATGTAGCCAACAATAATACTTGTCCGGTTCATTTTGATGAGGAACAGGTTTGTAACACAAAAGAAACCATTGGTGTCGATTCTCAACTTACTTTATGTATACCGACTTCTACTGTAGACGTTTGTGTACCCGAAGAATGTACTAGAAGGGACACTCTTGTTGTTGTCCCTCATTCTGCTACTTATGTACCAGTTGGTCATGACTTTCAGCTTGTTGTTGGTAAGACGTATCGTTCAAAAGTTGAGTTGAAGAACGCTTTGTGCCTACATTCGATATCAGAGTATTCACAATATAAGATTGTTAAGTCAAAAAAGAAGGCAGTAGCGGCAAGATGTATTGATGAAGATTGTAAATGGAGGGTTTGTTTCACCAAGCTTGGAGAGGCAAGTTATTTCACAACAACAAAGTTTGTATCCACTCATACATGTTCATATCTCAAAAGAAGGTCCGGTAATAGAGGTGCTACATACCAAGTTATCGCAGAAAAAGTTAAATCGATGTAAGTTCTCTATAAACATTGATATATTTGTTATTGATATGTAATATAGTATATTAATATGCACGTATGTATGTGTAGGTACGGTAACTCGAAAAGGTTGACTTCCATTAATCAAATAGTCACGGTTATGAAAAGCTAACATTCAATCGATGCTAGTTACTAGAAGTGTTGAAAGGCACAAGAAGCAGTAAAGGACATGATTAGAGGAACTTCGAAGGATAATTATAGCTCCATTCCTTCATATCTGTACATGTTAGAGTCGGTAAATAAGGGTACATTTGCATCTCTTATACTGGATGATGATAGAAGGTTCAAATATGTATTTGTTGCTTTTGGACAATCAATCAGAGGATTTGAAGTGATGAGAAAGGTAAAATACTATTACATTTATTTAAATATTGTGTACATTTCTTGTACATTTTGTATTTTTTAATTGTGTACATTTTTTGTATTTTTTTCCTATTGTTTTTCCTAAAATGTACATAATATTTGTTATGTTACGTTCAAGTTGTTAATAATTTTTGTAACAACATTATGTATTCTCTTTTGTATGTAGGTTAAAACAGTTGATGGCACACATCTTAGTGGGAAGTATGGGGGAGTGTTGCTCGTTGCTACTGCACAAGATGCAAATCATCAGATATATCCCTTTGCGTTTGAAATTGTAGACAGTGAGAATGATGCGTCTTGGGATTTCTTCTTTATGAATTTAAGTCGAATCATACCGGATTACAATGAGTTTGTGTTCGTTTCTAATAGACATAATTCTATTAGGAAGGGGATAGCATCACACTATTAAGTGGCGTTTCATGGATACTGTATTTGACACCTTAAAGGAAATCTAACAAAGAGAACAAGATCGAGTAGAATACTTCAGTTGTTCATTGATGGAGCTAAGAGATGTAGGGAAACTGATTGCTTGGATATATTAAGACAAATATCATTGGTATATTAAGTACATATTTCACACGAAGTTGCCTTATATATGTTTGCTTATATTTTTCATGTATGCGTGTATAGGAAAAGAAAAAGGTTGGCGATTTCCTCACTGAGATAGGGATACCAACATGGTCGCGTTCCTTACGTCTGGCTAAAAGATACAACATCATGACTAGTAACAACGCGGAATGTGTAAACACAATACTTAAAGAAGGAAGAGAATATCCTGTTTTAGTCATGCTTGATGAAATAAGGACATTCATGTCCCGATGGTTTGCAGAACGTCGTTAGAAGTCTCAAGCATGTGTAGAGATTGCCTCACCAAAAATTGAGTCTATTATTCAGAAACAATTTGATGAATCAGGATGCTACTTTGTGTACGTGCTTGATGCAAACAGGTTGGAGTTTGAAGTAAGAAATGGGGATGAAAATGTTGTGGTTTGTTTGTGAATGAGGACTTGTGCGTGTAAAGAGTTTGACATTGAAGAAATCTCGTGTGTGCATTCTATAGCTGCAACAAAGCATGTAGGTATGAGTCCTTCTTATCTTGCTAGTAAGTATTATTCGACCGAGTATTGGAGAGTTGGATATTCGGAAGTAATTTATCCGATACCGAATAAATCAGAATGGGTTCTTCCGGACTCCGAATCAAGTATTGTATGTGAGCCTCTATTGAAGCGTAAAAGATGTGGCCGAATGCCGAAAGCTAGACTCCGTGCGTCATGGGAACATAAGAGCAAGAGGAAATCTAGCAGTTGTGGATTGGATGGACACACAAAGAAGACTTGTGTAAATCAACCAAAATAGATATTTGTTGAATTTGATTTATAAATATGTAGTGATTTTACTGTGATAACTTATTATTCCTTTCTTATTTATATGAAATGTTCGAAGAGATGATCCATTTCTATATATTTATATGGTGTGTTATTTTTTTTTGAACTGGCATATACACTCACATAAACGAAACATGTTTTTGTGCACTTGTGGTTATTAAACACACGTATAAGGTTGGGCAAATAAACTTACATATACAACGTTAATATTTTTATATACATTTATATATTATATTCGACATATTTAATGTGTTTCTATACTTATGTAATCGCAATATATATATATAGATATATATATATATATATATATATATATATATTTATTTATCTCTTATGTGTATGTGTACGTGTGTGTGATTTTTTAATTTAAACTTGTGTTGTAACTTATAATTTCGTTTGAATTCTATTACACATAATAAAGCCTTTAAGGGAATAACAATTTGAGCCTGATTATACAACTACATTCGACTTGTATGATTATTATATGTAACTTATGTTGTAAAATTTACATCAAGTGTGGATGTAAAATGTAAATAACATGTTTAACAATGGAAATAAACGACAAAATGTAACACATAAAACATTGAATCCATGAATTCATTTCTAACATAAACAGAAAAGTGTACGGCATTATCAATCTGTTACATAAACGCTAAAAGCATAATATATTGTCTTCAATTATCATCAAACCATGTGGACCAATCCCTTGTGTACACAACATTGGCAAGTTTCTTCCTGTTTGATTGTACATTATCATCATTGATCGCACTCAGGTCTGTATGACCAGAAGCTAAGTGTTGTATGTATCTCAATGTGTAAATTCCGCAGTTGGCACTGTAATAAATCCACTAATGAGTACATAAATAAAATCATGTGTGAAGACATACATATTTGATTCATAATTACGTACCCATCTTCATTGACGTTCAATCTAGTTTTTTTTATCACCTTCAAAGGGTCTTTAGCTTATCACCCATGTAACATCCAAATCCGCGGGACTCAGGATGCTACGGGTTGGGACCTCACAATGGGTCCTGACCCTTAGCTTGACAACAATTTCACCGGATCTTGCAACAAGACACAAATAAAGGCCGAAACCGAAATACATTTTATGCAATGAAGAGAAAAACCCGAAAGAATACAACAAAGGTTTTCAGCCAAAAATACAACCCCAAAGACTAAACGCCATACAACATACAATAAAAACAATACTCAAACTCGACTCCACCCAAATCCAATCCTATAATGTACGGAACCCCGGCTGCCCACTCTTCCGGATCTCTCGGCCGCAATCCTAACCTGCAAGGCAATCTACAACAGTCGGTATAAAATCGTTAGCTCATGTTCGAAGCATTAGAATCAATGGGAAAGGCACAAACACAAGTAAATCATCATAAACACAACATTCTCAAAACACACAATTCCGATTTATTATCTTTTTATTATTAAGTCATATCCCGTTCTAATTCAACTTAGTTTTGTGACACGAGACCACCGTGGTCCCGCCTCGGTCCCTACTTAACGGCATGGAACGGTGCGGATGCCTCCGACCGTCTAACCAACACGGGCTAGTCGCCAAGAACCTCCTAGACTCTCGCAAGAGCTAGGCAGATGATGTCACCGCCCGTTATCATACACTTGGGCCAAAATAATATAAGGTCGGTGGTCCTATTACCGGTTTAGTTGTTATAAACGATAAGGAATAAACACACACCACCAAACACACATCAATGCTAATACAAGGAATACGAGCTAAGTAAGTCGGGAGACTTACCTCGTCCCAAAGATAATCCCGCTAACCACCGCTCTTAACTTCCCGTAGGAAGCACTCAATGCCTGGTCAAAACAAGGCACACAATCAACATCTCTCTCACATGCTAGAAGTCCTTAGACTTCTAGTCCCAATGATCTCGCAAGATCATAAACTATAACCCTACTAGGATAGCAAACTCCTAGTCCTCACGATCTCACAAGGTCATAATCATCACAACACAAGCTAGGATACTCTCGTTCTAGTCCACAACCCCAACATCATACAACCTCAACCCTTAAATTCTCACAAGCTCAACATACAACTAAAAGCCATAAACAACCTCACAAGATAATATCAACTCCTCAAGTCTTACAACATTTCATAATCAACCAAACTCACCTAAGGTCCATAACCACTACTTGGTATTCACTCTAAGTTATGCTAGATTATCCAACCTAGCATGATAATAATACTAAACATAACTAAATCGAGAAAGTTACTCACTCGAGGTCAAAGGTGGAAGTGGTTCGACGAATGTCGAATGCGGATTCGATGGCCTTTATCGGGGCGCTTCCGAACCTAGCATCAAACTAAACATATTTAGCTTATAAGCTAAATTTGAACGGAGTAATTAACATATATAAATCTAAGGAAAACCCCACATTTAAATCCCAAGTTAAAAACCGTAAATATATATTCCGAGCAGATTGTATAACATCATAAAACCAAGGTAAAACTCGTTTTCAAAGTCAATGTTAAAATTCGTTAAACCCTTCCGGGGCGAAAATATGAAATCAAACCACTTGGTCGTAAACCCAAAATTAATCCCACAAGGGCAAATCTGCACGTCTCCAAAACATCGGGCCAAAACTGTAGTTATATAATTCAGCAGGGCATAATTGTTTCAATCAGAAAGTTGGGCCAAAATTGCAAATACAAAATATGGGTGACAAATTGTAATTATACCAATATTAGTGGGCCCCGAATTAAATAACCCTAAAAGGGCTTCTTTCAAATCCAAAAGTGAAGGCACGCTGGGAGAAGGAGACGCAGCAGCGCCGGCCGCTTGGCCCCTGTGGTATAGCGCATCCAAGGCGGCAGGTGATGGCGCAGGGGAAGGTGGCGGCCATGGCTTCTCCGGCGAAGAGAAGACGGCGACTCCCCAGATGTTGCTGTCGTTCACTACATTCAGATAGGCTCGACAAGGCTGGGCTTCGACAAGGGTTGGGCACTGGGGATAGGCGATGCAGGGCCGGCGGCGGTGATAACACGATTTATGACTTAGGTTTAGGTAATCATTTAGATAGATTCATCACAAATTCATGCATGGTTTAGCACAAATTCGCGACGTTTGCACTCAATTCACTTATTTTGTCGAGATAGACGTCTACACGGACTTGTGCGTTGCTTTGTAGGTATTTCGGGGGTCTTTAGGACATTAACCGATACATTAGAGAGCCAAGCCTCATGATGGTACATATCCAAGGCTAAGGAGGAGCATAAATGGAGCAACAAGGGACACAAAGACCACTATTGGTGCAAGCAATGGATCAACTCATGGCTAAACGATCATGGCATGTTTCTGCGGAAGAAAATCGGACCAACTAGCAGCTAAATCGGCCGATTTTCTCCTACTGGGTCGATTTTTGGGGCTTTGACAGCTTAAGCCACGTGTCCCACGATCTCTTGTCCGTCCTTGCTCTTGGTGGAGAATATAAGTGGTCCTGCAGGTGGTTGCTGAGATCTCTCCTCTCCGACACTCTCATTCACAGCTCACCAATTTGGGGGAAAGATTGGAGGGGAAGAAAAGCTCTAAAAGATTGAAGGAAGAAGAAGAACACCATTGTAGGAGAATAGTGAGGTTTTGAGTGATTTTGAGTTGTTTTTGTAACCTTGGATTAACAAACTGTTGCAAGGATTGTTAGGAACGTTTTGGATCTTCATTTAAGAGTTTGTAAGTCTTGCTACAACTTGGATTTTGCTGAGATTTATTGATTTTGTTTCTCATCTTTCATTACTCATCTATGAACACCATGTATGCTTGTTTGATGATTTTGGATCTTGATATGCATACTATTGGCTAGTTTATTGTGATTCTAGAGTGATGGTTTGATGGTTATGGCTTGGGTGATGATAGGATGGACTTATATGTTAGTTTAGGATGATTTGTATGCACGAAACCCATTCCAGGAAGAAAAATCGGGCTGTTCATCATGAAGATCGGCCGATTTAGATTAAGATCCACCCGATTTATTCTTCTGTTGCTTTCTAAGTACTGAATCTGTATGATTGGGATGTTAGGTTGTTAAATCCTAGTGTTTATTAAGCCTAATTTAGCTTAGTATCGCCTAATGCTACCAATCTAAGTGAGGGAAGAGATCTACCCAGTGATTTCCGACCTTAGATACCTAAGATGATGAATGCTAGGTAGTAGTGAGCCTCATAAGCCGCTATTGGATCGAGTGTGCTAGGATTATTGCTTGAGATTTCCCTATTCCGAGACTTACCCGGTAAGGAGAGGGTTACCCTTAAGTAGCATCTAGTTTGTGTGGAATTCCTTACTCTAACCCCTTGAGACCTACCCGGTAATAGGAGTTTGATGCGGGACTAGTGAAGTGAGAGACTTACCCGGTAATCGCTTCCATTAGTGAACATTCTTTCCCAAACACCGCAGCTTGTCCTTAGAATCCTTAGATTCTTGAGCCCAATGCCATAACCGGAAATCTGGACCTCTAGAATCTATTTTTCTCTCTTGATCATATACTTGTGCTTTGTGTTACTTACTCGCTTGCTAGCTTAATTTGTTAGTTGTTTTATTACCTTGCTTCACTCGTGATCTTTGTTTGATCACCACAAAAACCAACAAAAACATTGTGTTTTCCATTTTCTTTGTTCCTCATCTTATCTTAGTCTAGATTCACACTATCTTTGATCATTGCTTGACTCGATTTCACCTTAGTCTTTGTGTTCGACCTCGGAATACTTACCTTTCTACAAACGTCCCGTATACTGCAGGTTCGCTAGGAGTTAGGATAAATATAACGAGTATAAATTTAAGACTTATTGCGTGCACATCACACGATCTTAGTGTAACAAGTTTTTGGCGCCGTTGCTGGGGATCGAACCCGGGTCACCCGCGTGACAGGCGGGAATACTTACCACTATACTACAACGACCCGTACACTGCGGCTTTCGCTAGGTAGTCTAGGATTTTAGTTCGAGTTTATAAATGTAAAGCTTTTTGTGCTATTTCCTAGCGTAACAAGTTTTTGGCGCCGTTGCCGGGGACTAGGTCTAGATTGAGTCATTTGCTTTTGATCGTTTTTAGTGTTTATCTTTCTTGTTACTTTTGATCTTGTGTTGTTTTTGTCTTTGTCTTTTCATGTTTGCCATGGACGGATTGTACTTCCAAGACGACCTTGACAACATGGAGTATGAGGAGTGGATGGAAAGCCAAGATCTAGAACCTCTCCATGATGAGTTTGAGTATTGGGAGGAGTTTAATGCCTATCATGAGTCCCATGATCATGCTCACATGACTACATTGCCTTATGTGGAACCTCACCATCAACCTCACAATGATCGATTGGAGTCAATGCTAGAAGAAATGTTGAGGAAGATGGATAATCTAGAAAGCAACCTTTCTTCCATTTCGAGTGCCCACATGGTGCTTGAAGCGGAAGTATTTCAACAAGAGGAGGTTCACCATGAGGAGATCCAAGAATTACCCGATTCAACCATAACCAATAGAGACCTTCAAGAAGAGTTGGATAAAGCTTGGGATCAAGTGAGGCTAAGGGATTTGGCCCTGAAGGATGAAAGAAGATTGAATGTCGAGAGAGAAGAACAAATGAGGAGGGAGATTGAGGAGATTAGGCATGCTCTTATTCTAGGAGATCCTACCATCCTTCAAGGCTTACCTCCACCTCCTTCACCTTTGGAGGAGTGCAATAAAGTACTCTCACCCCCGGAAATCCTTTCCATCAACCCCGGAACCACACTTGAAGAGCTCACGAGGGAGAGCCCTAAGTTAACTTCAACTCCTTCCAATCCTTTCTTGCTTGCCCGGAGTACACACAAAGAATGGAGTCCCTTTCCTAAGGAGTCTCCCATGTTGAATGAAGGAGGCAAGCATGATGGTTCCATGATGGTTATGGAGCACCTCAATGAAGAATTCTTTCCAAGAACCGGCCTTCTTTGGATCATAGAGGATGAGGATGACAAGCATCTCACCGGTGTGACCGCGGAGTACCAATTGTCTAAGTATGGGGTGGCACCTATGGTTGCAACTCCATACTATCATCAAGAGAGCGATGATGAAGGAGTCTACTACTCACCGGTGAAGAGAGAACTTAAAGCTTATTTGGGCATCAAGTGGCCCTTGCTTGTCATCATGGATGCCGGAAAGCAATGGTTGCTTGGACTCCTCAAGCAAACCATGGTATTTGAGGTGGATTGACACATCCTCGGAGTTTGGTCAAGCTAATGACCTTAAAGAAGCGCTTAATGGGAGGCAACCCATTGGTACATGTCTTTCCCTTTTATTTTTCCTTGTTTTTGTTTGATTTTGTTTTTGGTGTGCTTTGTTTTTCTTTTGTATTTTTGGGTGCTAGATCTTGTTGATTGTCATGTGTGATGAGATGTTGGAGGTCATGTGAAAACCTCATGGAATTGCTGAAGGTACAAGATCCAAGCACATGGACGAGGAAGAAAACACCCAGGAAAATCGGCCTGTTCTTCACAAAAATCGGCCGATTTCCTGGGCAGCTGGTCCGATTTTTCCTTCTGTAAAGGAAAGTGATGATCTCCAATCAAGCATGGATGGAGCGGACGTGGAACTTGGACGGCTTGCGGTGCCAAGCGCGGGTTCCGACATCATAATGAACATCAAAGAGCTCTCTACCATCCTTGATCGATCATCCACCATCATCATTCGATGTGAACCGACATACCAAAGCATCACCAATTTTACATTGTGAGAACTCTCTTTCACTTCTTTATTTAGTTTACACATTAGGGACAATGTGTTTCTAAGTATGGGGTGGGGTTTTCATGATCACTTGCATGATTAGCATCTAGGATAGTTTAATATTGTCACATGTTTCATTATGTCTTGCATTGTACATACATATCTCGAAAATTCCAAAAAAATCAGAAAATTTTAAAAAAATTTTAGTGCTTCTAAGGCTTGGATATGACCCTAATGATGAATCTTGTCTTGTGGATTGGCTATGGATGGCCTTATGTGTTAAATTGATGAATGTATATGTGGACTTGAAGTACTTCTCTTGAATACCATGAATGATTTGTGATCATGATGTTTGCCTAGAATGGATTGAGTATTGAAAGTCGAAATTGCATGCTAGTTCTTGCACATCAATTAGGAGTGATTAAGGCAATTCATCTTCTTCTACTTCTCATCTTGATCATGTTGCTTAAGCAACTCAATTGAGATAAATTTGACCTCTTTTGACCCATCCGGGAATAGGATCATGCTAGTGTGTTGATGTGTGTGAAAATCAAGTGTGGGGTGAAGTTGTTGATGAAAAGAATGTCATGCATAAAATGATGAATTTGTTGTGAAAGTGTAGCCAAAAATGTAGGCTTGGGGACATTGGCTTAAATGACAAGTAACTCGGTACAC
This sequence comes from Fagopyrum esculentum, assembly GCA_033239045.1. Lineage (NCBI taxonomy): Eukaryota > Viridiplantae > Streptophyta > Magnoliopsida > Caryophyllales > Polygonaceae > Fagopyrum > Fagopyrum esculentum. The sequence goes on along the minus strand of BSUD01000006.1, from coordinate 103,919,845 downwards.
TTCACATAATCGGGTGTTGGTGCCTTGCCAAAGTCAAATAAACCAATAGTCCTAACGAGCTTTGGTATGTGTGTCCGGTGTGGATGCATCTCGAAAAGTAGAAAGAGCCAGAGAATGGCTAATCACCAAGGTTTCGGCTTTTGCACACCAATGCCATTGTCTCAAAAATAAAAGAAAGAAAAGAAAATGAAGAAAAATATACACTTGAGGGAAGTTGATAAGAAAATTTGAAGTTGTGGTTGTTTAGTTCCTTTCCCGGATTAGCATCACATAGCCTAGAAAATTCCCGCCTAATCACAACGTTTCTTGGCCTTCTATTTTACAAGTCCTTTTGACCTACTTGCATGTGTGTAAGACTAAGTGATTTAGATTGGATATACTCATGATCATCTTGACTTCTTCATCTTTACATTTCATTGCATGCAATCAAGTTAAGTGTAATTATCTTTCCATGCTTTCATTTATTTGATGCATAATTGCTTGTCCATTGCCATGAAACATGACTATGAAGGTGATCCAATATTAGAAGCACAACTCCAAAAGATTTTGCCATTTTTCTGCATACATAAATCATGTCATCTCTTAGTCTATAGTATGGGCTTCGACAAGGGCTGGGCACTGGGGATAGGCAATGCAGGGCCGGCGGCGGCACAGGCGGAGGGAGGAGTACTCTATGGCGGCTTCGAAAGCGGCCATTGGCGAGGGAGGGCAGAGCTTCTCTAAAGCTTCGATTGCCTCTTCGGCCTCGACAGAAGAAAACAGAGAAGGGGAAACGAGGAAGGGGCAAAGCATTGAAGCCGGCCGACGGCTGGCTCGCCCAGTGGTGCTGGCGGAAGGAAGGCGCGGTGGTCGAGAATCAGAGGCTATGGGTCCAAGGTAAGGGCTCGCCTTCTCTTGGTGTGGGGAGGCAGGTCGAAGAACAGCGGGGAGGGCTCGTCTCCGGTTGCAACCAGCGTGTGTCTTCCGGTGTTGGTCCTTGTCATTGAAACGGTAGAGAGTAAAAAAAATCAGAGGGGGAGGGATGGTGTTGACAGATGAGGATGGCTGAGAGGAGAAGGTAACAAGATAGCGTGAGGGAGGTGAGGAAACAGGTGAAAACGAGGGGTCACTGCAATGTCAGGGGGAGGGAGACTCTCATCAGCCAGAAAAGAGAGAAGCAAAGAAAAAGGAGAAAACAAAGAAAACAAAATAAAGAAAAATATATAACATAAAAGCAAGAATAAAAAAAAGAGTATTAGAATAACTCTATCAAAATCGTTCGGAACGGGATTTCTGAATCGAAAAAAACTTTTCCGACTTTTTTGAAAATAATAATTCGGATATACGCGAACGTATCCAAAATAATAATATACTCGGAAAATATATTTTACTGTATTTTAAAATATTTAAGCTAATAATAAAAATAAAATAAAAACGCAAACGCGCCAAAACTTTGGGGCGTTACAACCCAGCTTAGTGTGCCTATCATGCACTGTGAGTAGCTTAGGAAACATAACTGTCAGTGGCTCTAATAACTCCTGAAGTTTGTCTTCTTTTATGTAATTGATCTGGGGGTCATATACATAAATGCACCAGCGAGAAAGGTCTATTTGAAGAGCAACCCAATGTGAATCACCGAGGTTGAATGGAGAATATATCATGTCCACGTCCTACAGAGACTTCCTGAACATTTGGGGGCTATCTCCGGATATGACATCAAACATGATTTGTTTGAAGTTCGACATATCTTTCTTTGAAGCAATAAAACTTGCATATGTAGCACTGTTGTAGGATCTAGTCCATCCAAAAGAGAGCACAGTAGTATGTGCGAATCTTTCAGGGTTATCGACTATGCTCTTACGGATGTGCATAAGTATTTCAACAATTGCTTGTAATAAATAATACATAACTATTAGTAATATAATGCGTACACAATCAATTAGGTATATACATATTATGTTTATATATGTACCTCCTCTTTTATCCAGCCACCAAGTTTCAATATCTCCAATATTGCTTCTCTGGAAATGTTCTTTATGAATCCTCTTATCAACCCTTTATCGTCCTTGTTCTTGACCCAAATATAAAGTTTTTGACGCTCATTGTTTTGAAGCATACTCATTGTGGGTTCCTTGGGGAGTTTGACGTTTTTTCTGAAAGGAGTACGTTTGTACTTACTATCTTTTTGAACCCTTAATCACACCCTTCTTATGGGTTCAGCTACATTGACATCCTGTTTTAGCTGATTGATAACACAAAAATATGTAACTATATATCATAAAAGGAAATATAAAGAGATACATAATATTACACACACATTGTATATAAGTACATTGATTCACTGTTTTTAACTTATGTGTACTATTAACATATTGTGAAATTCATACCTCACTCGATCCACTAGCTAGGTCTTGCACCATGGCATCGTCCAATTTGACTTTAGAAGATGTGTCGTCATTTTTTTCAGTTGGTGCATTGCTGTTTGCAGCGGATGATGGCCTTGCCATGTCTTTAACAAGGTTTTTTATCTTGGTCTCGGTCCTCTTGCTTGATATGTACACGGTTGTGTCTAATTTGTCATAGAGAGTTCCGAGGTCCCTTGAATATGTTGTTAAATCTTCGATTAACATAGCTTGATGCTCAACCTTTTCAGTCAATTCTTGTTGTTCCTTTTGGATGGAGTTCAATTTATCCATGATCTGAACAACCCAATCTGGAGTAGACGTATGCATCATGTTCCATACATATGTAATGTAGCCAATATGCTAATGTTGCATTCTCATATACGTAATGGTGTACATAAATATTACAAACGTGTTGATGTATTTATGTATTATTCATTATTGTTGTGTACACGACTTGAAATATACTATGTATCTTGTTTTTGACTAACCTTGTGTTCTCATAGCCCTTGGAATGAGTTGCTTTAGAGTCTCTAGTTGGGCGTTCGCTCTTAATCTCTTCGATAGATGGTTCATTGGATCGATTAATTGCTTCAGTTGCTTCAGCTTCCTTTGCCTTGTTAATCCTCTTTGATGATCTACATATGATCGTTATTTTAGAAATTATTTATATTAAATATTTTCATATAACTAATGTTATACATATATCTGTATGTAAATAATTAGGAATTTTGCACTTTGTTATTGATAAGATCATATTTCCATAGTACACACTTAGTATTGTATGTATGAATAAAATTATTTTTTTGTTTTCACAACTTCTTAATGAAAAAGAAGTGTAAATGTACACAAGTATTTCATACACTAACTTAAATTTATTATTTTTATGTACTAATTTGTGTAAATATATTTTCATGTAGTAAATGTACTGTGAATATTTTTGTGACTGACCTTGTTTTCTCATGAACCTTTGAATGTGTTTCTTTGTTTTATCTTCATCTGGACGTTCCCTTTTGATCACCTCTACAGAGTGTTCAGGGGATCGTCTAATTGCGTCCTCTATTTCAGTTTCCTTTGCCTTGTTAACCCTCTTAGATGATCTACATATTTATGTTATAAATGTAATCGTTGATAGTAATTATAGAAAATAATTTATCTTTATGTTACTTTTGACTGTACATAGTTATTCATACCTAGAAGGAATGACAGTAGGTGTGCTTGCCTCGGCCTTTTGTTTCCCTTTCTTCTTCTGGTCATTTGTCTCATTTCGGACGGTTAAACTTGGCTTTTCTGTTTGAACAAATGTATGGGATTAAGTTTACTTACTACATTCAAAAGGTCTTAAAATTTGGTATTTTATGCACTTACTTGGAGGGTCTACAAAATCATCAACATCGTTCACGGCTTTCACAATATTTTTGATCGTTATACTTGGGGAAGGCATGCTACACAATAACATATATGCAAATAATTTGCTCCAATATTTTTGTATGTATTAACTTATGAACATAATAATGTTTAACTACACATACCTAAATGGTTTCTCCTCCTCGACAACAACGTTTGGCCTTGTTATTATCATATCAACATTCTCAAAGCCGACGTCGAATAAAAGGTCTAACCTCCCATCATCATTCTCATTGTTCCACTGGTCGGAGTCGTCATTTGCATGGCGTCCTTGGACGGTTTTAATGTCCTTCTTATTAATATTCTGAACAATAGCCTTTATCTCTGCATAACCTGGAAATGGTTTGCCACCTTGACCCGACTTGGAAACCCATATGTGGCACAGTGACATAGCATCTTCATCTATCAAGGTTGCAAAAATCTTTGAAAGCTTCGGCAAAGAGTGGAACACAAATATCTACATTGTTATGTAGAATTTATCAGTGTATATGTACATATGGGTCTCTATATATTTAATAAACATTATTAATTTTTGCATGTGTAGACTGTTTTATTAGTGTATTGTATCAAACCTGAACAGATAGTGGGAAGCCTCCAATATTGCATCCCCCACAGTTTCTTTCTCTTCCAGCATCACGTGATTGTAGGAACTTTTTCGTTTGAATGTAAGCAAGACGACCCCATGGAAAAGCATTTAAGCGGTCCACATCAGCTACCATGTTAATGGTCTGCTGGTTGATTTGTGTTTTCCTATCTTAAGCAACAATCACTGCATCAATAAAAAGAATTAGAGCCATTTTGTATTTGTATGGTGATTCCTTTGGCTCCTTCATGCATAGATCTTCCAATGTAATGTTGGCACATCGATCAACTCCAACCATAGAATTCATGTCCACCTCTAGGTTCTCCTCATATGTATCAAAGTACTCATCTGAACAATTTAGTCTAGTTATCTCAACAAATTCAGTAATACCAAATCTAAGTAACACCTTATTGATGCCAAACCACATAGAATGTTCTCTTCTTGTCTTCACTTCGTGCATCAACATGAAATGTATAATCTGATTTCACATCTTCATTCTTGTGCTCATCTTAATAATTGGAGCAAATACACTTGTCTTGAATTTGTTCTTGTCCTCAATAGACAGTCCATCCATTAGCAATGGAATCATTGGCAACCGGCAGAAACTGTTAATACGAGTCATCTTCGATCGAGTGGGTTCTCCCAATCTATATGTGAACTGTTTATAAGGCAAATCTAGGTTTCAATAGTAAATCACTATAATAAATATAACCAATTGTTTATCAGTTTTTCTCAATGAATGTTAACCTTGATCTGTGGGTTGTTTGTTCGTAACATGTTTGAAACATCCTACGTAATGTAACACCCCGAATCCGCGGGACTCGGGATGCTATATTGGGCTAGGATCTCACAAAGGATCCTGACCCTAGTCTGACAACAAGTTCACTGGACCTTACAATATGGCACTGACAAATATAAAAACAAATACATAAAACTGTTAAATTGTACATCCAAAAGGTAAGACAATATAGCCGAGTAGGGATCATATACATCCTATAACCTCGAATAATATACTAAACCTTAAAGCCACATCAGGGCATATATCCAACTCATCATATCATCATCAAACTAAAAATCCCATAATTACCAGAATAATGCAACGAGCATAATGAAATTTCCAATTTTCCATTTTAACAATCTTAAGGTGAGTTTATACTAACCCGCAATACGGAAAACGAATAAATTCATAAATTATTCCTTACTAACCTGATATACGATCCGGAAGAAGGTACGGACTTCTGGCAATACCGGAAGTAAGAGCACGGTATGAAACCTTACGTTTGATGACTTGTGGTGGTCCGTCGGCGTTCCGTTAGCGATAAACGGAGGTTTAACCAAAAGGCTAGCAAACGGGAAATAAGTTTGTACCACGTTGAAGAGAACAAGATAAGGGACTCGATGGTGTAAACGGATTTGGAATCGGGCTAAGGACGGAGTATTTGTGGACGATCGAAGATTACCATGTTTCTCTGGCATCAAGCTTTGCAAATCAGACGTAAAGGAGATGGACTTGGTTCAGCCGCCTTCCTCTGTAAATTTGCAATACAAATGCAAATATTAAGATATGTTTGCACTCTTCTCACATCCACTTTTGTTGACCTTAATTATATATATATATATATATATATATATATATATATATATATATATATATATATATATATATATATATATATATATATATATATATATATATATATATATATATATATATATATATATTATCTTCACGAATGGTAAAGGGAGAGCCGCCTCTTTGAACTTTTGTACAATTTATATATATATAAATATTATATAATAATATATAAATTATATATAATGTTTATCTATATTATTTTATTAAAACGCGGTTATATTTTTCGGTCTCCAAACTTTATCAAACTGGAATAGATAATCCGGAATATTATCAGGATAACTATTCCACAACTATCTCGTTAAATGGGCATTCCTAAGCTGCATTTCTTAACCGCAAAGAATCGGAATATCGACTCTTTTGTCCTTTTCGTCTTTTTATATTATTTCACATCTGGGACATATCCGATGTCTTGATCATTTCTCTCAACTGCAACTTTATTTATTGAAGCTCACAAATGCTCAAAATAACACCGGTTATTACATCATATCCCCCTAAAACAAGTTTCGTCCCGAAACTTGAACAAACCCAAATCCTCTCGGACCCATATGCCGAGGTATAACTCTATCTATCGAGGGTATCACATCTCCGCTCAAAAAGGTCACAACCTATATCATTCTATAACCTCAAACACAAGCATGGAGGAATCATCAACTCTAGAAAATACGATCATAATGCTATCCCAAAGGCATAGAGGAATCACATCTCTTGTCATAGTCACATCACCGGACATAGAGGAAGCACATCTCTAGCCAACACATACTCATACACAACGCATGGAGGAAAAACATCTCCAGTAAGACTATGTCCATCAAGATAGCGTGGAGGAAAGAACCATCTCCAACTAAATCCTAAATCGCGCTAGCAAAGCAAGATCTAATAAAATGATATATCACATCATACCTACCACGAAAATAAACACATCAAGGCATATAAGCACATAAGCATATAATCACATAATTACAACACTCACCAAGATAGCACTAAGATCTACTGTATCCTACAAATGCATCTATCTCAACATAAAACTCTGGATAGTTCCTCTGAATACTATCCTCAGTCTCCCATGTAGCCTCCTAAAGTCCACGTCTAGACCACTGTATCCTCATCATGGGAATGTCCTTCGAACGCAGGCGTGTCACACCTCGCTCTAGAACTGCAATAGGATGCTCAACAAAGGTGTGGTCCAGATCAACCACATAATCATCATAACTCACAATGTGCCTCAGATCTGGTATATACTCCCTCAGTTGAGATACATGGAACACAGGGTGGACACCCTCTAACCTCGGAGGCAATGCTCATCTGTAGGCTGCCCTACCAACTCTATCCAGTATCTCGAAAGGACCGACATATCAGGGACACAACTTCCCCTTTATGCCAAAACGTCTGACGCCATGCGTCAGAGATACTCTCAACCAGACATGAGCTCCCACCCTGAACTCTAGAGGTCGACGCCTCTTGTCTGCATATGACTTCTGGAAACTCTGTGCAGCCAGTATCCTCTCTCTAATCAGCACTACTCGAGCCATATCATCCTGAATTTGTTCTGGCGCTATCCCACTGATACTGCTAGCACATCCCATCATAAAGGTGTGCGGAACCTACGTCCATACAGTGCCTCATAAGGAGTTATCCCAATAGATGCATGCCGGCTTTTGTTGTATGAGAACTCAACAAGTGGGAGGTAATCAGACCATCCATGTCCCCAATCCAACACACAAACTCGTAGCATATCCTCCAAGATCTGGATGATCCTCTCAGACTGACCATCTGTCTGGGGGTGAAACGCAGTCGTGAAGTGTAGACTTGTCCCCGAAGCAGTCTGAATCTGCTGTCAAAACCTTGAGGTAAACCGTCCATCTCAATCAGAGACGATCGTCCTCGGCACACCATGGAGTCTCACTATTTGTCTAGTGTACTCCTCACCTAATCTTCTCACTGGCCACGTCTCTCTAATAGGAATGAAACATGCCGCCTTCGTTAGTCTATCAACAATGACCCATATGGCATCAAAACTCCGACTGGGTCTCAGTCCCGTCACAAAGTCCATGGAGACGTCCTCCCACTTCCACTGCGGTACTGGCAGTGGATGGAGCTCACCTCCAGGTCTACAATGCTCTAACTTCACATGCTGACAAGTCGCATACTGAACCACAAATCTAGCTACATCGGGCTTCAGCCCTGCCCACCAATATGAACGTCTCACATCATGGTATATCTTACTCGTACGTGGATGTACGGAGTAAGGTGTACAATGAGCCTCTTGTAAGATCCTTTGTATCAACTCTGCATCGGCATGAATACAGATGCGATCATGTCGCCTCATCACTCCAACAGAAAACGGGGGTGCCTCTCCACGAGACATCCTCGCTCTAATCCTCATCAAGGTTGGGCAGGTCTCCTGCTTCTGCTGGTTTATCCAACAGACCAAGTAAAACCTCTAAAGCATATAACTAGTTATCCTCATCAGGAAACTGGATGTCCAACTCTAGCCAAGCTAGATCCCTCTGAAGCTGAGGTTGTACTGTCAATCTGGCAATCGCCTTCTCTCGAGGCGGTTTTCTACTCAAGGCGTCAGCTACAACATTCGCCTTTCCAAGATGATACAAAATCTCAAGGTCAAAGTCCTTGATTAACTAAAGCCATCGATGTTAGCGGTTATTCAACTCCTGCTGCGTGAAAATATACTTCAGACTCTTATGGTCTGTGAAGATCTGACATGTAGCACCATACAGGTAATGTCTCCAGATCTTGAAAGCATGAACTACCGCTTCTAACTCAAGATCATGAGTCGGGTAGTTCTTGTTACGCTAAAAAGTGTGCACGCAATAAGCCTTAAATTTATACTCGTTATAATTATCCTAACTTCTAGCGCACCCGCAGTGTACGGGACGTTTGTAGTATGGATAGTACTCCGAGGTCGAACACAAGGACTAAGGTGAAATCGATTCGGTTTTGTGATTAAGTTTAGTGAAGGTCTAAGGTTAGAAAAGAGGAAAACAAAGAACGAAAATCTCAAATGTTTTTGGTTGGTTTTTGATGATCAAAGATCACAATTCATGCAAGGTGAACAATCAATTAACTAAAAATAAACGTAAATGGGCAACCAAACGAGATAATGATCAAGGAAAGGAAAAGACGGATTCTAAGGGTTGGAAGTTCCGGTTATGGCATAGAACTCTATTCATTCTTTGGATTAACTATGATATGTTGGGATTAGGTGTATCTAATTTGGGATCAATCTCCGGGTAAGTCTCATGATCCAACTAATCCACTCCTAAGATCTCATTACCGAGTAAGTCTCTAAGATCCTAAGGATGGGAATTCTACACAAACCGGATTGTAAATTAGGGATCTAACCTATCCTTACCGGGTAAGTCTCAGACAAGGGAAGTCCTAAGTAACTATCCTAGCACATCTAGTCCAATGGCGGCTTATTAGGCTCACCACTACCTAAGGTTTGCTATTTTAGATTCTAAGGGCAAGGATTACCGGGTAAGTCTTTCCTATCTCTTAGTCGCTACACTAAGTCACCCTAGGGTAGGTTAAACTCAACAAACACTTAGGATTTCAACATTTTATAAGTCTAAGGCAAAAATTCCTTCGAACCAGGGAAAATCACGGTTTGTTCTTCTGAATCCACGGCCGTGGTTCTTCAAGAACTACCCGTGATTTCTAACAACTTCTACGTTCATAAGCAAAAGTCATCCAAAAGTGATTCTAAGTCTGTCCTATCATAGTTCTAGCCATAGCCATCCCTTCCTTACCCTAGAACCGTATCAATTTAGCCTACAACATTCATAATGGAAATCAAAGCAAACAAACATAAAACCATAACATCCATTGCAAGATAATGAAAGAAAAGAGATGAACAAGTGAACTTCAAAATCTAACCAATCTGAAAATGGAATTAGAACAACTTAAAATCCTTCCAAAAGAAGGTTCAAGGGTTCACAAATCTCTAGAAATAAAATCCGAAATACAAGAAGCTATGGTGTGTGTTCTTCTCTCCTCTTCAATGGAACCTTTCTTCTTCTCTTGAGCGCTTTCCTTCCTAGAAAAAATCTTCTTCTCTTGAGAATATATTTGTTAGAGAGAAATGGATAATGGATGAGCTGCTCCCAAACTACCCCAGCTGCCTCAAACAACCCATGATGGACCACTTTTATAACAAATCTTTCATGAGTTGGCCATGAGAGTCGTGGCACAGCTGTCACGAGAATCTGGCAAAATCCACAGTCATTTCCACGGCCGTGGTTCTTCAGAGAACCGTGATTCTATGCAGAAACTTCGCCTTGGATCATTGAGCTGTGGTTTGGTGCATGGCTAGTGTTGGCAAGGTTCCATGAGTCCTCCTTAGCCCTTTTCTTGTGTCCTAATGAGTCCGAGGACGTGTCATCTAAATGAACGATCCTTTAACGCATCGTTTTAGCTCTAAACTTCCGAAATACCTTCAAAACGCACACAAGTCCGTGTAGACGTCTATCTCGACAAAATACATGTTTTGAGTGCAAAACGTCTTGGACTAGTGCTAGATCATGCATGATTGAGCGAGAATCCTATCTAAATGTACACCTAAAACTATGCTATAAATCGTGTTATCAAAATACCCCATACTTAAGGTTTGCTCGTCCCCGAGCAAATTCCCAACTATACACTAAGAGGTGACATGATTTATGTATGCAGAAAAATGGCAAAAATCTTTTTGGGTTTTGTGCTTCTACTATTGGATCACCTTCATAGTCATGATCAATGGCAACTTGATAAGCAATTATGTATCAAACAATAAGGGCATGGAAAGACAATTGTACTTAACTCAAAAGCATGCATGAGATATGAGAATGAAGAGGTCAAGAATATCAAGAGTCTATCCAATCTAGATTACTAAGCCTTACAAACATGCAAGTAGGTCATAAGGGCTTTGTGACATAAAAGGCTAAGAAACGTTGCAATCGGGCGGGGGATTCTCTAGGTTATGTGATGCTAATCCGGGAATAGAACTAACTTCACTTCCTTGTCCTCGATCAACTTCCCCCAAGTGTATATTTTTCCCTATCTTGCTTTCTTTTCTTTTTCTTTAACTCGTTTTTGAGACAATGGCATTGGTGTACAATAGCCGAAACCTCGGTGATTAGCCATCCTCGGGCTTTTTCTCTTTTTCGAGGTGCATCCACACCGGGCACACATACCAAAGCTCGTTAGGGCTATTGGTTCATTTGACTTTGGCAAGGCACCAACACCCGATTATGTGAAGTGTACCGAGTTACTTGTCATTTAAACCAACGCCCCCAAACCTATATTTTGGCTACACTTCCTCAATAACTTCAGCATTTCATTCACGACATTCTTTTCATTACATCTTCACCCCGCATTTGCTTTTCACACATTTCAACACACTAGCATGCTCCTATTCCCGGATGGGTTTAAAGGAGGTCGAATTTATATTCATTTGAGGTGTTCAAGCAATCATGGTCAAGATGAGAAGTAGAAAGAGATGAAATGCCTTATACATTCCTAGATGGTATGCAAGAACTATCATGTAATTTCGACTTTCAATACTCAATTCATTCTAGGCAATCATCATGATCACAAGTCATTCATAGAATTCAAGAGAAGTAGTTCAAGTCCACATATGCATTTATCAATTCAACACATAAGGTCATCCATAGCCAATCACAAGACAAGTTTCATCATTAGGATCATATCCAAGCCTAGAAAGCACAAAAAAAATTTTAAAATTTTCTGATTTTTATGGGATTTTCGATTTAAGTATGTACAATGCAAGACATGTGCAAGTATTAACCTATCCTAGATGCTCATCATGCAAAGGATCATGCAAACCCCACCCCATACTTAGAAACACATTGTCCCCAATGTGGTATACAAGTAAAGAGAGTGAAAGAAGGTTCTCACAATGTAAAAGTGTTTGCTTATGGTATTCGGGATTGTTCAAGTGAATTGATGTTGGATGATTCTATCAACCATGGTAGAGAGCTCTAAGCATTCCTTTAAAGCTTCGGAACCCGCGCTAGGCACCGCTAGCCGTCCAAGTTCCGCGTCCGCTCCACCCATAATTGGTGAGGGGTTCATCATCATCATTCACATGCCAAGAAAGGCTTCCAATGCCACAAATGCTTCTAGCACACACACGAAACACAAAACACACAAAGCACACAAAAACAGAAAAATCTAAGCAAAAATGAAAAAAAAAGAAGAAAAATGTTACCAATGGGTTGCCTCCCACCAAGCGCTTCTTTAAGGTCACTAGCTTGACCAAACTCGGGAGCGTCTATTCAAGGTGAAGCGGGGCAATCATGTCTATCGGGGTTCCCGGAATATATTTCTTCAAGCGATGCCCATTCACTTTGAAATTTCCACAATGCTCCCCTCCTATTTCAATAGCTCCATGGGGAAAGATCTTCTTCACCACATATGGCCCGGCAACGGCGCCAAAAACTTGTTACGCTAAAAAGTGTGCACGCAATAAGCCTTAAATTTATACTCGTTATAATTATCCTAACTTCTAGCGCACCCGCAGTGTACGGGACGTTTGTAGTATAGATAGTACTCCGAGGTCGAACACAAGGACTAAGGTGAAATCGATTTAAGTTGTGATTGAATTTAGCAAGACCTAAGTCTAAAGGAAAAAAGTAAGTAAGGAAGAAAATCTCAATTGTTTTGGTAGGTTTTAGGTGATCACATCAAAGATCACAATTCATTCAGAGCAATCAATCAAACTAAACCGAAAATCAGCACAAATAAACAAACCAAACGAGATAATGATCAAGGAAAGGAAAAGACGGATTCTAAGGGTTGGAAGTTCCGGTTATGGCATAGAACTCTATTCATTCTTTGGATTAACTATGATATGTTGGGATTAGGTGTATCTAATTTGGGATCAATCTCCGGGTAAGTCTCATGATCCAACTAATCCACTCCTAAGGTCTCATTACCGAGTAAGTCTCTAAGATCCTAAGGATGGGAATTCTACACAAACCGGATTGTAAATTAGGGATCTAACCTATCCTTACCGGGTAAGTCTCAGACAAGGGAAGTCCTAAGTAACTATCCTAGCACATCTAGTCCAATGGCGGCTTATTAGGCTCACCACTACCTAAGGTTTGCTATTTTAGATTCTAAGGGCAAGGATTACCGGGTAAGTCTTTCCTATCTCTTAGTCGCTACACTAAGTCACCCTAGGGTAGGTTAAACTCAACAAACACTTAGGATTTCAACATTTTATAAGTCTAAGGCAAAAATTCCTTCGAACCAGGGAAAATCACGGTTTGTTCTTCTGAATCCACGGCCGTGGTTCTTCAAGAACTACCCGTGATTTCTAACAACTTCTACGTTCATAAGCAAAAGTCATCCAAAAGTGATTCTAAGTCTGTCCTATCATAGTTCTAGCCATAGCCATCCCTTCCTTACCCTAGAACCGTATCAATTTAGCCTACAACATTCATAATGGAAATCAAAGCAAACAAACATAAAACCATAACATCCATTGCAAGATAATGAAAGAAAAGAGATGAACAAGTGAACTTCAAAATCTAACCAATCTGAAAATGGAATTAGAACAACTTAAAATCCTTCCAAAAGAAGGTTCAAGGGTTCACAAATCTCTAGAAATAAAATCCGAAATACAAGAAGCTATAGTGTGTGTTCTTCTCTCCTCTTCAATGGAACCTTTCTTCTTCTCTTGAGCGCTTTCCTTCCTAGAAAAAATCTTCTTCTCTTGAGAATATATTTGTTAGAGAGAAATGGATAATGGATGAGCTGCTCCCAAACTACCCCAGCTCCCAACTGCCTCAAACAACCCATGATGGACCACTTTTATAACAAATCTTTCATGAGTTGGCCATGAGAGTCGTGGCACAGCTGTCACGAGAATCTGGCAAAATCCACAGTCATTTCCACGGCCGTGGTTCTTCAGAGAACCGTGATTCTATGCAGAAACTTCGCCTTGGATCATTGAGCTGTGGTTTGGTGCATGGCTAGTGTTGGCAAGGTTCCATGAGTCCTCCTTAGCCCTTTTCTTGTGTCCTAATGAGTCCGAGGACGTGTCATCTAAATGAACGATCCTTTAACGCATCGTTTTAGCTCTAAACTTCCGAAATACCTTCAAAACGCACACAAGTCCGTGTAGACGTCTATCTCGACAAAATACATGTTTTGAGTGCAAAACGTCTTGGACTAGTGCTAGATCATGCATGATTGAGCGAGAATCCTATCTAAATGTACACCTAAAACTATGCTATAAATCGTGTTATCAAAATACCCCATACTTAAGGTTTGCTCGTCCCCGAGCAAATTCCCAACTATACACTAAGAGGTGACATGATTTATGTATGCAGAAAAATGGCAAAAATCTTTTTGGGTTTTGTGCTTCTACTATTGGATCACCTTCATAGTCATGATCAATGGCAACTTGATAAGCAATTATGTATCAAACAATAAGGGCATGGAAAGACAATTGTACTTAACTCAAAAGCATGCATGAGATATGAGAATGAAGAGGTCAAGAATATCAAGAGTCTATCCAATCTAGATTACTAAGCCTTACAAACATGCAAGTAGGTCATAAGGGCTTTGTGACATAAAAGGCTAAGAAACGTTGCAATCGGGCGGGGGATTCTCTAGGTTATGTGATGCTAATCCGGGAATAGAACTAACTTCACTTCCTTGTCCTCGATCAACTTCCCCCAAGTGTATATTTTTCCCTATCTTGCTTTCTTTTCTTTTTCTTTAACTCGTTTTTGAGACAATGGCATTGGTGTACAATAGCCGAAACCTCGGTGATTAGCCATCCTCGGGCTTTTTCTCTTTTTCGAGGTGCATCCACACCGGGCACACATACCAAAGCTCGTTAGGGCTATTGGTTCATTTGACTTTGGCAAGGCACCAACACCCGATTATGTGAAGTGTACCGAGTTACTTGTCATTTAAACCAACGCCCCCAAACCTATATTTTGGCTACACTTCCTCAATAACTTCAGCATTTCATTCACGACATTCTTTTCATTACATCTTCACCCCGCATTTGCTTTTCACACATTTCAACACACTAGCATGCTCCTATTCCCGGATGGGTTTAAAGGAGGTCGAATTTATATTCATTTGAGGTGTTCAAGCAATCATGGTCAAGATGAGAAGTAGAAAGAGATGAAATGCCTTATACATTCCTAGATGGTATGCAAGAACTATCATGTAATTTCGACTTTCAATACTCAATTCATTCTAGGCAATCATCATGATCACAAGTCATTCATAGAATTCAAGAGAAGTAGTTCAAGTCCACATATGCATTTATCAATTCAACACATAAGGTCATCCATAGCCAATCACAAGACAAGTTTCATCATTAGGATCATATCCAAGCCTAGAAAGCACAAAAAAAATTTTAAAATTTTCTGATTTTTATGGGATTTTCGATTTAAGTATGTACAATGCAAGACATGTGCAAGTATTAACCTATCCTAGATGCTCATCATGCAAAGGATCATGCAAACCCCACCCCATACTTAGAAACACATTGTCCCCAATGTGGTATACAAGTAAAGAGAGTGAAAGAAGGTTCTCACAATGTAAAAGTGTTTGCTTATGGTATTCGGGATTGTTCAAGTGAATTGATGTTGGATGATTCTATCAACCATGGTAGAGAGCTCTAAGCATTCCTTTAAAGCTTCGGAACCCGCGCTAGGCACCGCTAGCCGTCCAAGTTCCGCGTCCGCTCCACCCATAATTGGTGAGGGGTTCATCATCATCATTCACATGTCAAGAAAGGCTTCCAATGCCACAAATGCTTCTAGCACACACACGAAACACAAAACACACAAAGCACACAAAAACAGAAAAATCTAAGCAAAAATGAAAAAAAAAGAAAAAAAATGTTACCAATGGGTTGCCTCCCACCAAGCGCTTCTTTAAGGTCACTAGCTTGACCAAACTCGGGAGCGTCTATTCAAGGTGAAGCGGGGCAATCATGTCTATCGGGGTTCCCGGAATATATTTCTTCAAGCGATGCCCATTCACTTTGAAATTTCCACAATGCTCCCCTCCTATTTCAATAGCTCCATGGGGAAAGATCTTCTTCACCACATATGGCCCGGTCCATCTTGATTTGAGCTTTCCGGGAAAGAGCCTTAGCCTTGAGTTGAAGAGAAGGACAAGATCTCCTTCACTCAACTCCTTTGGAATGATCCTCTTGTCATGCCACCTTTTGGTTCTCTCCTTGTAGATCCGGGCATTCTCATAGGCTTCCAACCGGAGCTCCTCAAGGGCATTGATATCAAGCAACCTCTTCTCTCCCGCTTCCTTGAGGTCAAAATTTAGCCACTTAATGGCCCAATAAGCTCTATGCTCCATTTCCACCGGAAGATGGCAAGACTTGCCATAGACCAACTTGTAGGGGGTGGTTCCAATTGGTGTCTTGAATGCGGTTCTATATGCCCATAGTGCGTCATTGAGCTTCATAGCCCAATCCTTTCTTGTCCTAGACACCGTCTTCTCGAGGATGGCCTTGATCTCTCGGTTGGAGATCTCCACTTGACCACTAGTTTGGGGATGGTAGGGTGTTGCCACCTTATGAGTCACCCCATACTTGGCCAAAAGTGCCCCAAAATTCCTATTTGTGAAGTGCTTCCCTCCATCACTAATGATCACCCTTGGTGTTCCAAACCTAGGGAAGATCACTCGGTTGAAGAACCGCACCACCACCTTGGCATCATTTGTAGGAGAGGCAATTGCCTCCACCCATCTTGACACATAGTCCACCGCCAATAGGATGTAGAGATTGCCACATGAAGAAGGGAATGGTCCCATGAAGTCTACACCCCACACATCAAAAATTTCGACTTCTTGGATGTTGTTCAAGGGCATTTCATTCCTCCTTGAGATGTTCCCCGTTCTTTGGCAAGCATCACATGCCGCTACAAAACCCTGCACATCTCTAAACAAGTTAGGCCAATAAAAACTGGATTGCAATACCTTTGCACACGTTTTGTGTGAGCTAGCATGGCCTCCTCATGGTAAGGAGTGACAGTGCCGGATCACACTCTCCATTTCATCTTCCGGTATGCATCTTCTAAGCACCCCATCCGGGCCTCTCTTGAATAGAAGTGGCTCACTCCAATAGTAATGCCTTACATCGTTGAAGAACTTCTTCCTTTGTGCATATGTAAGTCCGGGAGGCACTTCCTCACACACCAAGTAGTTCACGATGTCGGCGTACCATGGCTCACTTCCTCTAGCCACTTGGAACAAGCATTCCTCCACCATTTGCAATTGTTCATCCCGGAACGAGTCATCTATCGGGATGTTGTCTTTCCCAAGCTCCAATGGCGGGAGTCTACTAAGGTGATCCGCCACGGAGTTCTCGGATCCCTTCTTATCTCGTATCTCCAAATCAAACTCTTGAAGAAGAAGGATCCACCGAATCAACCTTGGTTTGGCATCCTTCTTTGTAAGTAGATAACGGATCGCCGCATGATCCGTATAAACTATGACCTTCGCTCCAACAAGGTACGAGCGGAACTTCTCAAATGCATACACCACCGCCAACAACTCCTTCTCGGTGGTAGCATAGTTGAGTTGGGCATCATCTAGCGTCTTGCTAGCATAGTAAATAGCATGAGTGCGCCCTTCTTTCCTTTGCCCTAAAACGGCCCCAACGGCCACATCACTTGCGTCGCACATGATTTCAAATGGTAGACTCCAATCCGGAGGTTGCATGATAGGAGCGGAGATCAAGGCGTTCTTCAACCTACAAAACGCTTCAAGACAATCTTTGGAAAAGACAAAATCAACATCTTTCATTAGTAGGTTAGTGAGAGGCTTAGAAATTTTAGAGAAATCTTGAATGAACCTCCGGTAAAAACCGGCATGCCCTAAGAAACTCCTTACCCCCTTCACCGAGGTAGGTGGTGGCAACTTCTCTATCGTTTCAATCTTAGCTCTATCAACCTCAATGCCACGGTTAGACACCAATTACAATGGAAAACTCAAGTCTAAAATGGATTTTGTGAGGAAAAGCATGGATGATTCTAGCAACCAACCATGGACTATTTATACTACAAAAGACACTTAATTAGGAGTAAATAGCCGGACTAAACCATCCACCTTAAATGTCATAAAGGTGGTGTAAACAGCCGGAGTAAAGCTTCTGGCGTTAAACCGCAGGGGTGGCCTTCAGGAACCGCAGGGGCGGTTTAGGCAGAATCGGTTGATCTTCTTCAGGGCAGCAGGGGCGGCTACACAATTCCGCTGGGGAAGATCTTTAATTGCACTTCAACGTCTGACCTTTCGCCTTCTTGACGTTTCTGATGTCAAACCGCTGGGGCGTCCCTATGTCGACGTAGGGGCGTCGACACAGCCTCTTCGTCTTCCAGCTCCCAGGTCGGGGAGCAGGTGGGGGCGCAGTGTGAGACGCAAGGGAGCTGATCTTCATATCTTCAGGGTAGGTCACCGCAGGGGCGCCAAGGAGTGGTGCAGGGGCGGTGACACACTTCATGGCCGGTGCTGGTGAAGGTGCAGGGAGCGTTCCAGTAAAAACGTCATCCGCAAGGGCGGTTGCAAGGACCCGCAGGGGCGGTGAGGCAACAGAAGCTTTGCTTCGTGATCGATCTTCACTCCTAAGTGCTTGTAACTCCTTCTTTAGCTTCTTTTGATCTTATTCTTCTGGACCAAGGAGTTAGTAGCATAAACCGACACTAATGCAATAAAAAGACTCTAAAAACTACCCTAATTGATAGTGATTCCATCACCTATCATGGACCGAGGCGAAAAACTGCTCAATCTCTACTCTCTGATCTTTAGTTCTTTTCCCCCAATATCACTACCAATTGTTCCTATGGGGTACTTAAGCCTTTTCCAACACAAATCAGTGGCAACCAAAGCCAATAATGTCCAAAATCAGTAAAGAGAAGAGAGGTTAGGGTTTCCGACAATTTACCCCAAATCACGCAGTTTCGAAGCGTTTTTCTTGCGGTTTCTTGCTTGCAATCTACTTCTCTTGCTTTTACTTGCGAGATCAGAGCAAAAATCATAGAAAACGATTAAAGAATGGAGAAACGAGGCGAATCTTGCGCCGCGGTCGAGAAGGAGATGGGAGAGAAAGAGAGAGAAACTGTTCCCCTTTTATACCCCTCGTTGGATCTGACATCACCTCGGTCGAGGTGGTCCCGACTGGACCGAGGTGTCTGGACTGAGGTGGATCTTTTTCAGCCCTAGTCGCCTTGGTTGCTCAAGAATCATCTTAGTCGAGGCGATGTGACAGCAGCCGAGATGTGTCTCAGTCAAACTCTGTCTTCTCGAATTCTTGAACTTCTATCCTTCTAGTGTTTCTCTTGAGTTGTAATCCTTCCTTAGAAAGTATCTGGTTTCTGTCTAGGACGCCAAAAACAAAACAAAGCAAAGCAAAAGCAAACTATCTTGGGTTGCCTCCCAAGAAGCGCTTGATTTAAGGTCGCTAGCTGGACCGTACGACATCCCTAAACAAGCTGGAAGGTATCCTCACCCCATACTTTCATCATGGGGTGAGATAAAGAAGTCTATCAAACGTTCCAGCAAATGCAAGTTTTCATCGGGAAATGAATCATCGAAGGGTGGGTCGTCCTTCTCACGTGAAGATGGAGGTAGCCGGCTGAGGTGATCCGCAACAGAATTTTCGGATCCCTTCTTATCGCGAATCTCTAGGTCAAACTCTTGAAGCAAGAGAATCCATCGAATAAGACGCGGCTTTGTATCCTTCTTAGCAAGCAAGCAACGAATAGTTGCATGGTTAGTGTAAACAATAACTTTCGCTCCCACTAAGTAAGAGCGAAATTTCTCAAAAGCATATACAACCGCCAAAAGCTCCTTTTCGGCGGTGGCGTAGTTTCGTTGGGCTTCATCTAGCATCTTGCTAACATAGTAAATGACGTTGGTCCGGCCATCCTTCTTTTGTCCAAACACCGCTCCTACCGCCACATCACTCGTATCACACATGATCTCAAAGGGCAAGGTCCAATCCGGAGGTTGAATAATGGGAGCGGAAATCAACGCTTCCTTTATCGTGTAAAATGCATCAAGACATTCCTGCAAAAACTCAAAAACAACATCCTTATTCAAGAGTTTAGTGAGTGGTTTAGAAATCTTCGAGAAATCCTTGATGAACCTTCTATAGAAACCTGCATGCCCGAGAAAACTCCGCACACCCTTAACAGAACAAGGGGGATGAAGTTTCTCAATAGTCTCGATCTTAGCTCGATCGACCTCAATACCTCAGTTGGGAACGAGGTGTCCTAGCACAATGCTTTCATTAACCATAAAATGATACTTCTCCCAATTCAAAACGAGATTAGTGTCTTCACATCTTTGTAGAACTAGAGAAAGGTTAGATAGGCAATCATCAAAAGAGGAATCATATACTGAAAAGTCATCCATAAATACCTCCATGATCTCCTCTATGTACTCGGAAAAGATAGCCATCATGCATCGCTGGAAGGTAGCGGGTGCATTACAATGAGTGTAGTTCGTTGAGATAGACTTGAGGTTTTATTTTTATCTTCCGTTGTAGCAATGCTTAATTACTTATTATAAGATATTCTTGAGTTATCGAGAAATAGAGAAAATTAAGACAAAACATGTAAAAATTAAAAATATTTATATTCTTAACAAAATTAAAGTGTTTGGACTTTCCTCCTAGAATTTATATACAAATGAAAGTCGTTAAATAGTTCTTGTTAGGTTCAAAACGGTTCCTTTGTAATTCGGTTCCGAACGGTTCCACTCATAAGAAAATACAAGAACCGAACCATATATCTAAAATGGTTCGGTTCGTTATTTGGTTCGGTTCCAAACGGTTCTGCCTCTTAAACGTACAAGAACCGAACCGCATAACTAAAATGGTTCAGTTCCTAGTTCCTAAAAAATCATGGTTTAGGAACCGTTTTAACAACCCTTGATATAATAGGAGTTTAGTGAAATTATAGGACCTAATGTCTAAATATACCTAGAAGTTGTTATGTTTGTTAGATGTAATAAGTGGGTATAATAGGAGTTTAATGAAAATTATGTATTTCTATGCCAGTACGTAATACTTAACAACTAGTTTATAACCTGCACCTTGTGTGGGTATATTTATATATTGAATTTTTAAGTAATATGTCATGAGTTTGTATACATATGAATTAATGATATATTTACGAAATATTATAATAGGTATTCAATTATTCTAACGATGATAAAATATTTGCAAATAAAGAAGTGTATCATTATTTAGACATTAATTTAATTTTTATAAACATAACCCCTTTTTAATCTTATAAATAAATTGTCCTAATTATGCCCATGCATATTAGTTTTGTTGCCAAAAAAAATTTAGGCACTAGTAAGGACAAATGAGTAAGGAGTTAAAAGTTTGTGAGGGAAGATTCAAATTTCAAATATGAAAAATTAAAGTAATATTTAAGATTAGTAAAATAATAATTGAGTAAGTTAAAATTACGAAACTTCTAGTAAAAATTAGGTAAGTTTTTTTAAAAAGGTTCCAAATTACTATACTATACAAAATTAATTTGGATATTTAATATTCGACCAAATTTAAGAAGATAATACAAAAACCGGAATCATAACAAATTTGATTACTCAAATGATATTACGCTTGTGGATGATTAAAAACAAATAAATAAAAATACGAAT
>BSUD01000006.1:103850499-103897761 GCA_033239045.1 Fagopyrum esculentum | reverse complement strand
TAAAAAACTTTCTTATGAAAGCTAATTAATTTGAATCCATGTATGGATAAATAAATCTTTGATTTAGTAATTCTATTTAAGTTGTTAGCTAATAAACAAACTTGCACCTAGATGGTCTATTTTAATTAATGTAGTATTTTTCAATTAAGTTGTTAGTTAGTAAAATTTATACTCTAATAAAATATTTTATATAAAATAAATTAGAAATACGCAAAAGTCTGTTTTTAGTTAAAAAATAATCTATAAAATATATTATGAAAGAACATGTTTTTGGTTGTAGATTTGGTAACAAACAAAATCGTATTGTTATAATCGTAAGATATTGAATATGATGAGATGAAATTCTTTTTGTTGAAGTTGCATGATGAGATGTAAATTTTTTTAATTCTGAATTAAAATTGTGATTAAAATATGGCAAATCTGTAATTAAAATATGAAAAATCCCCAATTATTTGCCAAAAAATTTTAGGTGACATGGCTAATGTATTGATATGGGGACTAACAAGTTGTGTTTTAGTAGTATATATATAGATTCAATCTTATATTTTAATTTAAATAAGATATAGTTTTGAATTATTTTTTAAAAAAATCCTGTAAAGTTTCTTTAAAAAACACGTTGTTACATTAGTAAATGAAAAATTATTAAAAAAAAAAAAAAAATCAAAGATAAGAGATCTAAATCTACTCATTATTCAAAGTCCTCTCTCTCTTTTCTACATGAGTGGGTAAGGAAGTGGACTTATAATTCAAACATAATGACAATCAATCCATATAGTGTTAAGAGAATATTGGTGAAATAGGGTACCTTTTGTATCTTGTATACAAACTAGGCACCCTATTTTTCACATTAAAAATTAAAAAGCAATGAATAGGATTATCAAAGTTAATGGGTTAAATATATGACAGTTTTAAGCGGTTCCAAATTTTGAATCGTATCACAATCCGAATTAATAGGCAACCGTTCACAAGTTAAAAAGGAAACTAATATTATGTATGATTCTGCAAATCTTCCAAGCTTCTCACTTCAATCAAGCAGCCGTCAATTCCTTTATTCTCGTGAATTAATAACCCACTTTACTCTCTCTCCAAAAGTCTGTAATAGCTAGGATTTCCGAATTCTAATTAATGTTGATTAACTTAATCTTTGATAGTAATTGACATATAACTCGCGTAGATTTCGCAAGTGATGAGTAAGAGTCCCACCGTTATGTTCCTGGCGCAATTTTGGACATTTGGGGAAATTTTTACTTTTTCCCCCGGGTAATTATTTTTACCCTCCGGTGTTATTTGGAGCATTTGGGAGCTCCAATTAATAAAAATGCAGTTGAGAGAAATGATCAGGACATCGGATATGTCCTAGATATGAAATAACATGGAGAGGCAAAACGGCCAAAAGAGTCGCTATTTCGTTTCTTAACGGCTAAGAAAGACGGCTTAGGAATACACGTTTTCCGAAACAGTTGTGGAATAATTATCCCTACAATATTCCAGATTTAATGTTCCAATCTCGAGAAGTTTGGAGAAAGAGGTTCGACCCGCCTTTGAATCGGTTAAAGGATAATTATTGACTTTACTAAAGGATAATTATCGTTTTCACTATAAATAGCGGAAAATCCTTTATTAATTCATTTCATTTCACGTTTCCTCGTAAAAGCTCTGATTTCTCTCAACCTTCAAACTCAGATCTACTCTCCGTTTCTAATCCGATTTCAATTCCGTTTGAGTTTCTGGATTCCTCTCTTCATTCTCTTCATATCGGTACCGAGTTTCTGCATTTCCGAGTATATGGAGGGTTGGTCGAGCATATATGTCACCAGGACGGTTCCGTCGCTCAGATTCCGATGAATTTGATGTTGTCCATACGTAGCCTGCGTCGTTGTGATTCCGAATCTTCTTTCAGATCGTCAATCGGGTTAGTAACGAATAAGTTATGAATTTATTCGTTTTCCGTACTGCGATTTGGCCTAAAATGACTTTAGGCTTGTCAAATAGGACTATTAGAAATTCCATTATGGTCGTTATATTATTCTGGTGATTATGGGTTGTTTGTTTGATGAAATCTAATGACAAGGGGTTTAGAAATTGCGTGCGGACAAAACGTTATTCTGGCAAAATCTAATTAATTAATTAAAGGTTAATTAATTAAATTAGGATTAGAATTGAGATTGAGGAATGTTGATTAGATACTACCTTGAGATTTGAGGAATTGTGAGTTATGTTGAGATATTGAGGTTTAGTTGGTTGTGAGGCTTATAGATTGAGTATGATCCTTATGGATCCCTTTGGGTCTAGGTGTGACCCCTTTGATGAATAGAGGTTGATACATCTCTTTATGCCTTTTTATAGACCGTGTTGTCCCTCCAGTGTAGAGGTGATCGTGGTTGAGTTTGTACGAGGTTGAGGTAAGTCTGTAGGACTTACTTAGCTACCATCCCTATATTGGGTGTTTGCATGAGTGGTGTGTGCTTTATATGTTTGCTATGATAGCATGAGTTGTCGTTTTTATCGACCTATATTCTATTGACTGCCCCACTGCGTGGCTGTGATAACCTTTCCCTTTCATCCCGCCGTGGAGTCTGGGAGGTTCTCTGATGTCAGGCCAGACTGGTTTACCGGAAGGGCGCAATCCACTCCCATAGGGTACACGGATTGTGTGACCGATACTCGTACAGCTGGACATTGTACTCAGAGGCGGGGATGTATCGGTCCTCGTGTCACATACTTTCATCTATCTATATATATACGGTTTTTGAGTGAATGGTTATTATATAAAGATAATATATGGGTAAATGTGTGATAGCATGCTGAGGTGTTTATCTTTCATGATTGTGTTTGTGCTTATGCATTACCTCATATATGTATGGTTAGCTAACGGTTTCATACCGTGTTGTAGATGTTTGCAGGTTAGGCGCTACTGGGTGATCTGACAGGGTGACAGGCCGAGGACTCTCGTACATTAGGTGGTTGGTTTGGGTTTGTTGTGTTCCCCTCCTTCGTGAGGATGTTCTTTTGTACCTCCTGTGTGAGGTTGTCGTTTTATATACTCGGCTATGTTGTTGTTTACTTTGGGTTGTACAATTTATACTATTTTATGTATTTGTTTTATATCTGTCAGTGCCATGTTGTAAGGTCCAGTGAACTTGTTGTCAGGCTAGGGTCAGGATCCATTGTGAGATCCTAGCCCAATGTGACATCCCGAGTCCCGCGGATTCGGGGTGTTACAGAGTTGGTATCAGAGCCCAGGTTGACAACAATGGCACTTGCTACCTGCAATAGGGTTTGATAGGTAAAATAAACAGAGCCCACATGGGATCTGACGTTTTCAAAGGTTTTGGTTTTAAGTGTGGTTTTGGGATAGAATGTACGAGAAGTCGTCACCTCTGCCATGGATCTCTGCAGCGTAGATATGTATATGTATCTGTGTGTACTATGGATTATGTGGATGTATTATATACATATCGATACCTATGGCATATATATAGCCTTATAAGATTAGGTGCGTATATCCTATAGATGACTCAGACTAGAGTAGTATCTGTAGTGGGATGAGGTAGGGGTACACCCCCTCTTCCTCCAGTGGTGATAAGTTAGGGACCAGTTTCCGCTGTTGTTTCGCCTATGGCAAAGAACGAGTTTGAAGAGGCTGATCGTGTCTCCATAGTAGATCCGAGTTTCAAGAATATATGTAACAAGTATATGAAGCGGTGATAGCGGGTAGATCCACACCGGATTTACCAACAATTGTGAGATCAACTGAAGCTTCTGGATCCGGAAAGAAGCAATGGACTGAATCAGTTACTAGAGAAGCAAAGATGATGAACGGGGAACCAAGTCCAATATCAGGACAATCTAGTGATCCTTTGGCCATGAAGATGACTAGCAAGGAACTACAGTGTTTTAATTGCGTGGAAGTTGGGACACTGGCGAGTTGTGTGCCCAAAGACGCCCATCATATGCTTTACGTGTGGTAAAGCAGGGCATAGAGCGAAGTTTTGTCGACAGGGCAAGGCATTGTCTTTACAGGTTCCCTTCAAGAGTGAGATCATTCCAGGTGGACGACGAAGGTCGAGTTACCCTTCAGTTACACAGGTTGCAAGGATGGGATGATTATGTTACAATTGTGGCTATCCAGATCATTTTCATTCTGAGTGCCATTTTGTACCGATAGGTTGTTTCATCTTTGGTGAACTAGGCCATCCGACCCTTTCTGTCAGCACGGTGGTTTTTCTTCCCAGCAAGACCTTCCTCTTTCCAGTGCAGAAAGAGTGGAAGTGGAGGCTATAGTAATGACCTCAGTGATACCTGAGGAGCATGGATCTGACATTGAGTGATGACATGTAGAGGAGCTACGAGTGTTAGCTGTTATAGGTACCATTCTCGTTAATGGTTTACCTGGTGGAGTTTTGCTTGTTGTGAGTGTTATGCACGTCATGTCTTTCGATGCATGCGTTAATGGTTGAATTTTGGTATATAGTAGAAGGTGGATTTTCTTTTACAGGATTACCTTTTTGGGTCTGAGATACCCGTGAGATGCGTGTTTGTTCCCTTATTTCGGGACTTGTGTATGATTGCAGACTTCTTTGTCATGTCGTAGGTGCATGGGGAATTCATTATGTGTATGGTTTGGATGAATAGATATCATGTGGTGTTAGCTTTTAATAGTAAGACTATTATAGTCTTTACTGAGTTGAGTTAAATAGAGGTCTTTTGAGGTTAAGACCTTTGAAGAGACGAGTTTGTCATCAGGAATGTACGAGCAGTGAGGTGATAGCACAGGGATGTGACGCCTTCTAGTGTTATATCATGAAGGAGCGAGATAGTCCAACGTTGGAAGGTATTCCAGATGTTTATGAGTTTATAGACGTGTTACTGAACCGTCTAGCTACCACCTCAGCGGAGTGTGGACATTGTTATCGAGTTGAAGTATGATACAAGATTGAATGGGAAAGCCACACTATATGGTGCTTGTTGAGATATTGTACTGATAACTTGAAAATTTGATTGAAACGGGCTTCTTTTACCCTAGTAGGTTCCATGTTCCGTATTGACGACCTGATGAGTTAGCTTCAAGAAGCAATTGTGTTTTCAGGATTCCTTTGTGCTCAAGATATCCCTAGTCATGGATGAGAGAGCAACATGTGTATGAGATAACATCTCATACCCGTTATGGACACTACGAGTTTGTAGTGATGTCATTTGGGTTGACGAATGTTTTAGTAGTTTTTATGGAATTGATGAACAGTATCTTCATCGACTTCCTTGATTATTTGGTGGTGGACTTCATGGATGACATGTCGGTATACTCTCATAGCAGAGAATAGTAGACCGATCGTCTGAGGACCGTTCTGCAGATTTCGAGAGATAGAGGGTTGTATGCTACGCTCTCTAAGTGTAAGTTGAGATGCCAGTGGTAGCCTTTTTAGGCCATGTTGTCTCCGCCAGTGGGATCATGGTTGACCAGGCGATAATTTAGTATGTTGTACCATGTGAGATACTAATGAACATTAAGGAATACGTAGTTTTCTCGGCTCAGCCGATTGCTACCAATGCTTTGAGGAAGGAGTTTATATGATTACGTATTTATTTGCAAGTCTTTTGAGAAGAGCACCATAACTACGTGATGAAAGCAGTGTGTCTAAGTTCTGAAGAGTTGAGGAGGCATTTGACCTCTGCTTCTATTTTGTTGTAGTCAGAAGATTTTTGGGATCCCGTGATTTACGGTGATACATGCCAGCTAAGTCTGAGATGTGTATTACTACAGAGGAGTAGGGTTATTGATATGTGTGTTTACAACTGAGAACGTATGATGAGAACTACCCGACTCATGATTTAGAGCTAGTAGTGGTAGTTCAAGCCTTTAAGTTTTGAAGACCGTACCGGTGTGATCTTCATGTCAGATTTTTATAGATCATAGAAATCTGAAGTATATTTTATGCAACAAGGGGTTGAATAACCGCCAGTGTTAAGAGCTTAAGTTGATCAAGACTTTGACTTGAAGATTCCATATCATTCAGAGAAGTTGAACGTTGTCGCCGATAACTTGAATGGAAAGATGCTCCAAGAGAAGATGATTGTGAGACTGATAGTTCAGCCTCAGCTTCAGAGAGATCTAGCTTGACTAGAGTTGGGCAATTAGTTCCTTGATGAGGATACCCAGTTATACCTCAAAGGTTCTACCTGGTCTGTTGAATGAGGTCCAACGGAAGCAGGAGACCTGCCCGGCCTTGACAAGGTTTAGAGAAAGGATGTCTCGTACTGAGGCACCATAGTTCTCCATGGGAGTAGATGGACTGATGAAGAGTTATGACCGCTCTTGTGTACCTGCTGATGCAGATGGAGACAGAGAATATTACGGTATACCCACTGTATGCCTTATTCAGTACATTCAGGTACGAGTAAGATGTACCACGAGATGAGACGATTATATTGTATGAAGCCGATATAACTAGATTTGTGATACAATGTGTGACGTGTCAGCAGGTCCAGAAAGAGTATTTCCGATCTAGAGATAAGCCCCACCTACTAACAGTGTAGTAGTAGAATTTTGGAGGACATCTCTATGGACTTTATTATGGGATTGTGACCCAGTAGAAAATTGATGTTATCTAGATTGTTGGTAACAGATTAATGAAACCGGCACGTTTCAATTCTATCAAAAGGACGTGGCTAGTGAATGAATTGGTTGAGGAGTACACTAGACAGATAATGAGACTCCATGGTATACCGAGAATGATCATTTCTGATCGAGATGGATGTTTTTACTTTGAGATTTTGGGCAGCAGATTCAGACTGCTTTGGGGACGAGTCTGTACCCCATGACTACACTTCACCCCCTGACAGATGGTCAGTTAGAGAGGATCATCTAGATCTTAAAGATCTATTATAAGTTGTAAGTCGAATGGGAAACGTGGATGGCTATATTACCTTCCATTAATGAGTTTATTATATAACAATGAAGGACGTGCATCTTTCTGGGGTGGCCCTATGAGGCAATATATATAGACATAGATGTCGTATATCCTTATGCTAGAAGTGATCTAGCAGTAGTAGTGTTATAACACCTGACCAGATTCAGGATTTTATAGTTCAAGTAACGTTGATTGAAAGAAGAATGCTGGTTTTACAGAATTGTCAGATATTATATGTAGACAAGAGGCGTTAACCTCTAAAGTTCAAGTGAGAGTTCATGTCCGGCTGGAGGTATCTCAGTTGTGAGACGTTAGTTGTGTATTATGGAAAGGGGAACTGAGTTTCCAATATGTCGGTTACTTGAGATCTTGATCAGTTTTGTGAAGGCAACATGATGTTTAGCTTTCACTCTGAAGTTGGTGGATGTTCACCCAGTGTTCCTGTGTCTCAACTGAGGAAGTATATACCAGGTTGGAAACACTTTGTGAGTTATAATGATCTAGTGGTTAAGTTGAACCACATCGTTGTTGAGCATCTGATTACATTCTTGGAATAAGATATGAAACGCTTGCATTCGAAAGACATTCCCATATTGAGGATATTATGGTCGAGATGAAGACCTGAAGAGGCTATGTGAGAGACTGAGGATAGTATCCTGAGGAACTATCCAGAGTATATGTTGGGACAGACCCATTTGTGGGAGCACGAGTAGATCTTAGTGCTATCTTGATGAATGTTGTGCTTATGTGCTTATATGCCTTGATGTGTTATTCCATGCTAGTTGTGATGTGATTTATGACCTTAGTAGATCTTGATGTGCTAGCGTGATGTATGTTATAGCTGGAGATGATTACTTCCTCCACGCTACCCGACTATGATTATATTTATAGCTGGAGATGGTTCTTTCCTCCATGCTATTTGAGTGGGATTAGGATTCAGCTGGAGATGGTTCTTTCCTCCATGCTACCTTGATGGACATAGTTTAGTGGAGATGTGATTCCTCCATGTGATATATATGTTTATGGGTTGGCTAGAGACGTATTTCCTCTATGCATGTGATATGTTTTGGCTAGAGATGTGCTTCCTCTATGCCTTGTGATGTGGTATGGCGAGAGACGTGATTCATCTACGCCTTTGGGTAGCGCTATGACCCTTTTTCCTGGAGATGATGATTCCTCCATGTTTATACTTGAGGTTATAGATTGTTATAGGTTGTGATCTTTTGAACGGAGATGTGATACCTCCGATAGAAAGAGTGAGAGTTATACCTCGGCGTATGGGTCCGAAAGGATTTGAGAATTGTTCAAGTTTCGGGACGAAACTTTTTTTTAGGGGTGTGTGATGTAATAGCTAGGATTTCCGAATTCTAATTAATGTTGATTAACTTAATCTTTGATAGTAATTGACATATAACTCGCGTAGATTTCGCAAGTGATGAGTAAGAGTCCCACCGTTATGTTCCTGGCGCAATTTTGGACATTTGGGGAAATTTTTACTTTTTCCCCCGGGTAATTATTTTTACCCTCCGGTGTTATTTGGAGCATTTGGGAGCTCCAATTAATAAAAATGCAGTTGAGAGAAATGATCAGGACATCGGATATGTCCTAGATATGAAATAACATGGAGAGGCAAAACGGCCAAAAGAGTCGCTATTTCGTTTCTTAACGGCTAAGAAAGACGGCTTAGGAATACACGTTTTCCGAAACAGTTGTGGAATAATTATCCCTACAATATTCCAGATTTAATGTTCCAATCTCGAGAAGTTTGGAGAAAGAGGTTCGACCCGCCTTTGAATCGTTAAAAAGATAATTATTGACTTTACTAAAGGATAATTATCGTTTTCACTATAAATAGCGGAAAATACTTTATTAATTCATTTCATTTCACGTTTCCTCATAAAAGCTCTGATTTCTCTCAACCTTCAAACTCAGATCTACTCTCCGTTTCTAATCCGATTTCAATTCCGTTTGAGTTTCTAGATTCCTCTCTTCATTCTCTTCATATCGGTACCGAGTTTCTGCATTTCCGAGTATATGGAGGGTTGGTCGAGCATATATGTCACCAGGACGGTTCCGTCGCTCAGATTCCGATGAATTTGATGTTGTCCATACGTAGCCTGCGTCGTTGTGATTCCGAATCTTCTTTCAGATCGTCAATCGGGTTAGTAACGAATAAGTTATGAATTTATTCATTTTCCATACTGCGATTTGGCCTAAAATGACTTTAGGCTTGTCAAATAGGACTATTAGAAATTCCATTATGGTCGTTATATTATTCTGGTGATTATGGGTTGTTTGTTTGATGAAATCTGATGACAAGGGGTTTAGAAATTGCGTGCGGACAAAACGTTATTCTGGCAAAATCTAATTAATTAATTAAAGGTTAATTAATTAAATTAGGATTAGAATTGAGATTGAGGAATGTTGATTAGATACTACCTTGAGATTTGAGGAATTGTGAGTTATGTTGAGATATTGAGGTTTAGTTGGTTGTGAGGCTTATAGATTGAGTATGATCCTTATGGATCCCTTTGGGTCTAGGTGTGACCCCTTTGATGAATAGAGGTTGATATATCTCTTTATGCCTTTTTATAGGCCGTGTTGTCCCTCCAGTGTAGAGGTGATCGTGGTTGAGTTTGTACGAGGTTGAGGTAAGTCCGTAGGACTTACTTAGCTACCATCCCTATATTGGGTGTTTGCATGAGTGGTGTGTGCTTTATATGTTTGCTATGATAGCATGAGTTGTCGTTTTTATCGACCTATGTTCTATTGACTGCCCCACTGCGTGGCTGTGATAACCTTTCCCTTTCATCCCGCCGTGGAGTCTGGGAGGTTCTCTGATGTCAGGCCAGACTGGTTTACAGGAAGGGCGCAATCCACTCCCATAGGGTACACGGATTGTGTGACCGATACTCGTACAGCTGGACATTGTACTCAGAGGCGGGGATGTATCGGTCCTCGTGTCACATACTTTCATCTATCTATATATATACGGTTTTTGAGTGAATGGTTATTATATAAAGATAATATATGGGTAAATGTGTGATAGCATGCTGAGGTGTTTATCTTTCATGATTGTGTTTGTGCTTATGCATTACCTCATATATGTATGGTTAGCTAACGGTTTCATACCGTGATGTAGATGTTTACAGGTTAGGCGCTACTGGGTGATGTGACAGGGTGACAAGCCGAGGACTCTCGTACATTAGGTGGTTGGTTTGGGTTTGTTGTGTTCCCCTCCTTCGTGAGGATGTTCTTTTGTACCTCCTGTGTGAGGTTGTCGTTTTATATACTCGGCTATGTTGTTGTTTACTTTGGGTTGTACAATTTATACTGTTTTATGTATTTGTTTTATATCTGTCAGTGCCATGTTGTAAGGTCCAGTGAACTTGTTGTCAGGCTAGGGTCAGGATCCATTGTGAGATCCTAGCCCAATGTGACATCCCGAGTCCCGCGGATTCGGGGTGTTACACTAGTCATTGATACTTAATGAGTTTTTTTTGTTACAATAAAATATCGGAACGAGACATTTTTCTATGGACACGACAACCATGATCAATTGGTGAAGATAGCTAAGGTCGGTGTATGATCCACAAGTAACATCTATGTGTTTCTGTTATTGTCTTTTCCAGTAAAAATTGAAATATTCTGCTTGCTAGTCATAGATACTTAATGAGTTTTTTTTGTTACAATAAAATATCGGAACGAGCCATTTTTCTATGGACACGACAACTATGATCAATTGGTGAAGATAGCTAAGGTCGGTGTATGATCCACAAGTAACATCTATGTGTTTCTGTTCTTGTCTTTTCTAGTAAAAATTGAAATATTCTGCTTGCTAGTCATAGATACTTAATGAGTTTTTTTTGTTACAATAATTTATCGGAACGAGCCATTTTTCTATGGACACGACAACCATGATCAATTGGTGAAGATAGCTAAGGTCGGTGTATGATCCACAAGTAGCATCTATGTGTTTCTGTTCTTGTCTTTTCTAGTAAAAATTGAAATATGTTGCTTGCTAGTCATAGTTATGATAGCATGAATTATAGTCTATATTTTGGGGTTTGTTTGGACGTTTTATCTTTCATGATCTGCATGTTTGTATGTACATTATGTGATTTTACTACCATTTCATCTACCTTTGCGAGAATCGAGGTCTACACCTAGTTTCGTTGTAATTGCAGGTAATATGGTACGTTTTGCATCGAAAAGGAGCAAAAGGAGTCAAGAGTCATTTGGAGCTACATTCAGGAAGCATAGCCATGATTAAAGATTTACTTTGGACCAGTTTTGAGAGATTCTACATTCAGTTATGATCACCTCGGTTGCCCAGAGATTCATCTCGACCGAGGCGATCCAGAGACGCCGACTCGACCGAGGCGAACACCTAGGACGCGGCGAGAATATTTTATTCTTGGCCTGAGCTTCTAGAAGGAAGGAGATATGCAGAATCATATATTTTACCTATTTTTATGGGAATATATCTTCTTAAGATTTATTATCTTTGGAGGTTTATTTTTCCTATAAAAAGGATTGGATTTTCCACAAATCCGATCATGCTTAGAGGCTGCATACAGCACGCTATATCGTCGATCAGGGTTTATCAGCGCAGCAGCCGCATCCTACTCCAATTTGGGAGAGATTTGAAGAACCTTTTTGAAGGTTGAAGGAAGATTGAAGACTATAGCTTATAGCTTTTTGGAGGGTTTTGTAAGATTGTCTTCAATTCCTTTCCTTGTTGTCTTGTCTTGTTGGATTATTATCCAAGGAACGATTTTGTGTGATATTTGATTCAGTTATTGAAGTGTTTTCATTAAATTCTTCTTGTTCAAATATTCACCTTCTTCCCATATATTTAATACTTTCATTATGATGATGAGTGGCTAATTTCCTTGTGTGATTCTAGGGTGATTGGCTGAAGGTTGTGGGAAAAACAATGATAGAAAAATCTTAGATTCCAGTAGGATCCTGAAAGTTCGAGTCTTTAACCTTAACCCTAAGCATCTCGTTCGGTTGATGAACATCTCGGCCGGGGTGGAATTCTTCTGACCGAGGTGACTTATTTGATCCGTAACTGAGAGTTAAGTGTTAGAGTTTGCTAAATCCTATTCTTATTACACCTTCCTGGTTCAAAGCAAGCTTAGGATGAGACTTACCCGGTAATTCCTTAGTTTGTATACCAACGATCATAAGTGTAGGTAATAAAGGCTTGTCCTTTATTGGGGTTTGAGTGTGCTTCCATCCCATCTTTGTGAGTTGGCCTGAGACTTACCCGGTAAAGGTTGATTCTATTCCCTTAGATGGTGTGTTAGTTTGAGGCAATAGTTCTTTATCTTAATTCCTTGAGACTTACCCGGTAATAGGAGTTACGGTTTGGGATTAGTGTGTAGTGAGACTTACCCGGTGATCTACTCCACTTTAGAAACACCTTCCCCATGCAAAAATCTCAGCTTTGTCCGCTTATCTATAGATCTTGAGTTGGAACCACAACTAGATGCTTTAATCCCTAGAATTGCATGTTTGCTTTATTTGACATCTTATTCATCTTTGATTGTATACTTGCTCTTGTGGTTAGCATTAACACTAGCATACCGTATTGGACTTTGTTTCACTAAGTCCCTGTGATCGACCCCTGGAATTTTCTTGCTTTTACTACGATTGACCCGTACACTGCGGGTTCGCATCCTTGTTTTAAGCTTAAGTCTAGGGTTATAAATTTAAAGCTTGCACACACCGTTTGGAGCGAACAAACAACAACAAGAACCGTTAGCTAGTTATCTAAGTATTAGCAAAATAATAGCAGCACAAACACACTCAGGTAAACATAAACACTCAGCATGCTTTCAAACAAATCCGTTTTATTATCTTGCTTTAAATTACTCATTCACTCTAATGATACTTATTGTGTGACACGAGGGATTCCCAAACCTCGCCTCCGCCCCCGTGTAACCATCAGGAATGGATCCGATGCACCTCACCTTGTACCTGTATGGTCTGGGTATAGAGAACCTCCCAGTCTCCTGTCAGAGCTGGGCAGTGATGTCACGGCCCGTTATACATACACTTGGGCCTTACGTAAATAACAACAGTCGTCCTAGCAAGTTATTATTATTAAATCAAGCAATAGCACACACCACTACTATCACTCAACTAACACTCAGAAACCGGCTAAGTAAGTCGCAAGGACTTACCTGAGTCAAGATATACTCTAACACGTCTCAAAAATCCGTACTCGTGGTAACTCAGATGCCTGTCAAATAAGGCATGTGTATCAAAATCACATTCCGATGTCCAACCTCATGCTAAGGAATTACGGAACAAGTTCTTACGGTAGAAGACCATTTTACCCTCAGCTGAAGGCTTCTCAAATTTATTCTTAACTTTCTTATCACCCACTTATTTAATTGTGTAATTATTCGGTACTCATATATATATCTACATATTTAATTTCTCATCTTGTACGGAGTTGGGTACACTTACGTCCTGAGTATATATATATATATATATATATATATATATATATATATATATATATATATATATATATATATATATATATATATATATATATATATATATATATATATATATATATATATATATATATATATATATATGCGGCTGTGGATATATTTACAATTGCAATTGTGAATTGCAAATACAAATGAATGAAAAGGCGGCTACAACCTTCTTCACTTACACATTCATATATAATATATTATATATATATAATAGATGAGTAGTGAGGACTGCTGCCACTTATCCTATCTCCTTCATTTGTAAGGTTTCATTTACAGAGTGAACAAGCGAGAACAACCGAGCGAACGTATTAACCAATCTTCAACCTTCCATAATTTGTCCATCTTCGATCCATTTTCAGATCCGTTTGTATCAACGAGTCCCTTATCTTGTTCTCTTCAACGTGGTACAAACTTATTTCCCGTTTTCTAGCCTTTTGGTTAAACCTCCATTTATCGCTATCGGAACGCTGACGGACCACCGCAAGTCATCAAACGTAAGGTTTTATATCGTGCTCTTACTCCCCGTATCGCCAGGAGTCTGTACCTTCTTCCGGATCGTATATCGGGTTAGTAACGAATAAGTTATGAATTTATTCGTTTTCCGTATTGCGGGTTAGTATAAATTGACCTTAAGATTGTTAAAATGGAAAATTAGAAATTCCATTATGCTCGTGGGATTTTTAGTTTGATGATGATATCATGAGTTGGATATATGCCCTGATGTGGCTTTAAGGTTTAGTATATTATTCGAGGTTATAGGATGTATATGATCCCTATGGATCCCTTTGGGTCTAGGTGTGACCCTTTGCTTGATAAGAGATGTGACATCTCTTTATGCCTTGTTATAGGCCGTGTTGTCTCTCAGTGTTAGAGGTTGTTGTGGTTGAGTTTGTACGAGGTTGAGGTAAGTCCGTAGGACTTACTTAGCTACCATCCCTATATTGGGTGTTTGCATGAGTGGTGTGTGCTTTATATGTTTGCTATGATAGCATGAGTTGTCGTTTTTATCGACCTATGTTCTATTGACTGCCCCACTGCGTGGCTGTGATAACCTTTCCCTTTCATCCCGCCGTGGAGTCTGGGAGGTTCTCTGATGTCAGGCCAGACTGGTTTACAGGAAGGGCGCAATCCACTCCCATAGGGTACACGGATTGTGTGACCGATACTCGTACAGCTGGACATTGTACTCAGAGGCGGGGATGTATCGGTCCTCGTGTCACATACTTTCATCTATCTATATATATACGGTTTTTGAGTGAATGGTTATTATATAAAGATAATATATGGGTAAATGTGTGATAGCATGCTGAGGTGTTTATCTTTCATGATTGTGTTTGTGCTTATGCATTACCTCATATATGTATGGTTAGCTAACGGTTTCATACCGTGATGTAGATGTTTACAGGTTAGGCGCTACTGGGTGATGTGACAGGGTGACAAGCCGAGGACTCTCGTACATTAGGTGGTTGGTTTGGGTTTGTTGTGTTCCCCTCCTTCGTGAGGATGTTCTTTTGTACCTCCTGTGTGAGGTTGTCGTTTTATATACTCGGCTATGTTGTTGTTTACTTTGGGTTGTACAATTTATACTGTTTTATGTATTTGTTTTATATCTGTCAGTGCCATGTTGTAAGGTCCAGTGAACTTGTTGTCAGGCTAGGGTCAGGATCCATTGTGAGATCCTAGCCCAATGTGACATCCCGAGTCCCGCGGATTCGGGGTGTTACAAAGTCACGCCTCTTCATCGCCATTCTTATCGGATGAAGGTCTGAAGAAGCAAGCAGCCGAAATCGTCTACGTTATTCTTCGTCCAGAACAAAACAGAACACATGTTTCTTCTATTTTTCTTCATCGTCCATCATCAAACACAGAAAGGTTAGTAATCATTCTAAATTACACTTCTCTTAACCGACTTTCAATCTGAATATTCGTCTATAACAACATCGAAACCTGATTTTATCCATATTATTTAGATTCAGTACATAATAACTGAAATTTGTGTAAACTATTACACATTCAAAGAAGTTTAAGAGACAAAATGTACTGAATGCCCAAAATGTTCGATTCTTTTAAAATCGATTCATGTAGAATGTACAGAAGGTTTTAAATCTGGTGTAGGTAATGGGTAGTGACTTTGCATGTTCGAATGTAAAAATGTTTAACCCTTAGAGATGTACTAATATGTATCGAATTTGCTATCTTCCATGTTTGTTTGTTTATCTACTATTAGCGAGAATAGACATTTCATTTGGATAGGAAACTAGTAAACACATTTACAAGATGCTATGACTGGTACATTTTATTCAGTGGTATACATAAATG
The DNA here is from genome assembly GCA_033239045.1 of Fagopyrum esculentum. NCBI lineage: Eukaryota > Viridiplantae > Streptophyta > Magnoliopsida > Caryophyllales > Polygonaceae > Fagopyrum > Fagopyrum esculentum. The sequence continues at coordinate 103,882,010 of BSUD01000006.1, read as the reverse complement.
AAGTTAGATCCATGCTAATGTTATGTATTATGTATAATAGTTATGTACAAATTGGAATGGATAGTAGAAACACACTCATAGTGAACACATTCTAAAACGAAAAACACAAACAGAGTTGGATTTTAGTTTAAGATATGAAATATAAGATATGTACTATTTATGTAGAAATATTCCTATATCGAAACTAGCCATGTCATTCGGATACGGAATTGGGAAAAAAAGGTACAAGACGGTTGGACTGAGTACACTGTATTTAAAAAGTATACATAAACAAAGTTGTATTAAATGGTATACACAAACAAAATTGGATGTAAGTTGATAAAATATAAGGTATGTACTATTTATGTAGAAATAGAATTGATCATTAGTTAAATGTACTTACAACATCTATATGTAAAGACTTAGTTACTTAAGACATTCAATTTAAATTAAACATCAATACTGATTCTCTTAAATTTATTGTTAATAGCAAATCATATAGCTCGAAAAAAGTGTAGGAGACCTAAACCTCAAATGAGGAAACAACAACATAAATTAGAGGCTGGTCCTTCAAAACAGGTAACTATACAAACTGAATTGTGTAGAGTGTGACAAATAGTATGTTATACATACACCTATATGTACCACATAGGCAACAATATATGAATGATATATGTGCCAATTTATACATTCATGTACTCATTATGGTTGAAAACGCATATGTACAAACTAGGCACAATCATATAGAAAAATATCATTTTTGTATTTGTATACTCATTATTACAATTGATTTTGAAACAGGCAATGGCTGGGTTAGTTACGTGTAATAACCGGTGTTATTTTGAGCATTTGTGAGCTCCAAATAAAGTTGCAGTTGAGAGATATGATCAAGACATCGGATATGTCCTAGATGTGAAATAATATAAAAAGACGAAATGGACAAAATAGTCGCTATTCCGATTCTTAGCGGTTAAGAAATGCGGCTTTGGAATGCTCATTTTACGAGATAGTTGTGGAATAGTTATCCTGATAATATTCCGGATTATCTATTCCAGTCTAATAAAGTTTGGAGACCAAAAAATATAACCGCGCTTTAATAAAATAATATAGATAAACGTTATATATAATATTATATATTATTATATATTATTAATATATATAACTTGTACAGAATTTCAAAGACGCGGCTCTCCCTTTATCATTCGTGATAGATAATATATATATATATATATATATATATATATATATAATTAAGGTTAGCAAAAGTGGTTGTGAGAAGAGTGCAAACTTATCTTCATATTTGCATTTGTATTGCAAATTTACACAGGAAGACGGCTGAACCAAGTCCATCTCCTTTACGTCTGATTTGCAAAGCTTGACGCGAGAGAAACATGGTAATCTTCGATCGTCCACAGACACTCCATCCTTAGCCCGATTTCAAATCCGTTTACACCATCGAGTCCCTTATCTTGTTCTCTTCAACGTGGTACAAACTTATTTCCCGTTTTCTAGCCTTTTGGTTAAACCTCCATTTATCGCTATCGGAACGCTGACGGACCACCGCAAGTCATCAAACGTAAGGTTTTATATCGTGCTCTTACTCCCCGTATCGCCAGGAGTCTGTACCTTCTTCCGGATCGTATATCGGGTCAGTAACGAATAAGTTGTGAATTTATTCGTTTTCCGTATTGCGGGTTAGTATAAATTGACCTTAAGATTGTTAAAATGGAAAATTAGAAATTCCATTATGCTCGTGGGATTTTTAGTTTGATGATGATATCATGAGTTGGATATATGCCCTGATGTGGCTTTAAGGTTTAGTATATTATTCGAGGTTATAGGATGTATATGATCCCTATGGATCCCTTTGGGTCTAGGTGTGACCCTTTGCTTGATAAGAGATGTGACATCTCTTTATGCCTTGTCTATAGGTTGTGTTGTTCCTCCAGTGTTGAGGTGATCGAGTTGTGGTTGAGCTAGACGAGGTTCAGGTAAGTCCGTAGGACTTACTTAGCTACCATCCTTATGTTGGATGCTTGCATGAGTGGTGTGTATTTATATGTTTGCTATGATAGCATGAGATGTCGTTTATACTGACCTATGTTTTATTGATTGCCTCGTATGCGTGGTTGTGATAACCTTTCCCTTTCATCCCGCCGTGGAGTCTAGGAGGTTCTTTGATGTCAGGCCAGACTGACTTTACAGGAAGGAAACAATCCACTCATATAGGGTACACGGATTGTGTGACCGATACTTATGCAGCTGGCTAGCAGGTTCAGAGGCGACGATGTATCGGTCCTTGTGTCACATAGTGTCATATATATTTATATATACGATTTGAGTGAATGACCATTATATTGAGATGATAAAATGGGTAAATGTGTGAAAGCATGCTGATGTTTTTATCTTTCCTTGATTGTGATTGTGCTTATGCATTACTATATATATGTGTATAGATAGCTAATGGTTTATTACCATGTTGTAGATGCCCCACAAGATAGGCATGCTGCTAGGTGATCTAGCAGAGTGGCAGGCCGAGGACGTCTCGTACATAGGTTGTTGTGGGCTTTTGGGTTTGTTACCTTTCCCTCCTGCGTGAGGATGAACTTTTGTTACCTCCTGTGTGAGGATGTTGGTTTTATACTCGGCTATGTTGTCTTACTTTTGGATGTACAGTTTATACAGTTTTATGTATTTGTTTTTATATCTGTCAGTGCCATGTTGTAAGGTCCAGTGAACTTGTTGTCAGGCTAGGGTCAGGATCCTTTGTGAGATCCTATCCCAATATGGCATCCCGAGTCCCGTGGATTTGGGGTGTTACAGAGTTGGTATCAGAGCCTTAGGTTGACAACAATGGCACTTGCTACTTGCAATGAGGTTTGATAGGTAAAATAAACAAAACCCGAAAGAGGTTTGATGTTTTTAAAAGAATTTTTGGTTTTAAAATGTGGTTTTGGGTTAGATGTACGAAAAGTCGTCACTTCTGCTATGGATCTCTGCAGTATAGTTATGTATATATGTATTGGATTATGTATGTGTATGTGTTGAGTATATATATATAATTATGGCCGATATAGAGCCTTATAAGTTAGGTGTGCATACCCACAGATGGCTCGGACTAAAGCTATTGCCGCTGTAGGCAGAGGTAGAGGTAGGTCACCCCGTCCTCCGGGTGTGAAAGGTGAGGGACCAATTCCCGTTGCTGATCCACCATTGATGGAGGAGGTACATGAGGAGGTCGCCGAGAGTGTCATCCCAGAGACGAGAAGTGGTGGATCTATGAGACATCATGCACATCGAGCTCAGTCTGATGAAGCTGATCGTGTCTCCATGGGAGGACCGGAGTTTAGAGAGTACCTCTGACGTTTTGAGGAGGACATCAGGGCTGGCAGACGGGCCCCAGACTTACCAGTACACGAGGGATCTTCTGAGAGATCTCAGGGAGCGACACAGGTGCCAGTTGCACCTGCAGGTGTTGTAGAGCCAGTTCGAGTTGTGGAGGAGACTCGAAGGCATTTCACCAACAGGGAGTGCCACACTTCTCAAGAGAGATTGGTTTACAGACCAAGGTGTGGATAGGACATGTAGACTCAACTTTAGAGTCTATCAGGTGCCCTGAGGACAAACGGATAGAGTTGGTGCAATCTCTATTCTGTGATCTTGCAGACCAGTGGTGGAGGATTGTACGGACCAGAGCCACCAGTTATGATCATATGAGGAGCATGATTAGGGAGCAGTTCTGCCTTGCCTCACTGAGGAGGGAGAAGCTACAGGATTTTGTGGAGGCTGATTTTGAGACCGTGCCTATTGCTGATGTCATCCGCCGCTTCCAGACTGAGTTAGCTTTGATGGGTCTAGTTGCACCATCTGAGGACCAGCATGTGTATCTGCTCTCTCGTCGTTTGAGGGAGAACACACGTTCATACATGGCGGGATTCTATTGTGAGTCCCTAGCTGACTACCAGGACCGGGCTTCTGCTTACGAGAGGGAGCGAGCCAGTCAGAGGAGGGCTTCTCAGACCGGACGGTCTGAGAAGAGGCAGCATACTGGGCAGACCAGTGGAGTTGGAGGAGCTTTTGGTTTTAGACGAGACTAGAGACAACATAGTTACCCCTCGTCTACACCGATTGTAGATAAGGGACGATAGTGTTACAACTGTGATGACCCTGTCCATTTGAGGCCTGATTGTCCCAGACCAGTTGTGACTTGCTTTACCTGTGGTAGACCAGGCCACAAAGCTGCCTTCTGTAGGAAGGGTGGAGTTGCATCTCAGCAGGGTTCTTCCCCTACTAGTGTAGTAGGAGGTGGTCAAAGGACACCTCAGCAACAGACACAGGGACAACAGAGATTCCTAGAGCGCCCATCTACTCAAGGTTCTGCTCTAGGACCGAGCAGAGGAAGAGGTAGAGATGTTGGCACCAGTGATGCTAGAGGAGCCCGAGGGCGAGCTTTTGAGTTGAGGACTGCTGAGGATCCACCTGCACCGGCTGCTACAAGTACCATTCTATTTCATGGTTTACTTGTTACAGTTTTGTTTGATACTGGTGCTACGCATTCATTTATTTCTGATACATGTGTTGAGCGTCTGAGTTTAGCTACCATAGAGGGGATACCCTTTACTATAGGGTTACCCGATGGTAGTCGGGTCAGAGATACCCGTGAGATACGTAGTTGTCCCCTTTGTTTTGGGACTCGTGTTTTACTTGTTTACTTCTTAGTCATGCCATTGATGCATGAAGAAGTCATATTAGGTATGGACTTGATGTATAGACACCATGCGGTTTTGGATGTTGGTAGACGGATTGTCACAATCTCTACCAAGGTTGTTCAGATTGAGGTCTTCCGGGATTGGGACCTTGGGAAGACAGGTTTTGTCACCAGCGCCGTACGAGCAGCTAGACTGATTGCACAGGGATGTGATGCCTTCTGGTACTACGCCTTGAATGATGGAGAGAGTCCAGCTTTGGAGGACATTCCAGTGGTCTGCGAGTTTGTAGACATATTTGTTGAGTCGTCGAGCTTACCGCCTCAGAGGAGTGTGGACTTCAACATAGAGTTAGAGCCTGGCACGAGACCCATCTCGAAGGCCCCATATCGTATGGCACCTGTCGAGATGTTGGAGCTGAAGAAGCAACTCGAGGAGTTGGCTGAGAAGGGCATCATACACCCTAGTGTTTCACTATGGGGTGCACCTGTCCTCTTTGTGCAGAAGAAGGACGGATCTTTGAGGTTATGCATTGATTACAGAGAGCTGAACAAGGTGACCATCAAGAACAGGTATCCACTACCTCGTATTGATGATCTACTTGATCAGCTTCGGGTTGCTATAGTTTTTTCCCGAATTGATTTGCACTCAAGATATCATTAATTGAGGGTGAGGGAGTATGATATACACAGGACGACATTTCGTACCCGTTATGGACACTATGAGTTTGTAGTGATGCCATTTGGGCTTAAGAATGCCCCAACAGTCTTTATGGAGTTGATGAACAGTATATTCATCGACTTCCTTGATCAGTTTGTGGTGGTATTTATTGATGACATTCTGGTAAACTCTCGTAGCAGAGAGGAGCATGCCGGTTATTTGAAGACGGTATTACAGATTTTGAGGGAAAGAGAGTTGTATGCCAAGCTCTCTAAGTGCGAGTTTTGGATGTCTAAGGTTGCTTTTCTTGGACATATCGTCTCCGCCGACGGAATTATGGTTGACCCGGAGAAGATTGAGTCTGTTGCTGCATGGACGACAATGACGAATGTCAAGGATGTGCGTAGCTTTCTTAGCCTAGCCGGTTATTATAGACGCTTTGTGGAGGGATTTTTTGTGATTGCCCGTCCACTGACGAGTCTTCTGAGGAAGACTACTAGATTTGTATGGATTGACGAGTGTGCCTAGAGCTTTGAGGAGTTGAAGAGACGTTTGACTTCTGCTCCTGTCCTGGCACAGCTAGAGGGTTCTGATGACTTCGTGGTTTACAGTGATGCATCCAAGCTAGGCTTGGGATGTGTATTGATGCAAAGAGATAGAGTGATTGCATATGCATCTCGACAGTTGAAGATGTATGAGGAGAACTGATAACACGATTTATAGCATAGTTTTAGGTGTACATTTAGATAGGATTCTCGCTTAATCATGCATGATCTAGCACTAGTCCAAGACGTTTTGCACTCAAAACATGTATTTTGTCGAGATAGACGTCTACACGGACTTGTGTGCGTTTTGAAGGTATTTCGGGAAGTTTAGAGCTAAAACGATGCGTTAAAGGATCGTTCATTTAGATGACACGTCCTCGGACTCATTAGGGCACAAGCAAAGGGCTAAGGAGGACTCATGGAACCTTGCCAACACTAGCCATGCACCAAACCACAGCTCAATGATCCAAGGCGAAGTTTCTGCATAGAATCACGGTTCTCTGAAGAACCACGGCCGTGGAAATGACCGTGGATTTTGCCAGATTCTCGTGACAGCTGTGCCACGACTCTCATGGCCAGCTCATGAAAGATTTGTTATAAAAGTGGTCCATCATGGGTTGTTTGAGGCAGCTGGGGTAGTTTGGGAGCAGCTCATCCATTATCCATTTCTCTCTAACAAATATATTCTCAAGAGAAGAAGATTTTTTCTAGGAAGGAAAGTGCTCAAGAGAAGAAGAAAGGTTCCATTGAAGAGGAGAGAAGAACACACACCATAGCTTCTTGTATTTCGGATTTTATTTCTAGAGATTTGTGAACCCTTGAACCTTCTTTTGGAAGGATTGTAAGTTGTTCTAATTCCATTTTCAGATTGGTTAGATTTTGAAGTTCACTTGTTCATCTCTTTTCTTTCATTATCTTGCAATGGATGTTATGGTTTTATGTTTGTTCGCTTTGATTTCCATTATGAATGTTGTAGGCTAAATTGATACGGTTCTAGGGTAAGGAAGGGATGGCTATGGCTAGAACTATGATAGGACAGACTTAAAATCACTTTTGGATGACTTTTGCTTATGAACGTAGAAGCTGTTAGAAATCACGGGTAGTTCTTGAAGAACAAACCGTGATTTTCCCTGGTTCGAAGGAATTTTTGCCTTAGACTTATAAAATGTTGAAATCCTAAGTGTTTGTTGAGTTTAACCTATCCTAGGGTGACTTAGTGTAGCGACTAAGAGTTAGGAAAGACTTACCCGGTAATCCTTGCCCTTAGAATCTAAAATAGCAAACCTTAGGTAGTGGTGAGCCTAATAAGCCGCCATTGGACTAGATGTGCTAGGATAGTTACTTAGAACTTCCCTTGTCCGAGACTTACCCGGTAAGGATAGGTTAGATCCCTAATTTACAATCCGGTTTGTGTAGAATTCCCATCCTTAGGATCTTAGAGACTTACCCGGTAATGAGATCTTAGGAGTGGATTAGTTGGATCATGAGACTTACCCGGAGATTGATCCCAAATTAGATACACCTAATCCCAACATATCATAGTTAATCCAAAGAATGAATAGAGTTCTATGCCATAACCGGAACTTCCAACCCCTAGAATCCGTCTTTTCCTTTCCTTGATCATTATCTCGTTTGGTTGCCCATTTACGTTTATTTTTAGTTAATTGATTGTTCACCTTGCATGAATTGTGATCTTTGATCATCAAAAACCAACCAAAAACATTTGAGATTTTCGTTCTTTATTTTCCTCTTTTCTAACCTTAGACCTTCACTAAACTTAATCACAAAACCGAATCGATTTCACCTTAGTCCTTGTGTTCGACCTCGGAGTACTATCCATACTACAAACGTCCCGTACACTGTGGGTGCGCTAGAAGTTAGGATAATTATAACGAGTATAAATTTAAGGCTTATTGCGTGCACACTTTTTAGCGTAACAAGTTTTTGGCGCCGTTGCCGGGGACTAGGTCTAGATTGAGTCTATTTTGTGATTGTTTCTAGTGTAGATCTTTCTTGTTGCTTTTGATCTCTCTTTGTTTGTGTCTTTGCTTTTCAGGACATCTATTTCTCTTTAGGTGTATGCAAAGATCTCGTGGCAAGGATTTAGCTCCATTCGATCCCGAACCGGAGAAAACCCTTCGATCTAGATCCAAGAACATCCGAAAGGAGAAATAGATGGCCGATAGAAATCTTCAAGCTGAGTTGGATGAAGCCTTAGAGCAAATAAGGCTAAGAGATGAGCTCTTGGAGGAAGAAAGGAGACTTGCCAATGAGAGGCAAGAGGAAACAAGGAGGGAGATTGAGGAGATTAGGCAAGCCCTTGTTCAAGGAGAGCTTAATCGCCGACAACCTCCACCTCCTCCACCACAACCGCAGCCGGCGGCCAATGTTAGGGTTGTTCCCATTGCTATCGAGGAGCCACAAACCCTAGGGAGACGTATGGATCCGGCACAAAGAGCACACCGACCGGGTGTGAATCTAGGAGATCCCGCAACCCACAACTATGAGCTCCGCCCTCAAGTTCTACAAATGATCCGGCATAATCAATTTGGAGGGATGGAAGGAGAGTCTCCTCACCAACATTTGATGAACTATGAGATTTTGATGGAGACTCTTAGGCCACCAAGATCGGAGAGCAACAACCATAAGCTAAGGGCCTTTTCCTTCTCTCTTAAGGATAAAGCCTTGGCTTGGTATCAATCTATTCCACAAGGGCGAGTTGGTACTTGGGAGGAGATGACAACCGAGTTCTTGACCAAGTTCTTCCCATCTTCCAAGACCACTGAATTAAGAGGGAAGATCAATGCCTTTGTGATGAGGGATAGAGAAAGTTTGTTCAAGTCTTGGGAGAGATTCAAAGACCTTCTCCTAGATTGTCCGGATCATGGCATACCAAAGATTGAGCTATTAGAGATCTATTTCAAAGGGCTTGATGAAGATAGCCAATTCAAGCTTCAATCTCTTTCCGGTGGGACATTTATGGAGAAACATGTAGATGATGCTTGGGAATTTGTGGAGAAGCAAGCTCTAGTGATTGAGAAGTACTCTCATAGGAAGAGTGAAGGAAGAAAGGCGGGAGCATATGAGGTGAGTGAAGTCACCATGAGCAATTTCAAGCTTGACGCCATCAACAATGAGTTGAAGTCCTTGAGAGAGTTGTGTACCACCACCTTGAAGAGCCAAGCAACTCCTCAAGCACCTCCACAAGCTAACTTGTCTTCCAAGGAGGAAGATGTGAATTATATGGGAAGGGGCAATTTCAACAATTACCAAGGCCCAAGAAATTTCAACAACAACCGGCAATTCAACAATTACCGGCCAAACCACAACCATCCCGGATTTTCTTACTCTAATCCGGATGGAGCCTTGAACCCTCCCGCCTCCACAAGTACAACTCCACCACAAAGAGCTTCACAAGAACCTCCACCCGGTTTTACTCAACCTTCAAAGGATAGGACCGAAGTCATGTTTGAACAATTGCTAGGAAGATTGAGTGGACTTGAGAGTACCTTGACTTCAATCTCTAAAGCTCAAAAGGTCTTGGAAGCACAAGTCTTTCAAAAGGCGGGTGAAGCACATAGGGATCCGGGGAAGCTTCCCGGAAGAACTGAAGACAACCCAAGAGGCCAAGTGTTGGCTATCACAACAAGGAGTGGGTTGAGTATGAAGGATCCTTTGCCCAAGGACCAAGCTAAAGGAAAGCAAGTAGTGGTAGAAGAGGGAAGAAAGCAAGATGATGGAGGCAAGAGCAAGGATGTAGAGCCAACTTATGTGGCACCGCCTCCATACAAGCCACCACTACCATTCCCACAATCAAGAGCGAGAGCTCGTTTGGACAATCACTTTGGTAAGTTCCTTGAACTAATGTCCAAGTTACATATTAACATTCCGTTCATGGATGCCATCTTAGGAATGCCGGCGTATGGCAAGTTTTTGAAAGAAATACTCTCCAACAAAAGGAAGTTGGAGGAGTATGGGGAGATAAGAATGACCAAGAGATCCTCGGAGTTGATCCAAACGATGAAGGAAGAAATGCCTCCCAAGCTAAGAGATCCGGGCTCTTTTTGCGTTCCAATTGGAGTAGGAGACGTGAAGTACGAAGCCCTTTGTGATCTTGGGGCGAGTGTAAGCATCATACCGCTTGCACTTAGCAACAAGGTCGGGCTAGGAGAGCCAAAGCCGGTCAAGATGACCCTCTATATGGCGGACCGCTCTATTACTCACCCGGTTGGGATTCTAGAGGACATCCCGGTGCAGCTAGGAGGATTCTACGTGCCTATCGATTTTGTAGTGTTGGACATTCCGGCGGATTATCCGGTTCCTATCATCTTAGGAAGGCCTTTCCTAGCCACTTCCGGATGCTTAGTGGATTGCAAGAACGGGACTCTCTCCTTCAACATCGGGGAAGAGAACATCAAATTCAAGCTGTCCACAATGATGAAAGGGCCAACCCTTGATGAAGATATCTTCAACATAGTCGAGCAAGAAGAATCTAGAGAAGTTGTGAGCTCGATCTTGATCAAAGATCCTTTGGAAAAGGTTCTTACCTTAAGCATGATGGAAGAAGATGATGAGGAGGCTTGCAATGAAGAAATCAAAGCCTTGGAAACTTTGGATGAGGAGCCAAGGGTTGGATTTGAAAGCCACGAAGAAGTGTTGAACAGCTGCAAGTTCCACGGTCGAGATTTACAAACCACGGCCGTCAAACTTTCTGGACAACTCCGAGAAGCAAACTTGGCAAAAACCACGGTCGTGGAAAATGAGCAATCCGTGTTTCCAACCGTGGTTTTCCCTGAATCAGCTCTTGATGATGATCAAGCTTCTAGGAGCCATGGGGAGTCTTCATTTGCTTTGGACTCATCTCATCCAACCTTATTTGGATCATCTTCAACCGATAAAGGTCCTCCCTCACTTGAACTCAAACCCCTCCCCTCTCATTTGAAGTATGCATTTCTTGGTGACAATTCTACATATCCTGTGATTGTTAATGCATGTTTGAGTGATGATGAACTTGCTAGATTGCTGCATGAACTAAGATTGCATAGGAAAGCCATTGGTTATACTATTGATGATTTGGTTGGCATTAAGCCATCTTTGTGCATGCATAAAATAATGATGGAAGATAACCACAAACCCTCTATTGAACATCAAAGGAGATTGAATCCTATAATGAAAGAGGTGGTCAAAAAGGAAATCATTAAGTTGCAAGATGCGGGAATTATCTACCCTATCTCGGATAGTAAGTGGGTTAGCCCCGTTCATGTAGTGCCTAAGAAGGGTGGAATGACGGTAGTAACTAATGAGAACAATGAACTAATACCAACTAGGACGGTTACGGGATGGAGGATGTGCATAGATTATAGGAAGTTGAACATGGCCTCTAGGAAAGATCACTTCCCCCTCCCCTTCATTGACCAAATGCTAGAAAGGTTAGCTCAACACTCTCACTTTTGCTATCTAGATGGGTATAGTGGATTCTTCCAAATCCCTATCCACCCCGATGACCAAGAGAAAACAACTTTCACGTGTCCATGGGGTACCTTTGCATATAGGAGAATGCCATTTGGGTTGTGTAATGCACCCGCCACCTTCCAAAGGTGTATGATGGCTATCTTTTCGGAATACATAGAAAATATCATGGAAGTGTTCATGGATGATTTCTCTGTTTATGGTTCTTCTTTCGATAATTGCTTGGCTAACTTGTCATTAGTGTTGCAAAGATGTGAGGAGACAAATCTTGTCTTAAATTGGGAAAAATGCCACTTCATGGTAAGTGAAGGAATTGTGTTAGGACAATGAGTTGCTAACTCCCTTGCTACATTGGGTTGGTTTGAAGCTACTTTGTTACTTTGGTTGTAAGTTCCTTTTAATCTAAGTTTTCATTTAGTAATACTTTGTATTTCCTTGATCTCCATTGTCGAATTGCATGTTTACTATTGCTTGAGATTGATCACCTTAGGTTCTAAAGTGCATGCAAACAACTAGGATTAATAGGTTCCGGGTTCGGGTCTTTAATCTAGTAGCAACTTTAAGTAATAACGGGTTGTGATTACTTAAAGAAAAGGAACACAAATATAAAGATAAGTTTAACGGTTTTAATCTTCTCTTTATATCCCTTAGTCTTTGTTTGAAAGCTAACCTGTTATTTGTTCTTGTAGGTTTACGGAACTTTAAAAGGTTAAGTTGTGTTGATGCCGGTTGGCTCAATACATATATACGATCGAGACGGGAGATTACTTGGAAACTTATAAAAGGAACTCACCAAAGTAGCAATTGCATGCTTAGAATCAACCTAGTGTAGATTCATCCATTATTGTCTTACTTGTCGCATTAATCGTTTTCATAAGTTTTTGTGCATCAACTCAACCAACCCCCCCCCCTTTGTGTCACTTGTCATTATAATCGATAATTGCATTTAAAACACCTTAACTCTCTTGGGTTCAACCCTTACTTAATCACTATACTTGTTCTTAGTGCTAAGTCGGGATTTACTTTTGATTGGGTATAGACGACCATAGAAATACCTTCGGTCAAAATTTTGGCGCCGTTGCCGGGGAGTTTTAGTGTTTTATTGTTATTATTGATTATTGGTTTGAACCATTTTTGTGGTTCAAACCCGTGCTACTAATTCCGGCTTTCCTTCTTTTGATCCAGAAATTGAGAGGACGCACATCCGGCAACGAAGACAACAACAACTTCAACAAGAGATGGCTGACCGTACTCTTCGTCAACTTACGCAGCCCACCTTGGCTCAAAACCCTCTTGCGGACGCTATACCGGCACTAGGGGAAGGAGTCAACTTTGAGCTCAAGCCGGGCCTCATTTACTTGCTTCCATCCTTCCATGGGCTAAGTGGTGAAGACCCCATCAAGCACCTTGGGAAGTTCCATACTGTGTGTATGAGCATGAAGCCGGCCAACATTACTGAAGAACAGATCAAGATGAGCGCATTCGGCTTCACACTCAAAGATTCGGCGGATGATTGGTATTACCACCTTCCATCCGGGAGTATTGACACTTGGGAGAACATTCACAAAGCGTTCTTGGAGAAATATTTTCCAGCTAAAAAGGCCAATCGCTTGAAGAAAGCTATAAGCAACATCGAGCAAGAGGCAACCAAAACTCTCTACGAGTACTTCGAAAGGTTTGTACGCCTCCGATCCAGCTGTCCTTTCCACGGATATTCAACTCAAGATCTAGTCTTGTACTTGTACAATGGCTTGCTAGACAATGAAAGGAGGATTGTCGATGCGGCTTGCGGAGGTAATATTCTTAACTCTACTCCTGACCTTGCTTTGGAAAAGATACAAGAACTAGCGGAAGGAACTCGGAACTTTGGAACGACCCCGGCTAAGAATTAAAGGAGTTTATGCCGTGAGTTCCGGGAAGAGCGAGATTTCCACCGAGTTGGCGGAACTGAAGGAAATGGTGAAGAGGCTAACACTTATGGGAACACCGAAACAGCTCAAAGCTTGTGGAGTTTGTGCTGACCCGTATCATCCAACGGACATGTGTCCACAAGTTCAAGATGACGATACTGAAGTAAACGCAATGGGTTATGGACAACCACAGCAGTAAAGACCTAGGAACGATCCCTATGCATAGAATTTCATGCCGAATTGGCGTGACCAACAGAATTTTCGGTGGAGGGATCAACAAAACCAACAACAACAACCACGCCAAGGTAAGTATCACTCAACTGAAGATATGTTGCAGGTTTTGACTAAACACTTTGCTACTCATGTCCAAACAACAGAATCTAGCATCAAAAACCTTGAGAAACAGGTTGGTCAAATGGCGGAAGCCATTACAAAAATTGAAACCAGGACCTCCGGCGGATTACCCTCTCAAACGGTTATAAACCCAAAGGTGATGTTGGAAGAGGCGCAATCATAGAGGAAGAGTCCCTACGTCGAGCCAACGACATAAAACAAAGGTGCTGCTCTGGAGACAACCCGAAGAAATAAAAAGAGAAGGTTCTGTCAAGAAGACCGCCCATACGGCTCTACCTCCGCCCCTGCGGTGACACCCCTGGCCAACGCCACCCCCGGCGCTGGGCCTGCGTCTGCTCACGTAGGTCTCCGCCCCCGCGGTGCCAACCCTACGCCCCTGCGGCGGCCACCCTTGACACGTACCCTCAGCTCTGCCCCCGGCGCTAAGGCTGCGTACCCCCTCTCTCTTGTCACCGCCCTTGCGGCGACACACACCGCCCCTGCGGTACAGTTAAGGAAAGAAAAAAAAAATACACTTCCCAAAAATAACCTACATCTACCGCCCTCTCCACTCCCTCTCCATTCAATCTTCGAAACCTAGCCGCCACACCTCCCACGCCCTTGCGCCCACCAGAACTCATCGCCACCACCTCGTCGCGCCCCCTGCGCCACCTCCGGCAACCCTAGTGTCGCCACCCCCTTACCAACACGAACCATCTCCACCACACACAAACCTTCCATCCTCGCTCGACTACTCCACCTCCGGCGACAACTGTAGCAACAGAAGAAAACACCGGAAAAGCCCCATCGCCACCACCTTCGTCGAACGACCAAATCGCTTTCTGCTCTTCACCCGTACCCGCGCCTGCAAGCTCCCGCCCCTGCGTTAAGCCGCACCTGCGCCTTTTGCAGCCGCACCTGCGGATATTACGACAGAAGGTTCGTCTCTTGATCAGATTGTTGAACTTTCTAACTCTTTTACTTGGTCAATTGCAAGAAATGGAATCACAAAGGAAATACAAGTTCACAGAAGGTGAGAAGGATCGGTATAGGATTGCTCAAAGCCGAGAGGTGCATGCAACCCGGTTCCTTGATGTTTCCACTTTAGAAAATCTGGGGATGTTGGAAAGTATGCAGGAATTTCTAAATAATGCCGGATTGGGTGATTTTCTAATAAAGAACGCTCCAACACACCCCGACCTCAGGAGACAGTTTATAGCCACATTCAAAATAGAGACGGAAGACCAATTGTGTGTTGGGCTTTCATTCAAGTACAACAAGAGGAAATACACATTGGATTACACCCAAATACAAGACGCATTAGGGGTGACCATAGCAGCTTTTGATGACGGGATGGAACCCATTCCGACGCCTGATTTGTTAGAATTTTGAGGCCGCCACTAGGTTAGAGTTTCATGCAGGAGGTGAGTACTCCAACAAATTCACGCACCCCTATTTGAGGCTTATCTCAAAGGTCTTCATGAGTGTCTTCTGTGGATAGAAGGAGGAGAATAAGGTCGATCTCAAGGACCTTCCATTGATATATGCTTGCCTCTCCACGAATGATTGGGTGCCGGATTGGGCATATCACTTCCTTACCGCTCTTAAGCGGATTAGGAAGAATGAGCCTCGGGACATCGTTGGAGGTGGGATCATATCATTATTAGCAGCACATGTGATGGATCTTCCTCCATTGGAAGAGGGTTTGGAGGCACCCTTATACACTGAAGGATTATTGAGGAGGTGCAGGCTCCTCAGGAGAGACGGGGAGTATCGTTTTTGGCTCTCTTTAGCAGATGAGAGTCACATCACATACCTCCCTCGACGACTCCCATTGGGAGACGAGCTCGCGAATCTGTATGTACCAGCTGACCCAGTCCCTCCGAGACGGCCTCAGGTTGATATTGTTGGGAGGTACGCAGCCGGCTCTAGCAGGGCTCACACCACTGATGAGGAGATGCCGACGGCGGGACACGACAGTCAGACCATGGAGAGTTTGTAGGCTCATATGGCAGCTTTGACTACACAGCACCAGGCATGGCAGACCGAGTACCAGCGGTCCATGCTTGAGCAGTAGGCGTGGCAGTCCAGCTTCGCCTCCTCTATGACCACTCACTTTGACCGCCGTCAAGATGCTTGGCAGGCGGCTCATCAGCAGCAGTTGGAGACTCAACAGCTAGCTTGACAAGCTAGCTATGAGACTTCATTTAGAGAGAGGATGGAGGCTCAGGAGGACCGTATTGACACCCTTCACCGCCGCCATGAGCATTTCTTCCGCCACTTCCCCTACCCGCCGGAGGAGGGTCCTGGTGGTCCATCAGGACCACCCCAGTGAGGGGTACATTTCTTTCCCTTCTCCCATATTTATCTTTGACTCACTTCCACTTTGAGGGGAGGGATATATCATTGCTTGTACAGTTATTGAGTTATTTTTGGCATTTGTTTTTGCATTGTTGAATTCAGTTTCATTCAAAAAAAAAAGAAAAAGAAAAAAGCCAAAGAAGTGAAAAAAGGCATGAAAATCCTTGGATAAATCGAAAACACGAAAGGGCGGTTTAGGTAAAAAGAAGGTAGTCCGACCAACCTTAGGTTGGTGCAAAAATTGGACTTGAGGGATGTGAGTTTAAGTGAGAAAAGAAGAAGAGTGGCAAGGTGAAAACCCGAAAAGGCGCCTTGGCAAGATGAGCGACACCGAGTGTAGGTTTCCCTTCCGGCGTTTTGGCGACATAAGAAGGGGAGTCATAAGGAGGTTGTCCGGGTAGGCCACTCTTGGAGCGATAAGGATGGTAGTATTTATTTTTCACACATTTCCTCTCTTTTCCTTCTTTCTTTCTTGGCTTTTCTCTTGTTTTCCATTGTCTTTCTGCTTACTCATGCTTCCTGAGGCCTTTGAGTCTAGTTGATGACATTTGTTTTTACTCGGGACGAGTAAAAGGTCTAAGTATGGGGGAGTTTGATAGGTGATGGAATCACTATCAATTAGGGTAATTTTTAGAGCCTTTTTATTGCATTAGTATCGGTTTATGCTACTAACTCCTTGGTCCAAAAGAAGAAGATCAAAAGAAGCTAAAGAAGAAGTTACAAGCACTTAGGAGTGAAGATCAATCACGAAGCAAAGCTTCTGTTGCCTCACCGCCCCTGCGGGCCCTTGCAGCCGCCCCTGCGGGTCCTTGCAGCCGCCCCTGCGGATGACGTTTTCACTAGAACACTCCTTGCGCCTTCACCAGCGCCGGCCATGAAGTGTGTCACCGCCCGTGCGCCACTCATTGGCGCCCCTGCCGTGACCTGCCTTGAAGATATGAAGACCAGCTCCCCTGTGTCTCACACTGCGCCCCCACCTGCGCCCCAACCTGGGAGCTGGAAGACAAAGAGGCTATGTCGACACCCTTGCGTCGATATAGGGACGCCCCAGCGGTTTGATATCATAAACGTTAGGAAGGCGAAAGGTCAGACGTTGAAGTGCATTAAAGATCCACCCCAGCGGAATTGTGTAGCAGCCCCAGCGGTCCTGAAGAAGATCAACCGATTCTGCCTAAACCGCCCCTATGGTTCCTGAAGGCCGCCCCTGCGGTTTAATGCCAGAAGTTTTACTCCGGCTGTTTACACCACCTTTATGGCATTTAAGGTGGCTGTTTTAGGCCGGCTATTTACTCCTAATTAAGTGTCTTTTGTAGTATAAATAGTCCATGGTTGGTTGCTAGAATCATCCATTCTTTTCCTCACAAAATCTATTTTAGACTTGAGTTTTCCATTGTAATGAGTTGCTAACTCCCTTGCTACATTGGGTTGGTTTGAAGCTACTTTGTTACTTTGGTTGTAAGTTCCTTTTAATCTAAGTTTTCATTCAGTAATACTTTGTGTTTCCTTGATCTCCATTGCCGAATTGCATGTTTACTATTGCTTGAGATTGATCACCTTAGGTTCTAAAGTGCATGCAAACAACTAGGATTAATAGGTTCCGGATTCGGGTCTTTAATCTAGTAGCAACTTTAAGTTATAACGGGTTGTGATTACTTAAAGAAAAGGAACACAAATATAAAGATAAGTTTAACGGTTTTAATCTTCTCTTTATATCCCTTAGTCTTTGTTTGAAAGCTAACATGTTATTTGTTCTTGTAGGTTTACGGAACTTTAAAAGGTTACGTTGTGTTGATGCTGGTTGGCTCAACACATATATACGATCGAGACGGGAGATTACTTGGAAACTTGTAAAAGGAACTCACCAAAGTAGCAATTGCATGCTTAGAATCAATCTAGTGTAGATTCATCCATTATTGTCTTACTTGTCGCATTAATCGTTTTCATAAGTTTGTGTGCATCAATTCAACCAACCCCCCCCCCCCCTTGTGTCACTTGTCATTATAATCGATAATTGCATTTAAAACACCTTAACTCTCTTGGGTTCGACCCTTACTTAATCACTATACTTGTTCTTAGTGCTAAGTCGGGATTTACTATTGATTGGGTATAGACGACCATAGAAATAGGTCAGTCCAGTCGAGCTGTGTCTCGGCCGAGGTGATTCTTGAGGTTGTCAGACCGACCGAGGTACCTTGTCAGCAGCAGTCATGACTTCTCGTTCTGATCGCCAATTAGTTCTGAGGGATGCTCCCAGTGGTTCCTCACCTTCTTCTGCTTCCCGGCCTTCTATCCCGGTGATCCATGAGCATCACCAGGCAGACTTCGACCGTATATGTGCGTGCCCTGTGATTGCGCCGCATTTCTTGGATATTTCTGCTTTTAATTGCCTCCATGTAGCTGATGATCTGAGGAGGATGGTATCCATGGTAGGGCTGGAGCAGTTTTTGGAGATTTGAGCTCCAACCTACCTCGAGCCCACACTAGAGTTTGTGAGTTCTGTCACTCACCTGCCTAAGAGGAAAGCCATCAAGTACCGGTTGCTGAACCGGAACTATATCGTTCCCATGGATCAGTTCAGAGATATCTTTGGCATCCCGACCCCTACAGTTCCCGAATTTCCTTCTCGAGCCGTAGCTCGATAGTTTTGGGGACAAATTGCTCACGTGGTAGAGCATGCTGATAGGTGGAGACCTGGAGACTCCAGGGAGCGCATCATTTTCCACCTTGCTTTCCGTCTTGCCCACCGCATTTTTAGCGAGACCCTTCTAGCGCGTACTGAGACGCCCCAGAAGATTAGGCAAGGGGAGCTTCTGAGTCTTTTTTATATGGTGACTGGGGGAGTGCCTGATTTTGGGGCCATGTTAGCTGAGGATTTGCACCGGATCAAGGCTAAGGGGAAGGGAGATATCTGTTGTGAAGGACTGGTGACTCATATAGCGACAGTCATGGATCTCGACCTGAGTGCTTGTACGTTGGTGGCGGCTGCAAAGCCGCTTGGACTTCAGGAGATGATCACGAGGAGGATTCTAGTTCCTCGTGGACTCACTACACCGTACGTGGCGATGCCTTGGGAGCAGACTGCCCCTTAGGATATCATGTGGTCGGCTCAGTTCTCAGTATTCGATCCTCAGTATTGGTCTACTACTTGGATACCCTACATAGAGGATGCTAGAGACGATGCGGCTGCTCAGGTAGAGGAGGAGGCTGAGGATGATGATTGTGGTGCTGCCATGGAGACAGGGGCAGATACAGCCGGCCCTAGTGTGCCAGTTGTCGACTTAGACGACGAGGCGACAGAGGAGGAGGCAGCAGCACCACCACCATTTCATCGCAGATCCCGCCGCCGAATCAAAGACCTAGTAGCACATCAGAGGATTGATGACCTCACAGATCAGATGATCGACGCCTATGGTGCCCTGTTAGTTGACATCCGTGAGCATTTTGATGATCAGCGTTGAGAGATTGAGGGATGGACACATCAGATGCTAGAGCGCCAGCATTACCAGCGCAGGATGATGGAGCTTCGGTTCCAACACACTATGGGTTATCCTTTTGATCCATCCCAGCATCCTTACGTCCCATATCCACCACCACCAGCAGATCAGGATTAGAGCTAGCAGGGATTTCTTTTCTTTATTTATTATGCAGCTCAGCTTATGTCTGGTGAGTACTCTGTTTTTAGACTTATTCTGACCCATTGGGACAATGTGTCCCAAGTATGGGGTATTTGGAAGTATCTTACTTGACATTATGTGTATGACTTGTATGACTTGTTATTTGTGATCTTTCTTATGCTCTATATGCTTATCTGAGACTACATGTACGCATACAAGTTATTTGATTGAGAAAAACGTCAGAAACTGGTTAAAAAAAATTTTATGACCTCGACCAGGATGATTCTTGCCAAACGAGGTCAAGTACCTCGGTTGATTTAGAACATCTCGACCGAGGCGGTTTGACTGAAAGAGTTTTCGAAACGATTTGTGTGCTTCTTTTCTGGATATGACCTTAGTCATGATTTTGTTTGCAGATTGGTTTTGAAATCTTTATATGTTTGAAAGGTTTTATGATATGTTTAAGTTGCTAAATGCTTTGTTTGAAATTCTTGGCATGTTTAACACTTTGTTTTTATCAAAATTACGTTGAATTTTAAGGTTGACACCACACAATGAGTTCCATCACTTTCTTCCTGGGATGATTAAGGCTATTCATTCTCTTCTCTCCTTCTTCTTAATCATGTTTAGCCCCTCATATACATATTTGTCTTCCTTTACCTATCCGGGAATTTGGAAGCAAGCAAGTGAAAAGCAAGTGAAAGAAAATTTAAGATGTTGGCTGGAAGTTTAGAAAGAAACAAATAGATTTAGGGAAGTTAATCATGATGATGAATAACTCGGCACCATTCACATAGCCGGGTGTTTGTGTCTTGCCAATGTCTGATTGAGCGATATTCCTAACGGGTCATGGTATGTGCATCAAGGGTTTGAAGCATCTCGAGAAATTGATGATTGCTGATCTCCTAGGCTTCGTTTATTGTGCACCTCTGTCCATGCATCCCAAAAAATAAAAAGTAAAATAAGCAAAGCTTATTGGTGGAAGATGTTGAAGTTCAAAGCAAGTGAGTTAAAGATCCTTTTCCCGGATTCTAGCACCACATTCCCTATATACATCCCACTCTCACACGTTTCTTGACCTTCTTTTGAAAAGCCCTTGAGACCTCGAGCTTTTTGATTGACTTGGTGGTTTAAACTGGATTATATATGATTAATTTCGATAATTATGATTTATTATGCATTCTGTGATTTTATGCAAAGATGAACAACTTTCTTAAATTTGTAAAATGTTTTGATCATGTTTTGATTTTAAATAACATGAAGCATTCTCTTAGAGTGATCTATGAGTGGAGCACACCACCAAAATGTTTTGAAATACTTTTCATTGATCTTTATGACTTATAATCCATTCTATCTTGTACTTAAGATTTGGAACTTGCTTGGGGACAAGTAAGGGACAAGTATGGGGTATTTTGATAGCATGTATTATAATCTATATTATGGGACTTGTTTAGACGTTTTATCTTCAATAATCTGCATGTTTGAATGTATATTATGTGATTATATTGTCGTTTCATCTACCTTTACGGGAATCGAGGTCTACACCAAGTTTCGTTGTAATCGTAGGTAAAATGGCACGTTTTGGATCGAAATGGAGCTAAGGAGCTAAGGAGTCATAGGAGCTACACTCAGGAGCTTTTAAGAAGAAATCAAGAAGCAAGGAATTAATAAAGAAGATTTACTTTGGACCAGATTTGAGAGATTTCACATTCAGCTGAGATTCACCTCGGTCAGCTACAGTGTCACCTCGACCGAGGTGATCTCGAGGAGCGTCCCGACCGAGGCGAACACCCTCGCACGGCGAGATATATTTTATTTGGCTGAGATCTTTTATTTTTGGAAGGAAGATATCTTATATTTTTGGGCTAGATTTCTGGAAGGAAGATCATATATTTAGGAGATCTATTTTAGAGATATGAATATATTTTTATAGGAAATTATCTTTTTAAGATATTATTCTCTTTGGAAGATAATTCTCCTATATAAAGGGTTGGATTTTCCACAATTCAGCCATCTTTTGATCAGCAATATTCTCCCCACTACAGTAAGGGATTTTCTGGAAGTTCGAAGGAAGGAAGGATTGAAGATTGAATGAAGGAAGTTCATAGCTTTGTGATAGCTTTTGAGGGGATTTGTAAGGTTTTCTTAGATTCCCCTTGGTTTTATTGTCTTGTTGGATTTGTGATCCAAGGAACACTGATTTGTTTGATATTTGATTTAGTTATTGAAGCCTTGTTCTTAAGGTTTTTGTGTTCAAATATTCATTCCCTTCTCATATATTTGATTATTGCTTTCATGATGATGAGTGACTAATTTCCTTGTGCGATTCTAGGGTGATTGGCTGAAAGTTGTGGGAAAGACAATGATAGAATGATCTTAATCCCAGTTGGACCCTGAAAGCTCGAATCTTTTAACCTTAACCCTAGAGTACCTCGTTCAGTCGACGAACATCTCGGCCGGGGTGGAACTTGACTGACCGAGGTGACCTTTTCTGATCCAAAACTGAGAGTTATGTGTTAGAGTTTGCCAAATCCTATTCTTATTACACCTTTCCTGGTTCAATGCAAGCCTAGGATGAGTCTTACCCGGTGATTCCTTTGTTTATTTACCCATGATCATAAGTGTAGGTAATAAGGGTTTATCCTATATTAGGGTTTGAGTGTGCCTTCATTCCATCTTTGTGAGTTAGCCTGAGACTTACCCGGTAAAGGTTGATTCTATTCCCTTAGTTGGTGTGTTGGTTTGAGATTATAGTTCCTTTCCTTAGTACCTTGAGACTTACCCGGTAATAGGAGCTTTGGGTTGGGATTGTGAGTAGTGAGACTTACCCGGTGATCTATTCCACTCTAGAAACACTTTCCCTTTGCAAAATCTCAACTTTGTCCGCTTTATCTTGAGATCTTGAGTCGGAACCACAACTAGATGCTTTAATCCCTAGAATTTGCATATTTCCTTTAATTGACCTTATTATCATCTTTTGATTGCTTTAATCGCTTTTGTGGTTATTAGTTGCATTGACGACCTATACTTGCTTTGTTTCACCTAAGTCCCTGAGATCGACACCCCGGAATTCTTGCTTTTTACTATAACTGATCCGTACACTGCGGGTTCGCATCCTTGTTTTAAGCATATTTCTTGGAATATAAATTTAAAGCTTGCACACACCGTTTGGAGCGAACAATTATCATTGGAGGGATCAACAAAACCAACAACAACAACCCCGACAAGGTAAGTATCAATCAACTGAGGATATGTTGCATGTTTTGACTAAGCATTTTGCTACTCATGTTCAAACAATAGAATCCAACATCAAGAACCTTGAAAAACAGGTTGGGCAAATGGCGGAAGCCATTACAAGGATCGAAACTAGATCCTCCGGAGGATTGCCTTCACAGACAATTATAAACCCCAAGGAGAATGTTAGTGCCCTCACATTAAGGAGTGGGAAGCAAATCCAACAGAAACCAGCAAAAGAATTACAAAACAAACCCTCTGACGAGTTTGTCGCCTCCACAGCCGCCCCTGCGGCTGCAACTGCGCCTAGCTCTGAGCAGACGCCGCCCTTGCGGCTGGATGTCTCCGCCCCTGCGGTGACATCCCCTGAGCCGCCCCTGCGCCTACACTCTGGCGCCCCTGCGGAAAACTCGACAGAGAGTTCTACTGAGAAGGATTCTTACATCCGGCCTAAGTTCCCACCACTGTACTCTGAAAAACCTCCAGCCCCTTTTCCTGAGGCACTAAAGGAGAGAAGAATCATTGAGGACAAGGATCTCTTTGACACCTTCTCCAAATACGAGGTAAATATCCCTCTCCTTAAGTTAGTGAAAAGTATTCCTAAATATGCTCGTTTCTTGAAGGAACTTTGCACTATCAAGAGGAATCAGAAGTTGAAGGGGAAACAGAAAGTACAAGTGAGTGAGCATCTTTCTGCCGTTTTCCAACGTAGAATGACCAAGAAGTGCAGCGATCCGGGCATGGTAAGCATTCCTTGTGTTATAGGGAAAACCCGTTTTAACAAAGCCATGCTTAACCTTGGTGCTTCTATAAATGTTTTGCCATATTCTATTTACAAATCACTTGGCCTTGGACCATTAACGGAAACTAGGATTGTAGCACAACTTGTTGATGGATCGAATGTGTACCCGAAAGGGATAATTGAAGATGTATTAGTAATGGTAGACAACCTAATTTTCCCTGCTGATTTCTTCGTAATGGAAATGGAAAATGACTCGCATGCTGCACCCATATTGTTAGGTAGACCATTCTTGAAAACTGCTAGGACTAAAATTGATTATGTTAGTGGCAAACTAACCATGGAGTTTGATGGTGAAGTAGTGGAATTTGACATCTATGATGCAATGAAATTTCCTAGTGATGATCATTCTTTATGTTATATTGACATTGTTGAACCTTTTGTGCAAGATGTGTTAGATAATTCTGATATTGATGAGTTGAAAAATGTAATTGAGCATGACATTTGATGATTTCAAATCAGAATATGTATTAACATCCAGCATGAAAGAGGTCCTAGCCCAACTAGATGGGCATAAGAGGTTACCTATCTCCAATTTAGCCACTGGGCCCACTTTACTAACCCCAAACAAGAAGCTTGTTCCATCTATAGTGCAGGCACCGGACATAGAATTGAAGGACTTTCCATCCCATCTCAAGTACGTTTTCCTTGGAGATAACAATATCTTGCCGGTGATCATCTCCAACAAGTTGACCACCGGTCAAGAAGACAAGTTGGTGAAGGTGTTGAAAGAACATAAGACGGCCCTTGGATGGACCATTACGGACATCAAAGGGAAAAGTCCATCAACTTGCATGCATAGGATCTTACTTGAGGATGAAGCAAAACCATCTCGGCAACCTCAGCGAAAGTTGAATCCACCAATGATGGATGTGGTCAAAAAGGAGGTGTTGAAGCTCCTCCAAGCAGATATGATCTTCCCTATTTCGGATAGCAGTTGGGTTAGTCCAACCTAAGTGGTTCCAAAGAAAGGAGGCATCACAATGGTGGAAAATCAACATGGAGAAATGGTCCCGAGAAAAACGCAAACCGGATGGAGAGTTTGCATTGACTACCGCAAACTCAACAAGGTAACACGTAAAGACCATTTCCCATTGCCTTTTAATTGATCAAATGTTGGAACGTCTTGCAGGTCATCCGTACTACTGCTTCCTTGATGGATATTCGAGGTACTTCCAAATAGCCATTGCACCAGAAGACCAAGAAAAGACGACCTTCACTTGCCCATTTGGTACTTTTGCGTACCGCAGAATGCCATTTGAACTTTGCAACCCACCCGGCACCTTTCAACGGTGCATGATAAGTATTTTTTCCGAGTACATAGAAAACTTTATTGAAGTCTTCATGGATGATTTCACCGTCTATGGAGACAGTTTTGATGCATGTCTAGGACATTTAAAACTTGTTCTTGAAAAATGTGTTGAAACCAATCTAGTTCTTAATTCAGAAAAATGCCATTTCATGGTAGAGCAAGGTATCGTGCTAGGACATGTAATATCCTCCAAAGGGATAGAGGTAGATAAGGCAAAAGTTGATGTAATTCAAAGTTTACCCTATCCTACTAACGTTCGAGAAAAATCCGATCTTTTCTTGGTCATGCAGGTTTCTACCGACGGTTCATCAAAGACTTCTCGAAGATCTCGGCACCCTTATTTGAATTGCTCAAGAAAGACGTCACCTTCATAGTGGATGAGAGTTGCAAAAGAGATTTCGACACTTTGAAGGCGTGCCTTACTAGTGCACCAATCATCCGTTCTCCGGATTGGGAGAAACCTTTCGAAATCATGTGTGACGCCAGCGACTACGCTGTAGGAGCTGTCTTAGGACAGAAGGATGGACGAGCCTCACACGTAATCCATTATGCGTCTATGACACTCAATGGAGCGCAAAGGAATTACTCTACCACCGAGAAGGAGATGCTAGCGGTGGTGTTTGCCCTTGAGAAATGCAGACAGTACCTACTTGTAGTAAAGGTGATTATTTTTAATGACCATGCAGCTCTTAGGTACCTCATGGCGAAGAAGGAGGCGAAGCCACGATTGATCCGATGGGTGCTCCTTCTAAGTGAGTTCAACCTAGAGATACGGGACAAGAAGGGGGCTGAGAACCTAGTGGCCGATCATCTGAGCAGATTAGTGAAGGAAGAAGAAGATCCAGAAAAAGGAAAGGAGATAGCTGGAAGTTTTCTAGACGACACATTCTACACAACCCTCTGTTGTGTAACCGCCCCCACGCCTCAAACTTCCCGCCCCTGCGGCCAGCCGCCCCTACGGCTCAATTTAGGTACCCCTGCAGAATTGTCGACAGAGGTTTGTCTTAAGCTCCAGTCTTTTAAGCCTTGGTTTGCTGACATTGTGAACTTCATTGTCAGAAAGGAGTATCCTCCAGAGTCCACCAAGGCACAACGAGAGAAGGTAAAGGCTGAAGCTCGACACTACGTTTGGGACGATCCTTACCTTTGGAAGCATTGTAGTGACCAAGTGATCCGCCGCTGCATTCCAGATAATGAGGTACAATCCGTCCTAACTTTCTGTCATTCTGAAGCATGTGGGGGGCACTTTGGGGCAAACAAAGCTGCAAGAAAAGTTTTGGATGCCGGTTTCTTTTGGCCACACATTTTTAGAGATGCTTTTGTATTTTGCAAAGTGTGTGATAGATGCCAAAGGGTAGGAAACATTTCAAGGAGACATGAAATGCCCCAGTCCTCTCTTATATTTTGCGAAATATTTGATGTTTGGGGGATTGATTTCATGGAGCCTTTTCCTACTTCATTTGGGCATACATATATTTTACTTACGGTGGACTATGTTTCCAAGTGGGTGGAAGCAAAGGCCACCAAAACTGATGATTCAAAAGTGGTTGCAGCTTTCCTTAAGGAGAATATTTTTGCAAAATTTGGAATTCCGAAAGCCTTAATAAGTGATAGGGGTACCCATTTCTGCAACAAGACGATCACGGCCCTCCTTAAGAAGTACCACGTCCACCAACGAGTGTCAACAGCTTATCATCCACAAACAAATGGCCAAGCTGAGGTATCCAACCGGGAAATTAAGACCATCCTCGAAAAGACGGTCTCTCCCGGAAGGAAGGATTGGAGTGCAATGCTAAACGACGCTCTATGGGCATATCAGACAGCCTACAAGACTCCTATAGGGATGTCTCCTTTCAGGCTCGTGTTTGGGAAAGCTTGCCACCTTCCGGTGGAGCTAGAGCACAAAGCTTGGTGGGCGGTAAAGAAGTGTAATATGAACATAGAAGAAGTGGGAAAATTCCGGAAACTCCAACTGCAAGAATTGGAGGAATTGAGATTAGATGCGTATGACCATGCCACCGCATACAAAGAAAAAACCAAAGCATGGCATGACCAAAACATTATCCGGAAAGATTTCAAGGTAGGTAATAAGGTACTTCTCTTTCAATCACGTTTGAAACTTTTTGCAGGGAAGCTGCGTTCAAGGTGGTCGGGGCCGTTCGTGATAGCCGAAGTATACCCTCACGGCGCTGTGGATCTCTATGATCCCCAAACGCACAAGGTGTTCAAGGTAAACGGACAAAGGCTAAAACCCTACCTTGAAGGAGTAAAGAACGATCCAATTGATGAGATGGTGCTAGAGGAGGCACGATCAGAGAAGTAAAATCCTTACGTCGAGCCAACGACGTAAAACAAAGGCGTTGTTCGGGAGGCAACCCGAAGGAATAAATAAGAGGAGACTCAGTCAAGAAAACCGCCCCTGCGGCTTTATGTCCCGCCCCTGCGGTGACACCCCTGCCCAGCACCGCCCCCGGCGATGGGTTGCGTTTGCAACAAACTAGGTTACCGCCCCCGCGGTGACACCCTTACGCCCCTGCGGCGGACACCCTTGACACGCATCCTCAGCCCCGCCCCCCGCACTGAGCTTGCGCCTTCCTTTTCCTTGTCACCGCCCCCGCGGTGACAAGTCCCCGCCCCTCGCGGTTTTGCCCAAAAAAGAAAAAAAATAAGAAAACCCAAAATGCCCTACACCAACCCCACCCACTCACTCTCTCTCCTCACCAACCACAACTCTCCCTCGCACCTTACCTCTCTCAAAGCCCACGCCCCTGCGCCCTCATCAAACCCTCACACACCACCCTCTGCAAACGCCCCTGCGCCACCTCCGACAACCCAGCCAACGCCCTCACCACGCCCTTGCGCCACCAACTTTCACTACCACCAATACTGTCCACATTCTTTAACCCTCCAACACGTTCCTCCCTCACACACTCTCTTTCCTCCACTTTGAGCACCTCCGGCGACATCTCCACCAGCAAGAAGCCACCGGAACACCCCCAAGAACCACCACCTTCGTATCTGTCCAAAATCGCCCTCTGCACTTCTCCCACCCCTGCGCCTGCAAGCTACCGCACTTGTGTCTCACCGCCCCTACGCATCCTCCAGCCGCCCTTGCGGAAAACACAACAGAGGGTTCGTCTTCTTTCTCTATTTTTGAAAGTTGCTAATTCCTTTAATCAATCAACTGCAAGAATGGAACCACAAAGGAAGTCCAAGATGTCGGAGGCTGAGAAGACTCGCTATAGGATTGTGCAAGATCGGGTTGTGTATGTGACTCAGTTTTTGCACGTTTATACCTTAGAGAAGCTAGGCATGTTGGAGAGCATGCAGTCGTTCCTTAACAATGCTGGGCTCGGAGACTTTCTACAGAGGAGTGCTCCAACGTATCCCGAGCTCAGCCGCCAGTTCATAGCCACCTTCACCATGGAGAAGGAGGATCACGTGTGTGTTGGACTTGCCTTCAAGTTCAACAAGAAAAAGTACACCGTTGATTACCTCCAGATACAGGCGGCCTTTGGAGTGACTCTCAACCCCTCAGAGAACTGGTGGGAGACAGTCCCGACACCGGACCTATGTGAGTTTTGGCAGGCCGCCACAGGATCCGAGTTTCATGCCAGGGGTGAGTACTCAAACAAACTCACTCACCCTTGCTTGAGGCTCCTGTCAAAGATCATCATGAGTGTCTTTTGTAGACACAAGGAGGAGAACAAGGTCGCCCTCAAGGACCTTCCACTACTCTATTCCTGTCTCCCGATGAGCGAGAAGGTGATGGATTGGCCGTACCTCTTCCTTACCGCTTTGAAGCGAATTGGGAAGAACGAGCCAAGGGACATTGTTGCGGTGGGGTGATCTCCTTGATCGCCTAACAAGTTATGGATCTTTCCAGCCTAGAGGACGGGTTGGAGGCGCCTCTCTACACGGAGGGGATGTTGAGGAGGTGCAAACTCCTCAGGAGGGATGGGGGCAACCTATTTTGGCTCTCATTTGTAGATGGGAGCCATATCACATACCTTCCCCGGCCACTTTCACTTGGAGACGAGCTCTCCGAGCTTTTTATCCTGGCTGATCCTTTTGTGCCGAGACGGACTCAGGTGGCCATTGTTAAGAGGCACGCTGCGAGCTCCAGCCGGGCTCATTATGAGCAGCACATGCCCATACCGGAGGACGAGGAGATGCCCACCGCAGCACCGGATGAGGATCCGGCACTTGCGAGCCTTCAGGCTTAGATGGCAGCCTTGACCACCCAGCATCAGGCATGGCAGACCGAGTACCAACGGACCATGCCTGAGCAGCAGCAGAGCTGGCAGACGAGCTTCGCCTCCTCCATGACCTCCAACTTTGACCAGAGGCAGGATGCGTGGCAGGCGGCTCAGCAGCAGCAGCTCGAGGCTCAGCAGTTGGCTTGGCAAGCCGGCTTTGAGACCTCAGTTGGTCGTCGGATGGATGCTCAGGAGGCCCGCATCGACACGCTCTACTTCCGGCAGGAGCACTTCTTCGGCCACTTCCCGTACCCACCGGAGGAGGGTCCGGATGCTCCAGCCGGACCATCCCATTAATGGTATCATCCCTTATTCCTTCTCCACATTTATCTTTGCTTTCATTTTCCACTTTGAGGGCAAAGTGTGCTTCAAGTATGGGGGAGGAAATATCTCTGCATGTATAGTTTGTTTTTAAGTGTGTTTGCTTTGAGTTGTAGTTTAAAATTCAGTTTGAAAGTCATGAAAAAAAAAAGAAAGAAGAAAAAGCCAAAGAAAATGAAAAAAGGCATGAAAATCCTTGGATAAACCGAAAACCCGAAAGGGCGGTTTAGGTAAAAAGAAGGTAGTCCGACCAACCTTAGGTTGGTGCAAATTTGGACTTGAGGGATGTGAGTTCCAAGTGAGATCATCAAAGAAAAGAAGAAGAGTGGCAAGGTGAAAACCCGAAAGGGCACCTTGGCAAAATGAGCGGCACCGAGTGTAGGTTCCCTTTCCGGCGTTTGGCGGCATAAGAAGGGGAGTCATAAGGAGGTTGTCCGGGTAGGTCACTCTTGCAGCAATAAGGGTGGTAGTTTTCTCACCTTTTTCTCACATTTTCTCTCTTTTTCCTTCTTTCTTTCTTGGCTTTTTTTTTCCGTTGTCTATGCCTCTTACCCATGCTTCCTAAGGCCTTTGAGTCTAAAAACTGTTGTCATATGTTTTAATTGGGACGAGTAAAAGGTCTAAGTATGGGGGAGTTTGATAGGTGATGAAATCACTATCATTTAGGTTAGTTTTTTAGAGTCTTTTTATCACATTAGTGTCGGTTTATGCTACTAACTCCTTGATCCAGAAGAAGAAGACTAAAAGAAGACAAAAGAGGAGTTTTAACACTTGGGAGTTGAAGACCATGCACGAAGAAAAGCTTTTGTTGCCTCACCGCCCCCGCGGAGCAGTGTCACCGCCCCTGCGGGTGACACCACGTTCCGGAGCGCAGCCTGCGCCTTCACCAGCGGTAGGAACGAAGACTGTCGCCGCCCCTGCGCCACTCTCTAGCGCCCCTGCGGTGACTTATCCTGAAGAAGCAAAGACCGGCGCCCCTGCGCCTCTACCTGCGTCTCACCCTGTGGAGCTCTGAAGCTGAAGAGTCAGTGTCACCGCCCCTGCGTTGACACTGGGCCGCCCCTGCGTTGACACTGGGCCGCCCCTGCGGCTCGGCATCTGAAGCGACAGAAAGTTGAAGAGTCAGGCGTTTGAAGATCATTAATTATCCGCCCCCACGGAACTGCCAGGCCGCCCCTACGGCCATGAAGAAGATCAAATGTTTTCTCCTGAACCGCCCCTGCGGATCTGAAGGCCACCCCTGCGGTTCAGCGACAGAGACTTTACTCTGGCTGTTTACACCACCTTTATGGCATTAAAGGTGGCTGTTTTGGCCGGCCATTAACTCCCATTTAGTGCCATTTGTAGTGTAAATAGACCCATGGTTGATTGCTAGAATCATCCATCATTCCCACTTTTATTCTCTTTTGCTTCCTTTGTAATGAGCTTCTAAGTGTCCTTGCTACATTGGGTTGATTTGAGGTTGCATTATTACTTTGGTTGTAAGTTCCCTTTTAATATAAGTTTTATTCACTAATGTTTTGTGTTTCTTGAGCTTCATTTATCTAAATTGCATGTTTTCATTATCACTTAAGATTGATCACCTTAGGTTCTAAGTGCATGCAAACAACTAGGATTAATAGATTCCGGGTTCGGGTCTTTAGTCTAGTAGTAACCTTTAAGTAATAACAGGTTGTAATTACTTGAAGGAAAAGAAACACAATTATAAAGATTAGTTTAACGGTTTTAATCTTCTCTTTATATCCCTTAGTCTTTGTTTGAAAGCTAACTTGTGATTTGTTCTTGTAGGTTTACGGAACACTAACTTGTTAAGTTGTGTTGATGTCAGTTGGCCCAACACATACATATGATCAAGACGGGGAACATTACTTGAAACTTGTAAAAAGGAATTCACCAAAGTAGTAACCGCATGCTAAAAATCAACCTAGTGTAGATTCACTCATCATCATCATATCAATCTCATTTACTTGCTTTCTAGTTTTGTGAGCATCAATTCATCCAAACCCCCC
>BSUD01000006.1:103797640-103850257 GCA_033239045.1 Fagopyrum esculentum | reverse complement strand
CAACCCCCCCCCCCCCCTCTTTATTACCTTGTTCTATAATCAATAAATGAATTTAATAAAAATATCATAAACTCTCTTGGGTTCGACCCTTACTTAATCGATATACTTGTGTTAGTGTTGAGTTCGGAAATTACTTTTGAAAGGATATAAACGACCTAAGGAAATATCCTCGTTCACTATGCCTTGGGAGACGACAGCTCAACAGGGCATTCTCTGGTCAGCTCAGTTCTCAGTCTTTGACCGACAGTACTGGTCGTCTGCTTGGTTTCCTTACATGCAGGATGCCAGGGATGCTGCTGCAGATGATGAGAAGGAGTATGATGATGGCGGAGCTGCTATGGAGACCGGTATTGATACCTCCGGTCCTAGTGTACCAGTTGTCAACCTTGATGACGAGGCGACTGATGAGGAGGCAGCACCACCACCACGACCAGCTCGGCGCAGAGTTCGCAGGCACAGAGATCCCGAGGCTCACTGACGGATCGACGACCTGACTGACCAAATGATCGACTCCTATGCTGCTATGACAGTGGATATGTCCAAGCGCCTCGCTGATGAGCGTCGACACACTGACGGTTGAATGCATCAGATTAGAGAGAGTCAGCATTACCAACAGCACATGATGGAGATTCAATTCCAACATATGATGGGATATCCATTTGATTCTACCCAGCACACCTACGTCCCATATGTTCCACATCCACCACCACCGCCAGCTGACGAGGATTAGAGCTGCATGGATTTTCTTTATTTATTTATTATGTAGTTCAGCTAGGTCCGGTGAGTACTTTATTTTCTTTGACTTTTATTTGACCCATTGGACAATGTGTCCCAAGTATGGGGTATTTTATTTGGATGTATGATCTAACATTATGTGTGTATACTTGTATGACTTTGATGGATATTTATGATCTCATTCTGTTACTTGGTTCTATGTGTCTATCTGCCATTACATGCATGCATACAGGTTTTTGTTTGAGAAAAACGTCAAAAACTAGTTTTGAAAAAAAAAAATAATAATTTTGACCTCGACCGGGATGTTCTTGACTGGACGAGGTAGGCACCTCGGATGACCTTAGAACACCTCGACCGAAATGGTTCTTAACTAAGAGATTTTCAAAACGTTTTTGTGCTTCTTCTCTGGATATGACCTCGATGAAGAAAACCTTAAGAAAAAGGTCTTTGCTAATTTGTGAATTGAGGAACGCAGTTTGTTTGTTGTTTGATTCAGTTATTGAGACCTTTTTCTTAAGGTTTTCTTGTTCGAATATAGATTCCTTTTCCATTAAATTGACTATTGTTATCATGATGATTGTTGGCTAAGTTTCTTATGCGATTCTAGGGTGATTGATTGAAAGTTGTGGGAAAGACGATGATAGGATGATCTTAATCCCAGCAGGACCCTGAAACCTCGAGTCTTTAACCTTAACCCTAGAACACCTCGCTCAGTCGATGAACATCTTGGACGGGGTGGGATCTTACTGAACGAGGTGACCTTTCCTGAACCTTATCTGAAGTTAAGAGTTTAAGTTTGTCAAATCCTATCCTTATTACACCTTTCCTGGTTCAATGCAAGTCTAGGATGAGACTTACCCGGTGATTCCTTTGTTTGTTTACCAAAGATCATGAGTGTAGGTAATAAAGGTTTATCCTTTATTAGGGTTTGAGTGTGCCTTCATTCCATCTTTGTGAGTTAGCTTGAGACTTACCCGGTAAAGGTTAATTCTATTCCCTTGGGTGGTGTGTTGGTTTGAGAATATAGTTCCTTACCTTAGTACCTTGAGACTTACCCGGTAATAGGAGCTTTGGTTTGGGATATTGAGTAGTGAGACTTACCCAGTGATCTATTCCCACCTTAGAAACACCTTCCCTTTGCAAACCTCAGCTTTGTCCGCGTTATCCTTTGAGATCTTGAGTCGAAACCACAACTAGATGCTTTAATCCCTAGAATTTGCATTTCCCCTTACTTGACTTTTACATCATCTTTGATTGCTTCAATTGCTTTTGGTTAATTGCAATATTTGACAACCTGATTATGTGCTTTGTTTCACCTAAGTCCTTGTGATCGATCCCTGAAATTCTTGCTTTTATTACAATTGACCCGTACACTGCGGGTTCGCATATTTGTTCAAGCATACTTCTTGGGTTATAAATATTAAAGCTTGCACACACCGTTTGGAGCGAACATCTTCTCTTGATCGTCCGGATGGATCGGAATCTGAAAGAAGCCACTATAACCATCAAGATAGTAAAAATAAGAATGTCGTGCTAACCTCTCAAGCATTTGATCAATGAAGGGAAGGGGGAAGTGATCCTTCCTCGTCGCAATATTCAACTTGTGATAGTCTATGCACATCCTCCATCCCGTCACTGTTCTCGTATGAATGAGTTTGTTGTTCTTGTTAGCGACAACGGTCATTCCTCCCTTCTTTGGGACTACTTGGACTGGACTCACCCACTTGCTAGCAGAAATTGGAAATATGATACATGCATCAAGCAATTTAAGGAGTTCCTTCTTTATGGCATCTTTCATGATCGGATTTAACGGTCGTTGAGGTTGACGTGAAGGCTTATAATCCTCTTCCATTAGTATCTTATGCATACATAGTGATGGCTTAATCCCTACAAGATCCTCTATAGTGTAACCTAAGGCTTTCCTATGTTTCTTCAGGACAATCATAAGCCTATCATGTTCATCTTCACTTAAACTAGAGCTAACTATAACGGGAAACGTTGAGTGAGATCCAAGAAAAGCGTACCTTAGATGTGCGGGAAGAGGCTTCAATTCCAAAGTTGTAGATGCCTTTGGTTTGTTGTGAGGGCTGTCCGGAGTCTCCTTGGATGTCTCCAAGGGTGTGGAAGTGGTAGAAGAAGGAGCAAGAACGTCTGTAGAAAGAACGGAATTTCCCTCAGAATTTTCAAAAACCACGACCCCTTTGATACTTTCACGGCCGTGGTTTTGGCCGTGGCTGCTCTCAACATAGATTTCCACGGGTGGAATTAAATTAACAATTCCCGTGGAAAACACCTCTGACCCGTGGTTTCGGCTATTTTCCGAACTATCGTGCAATTCCTCGAATTTTACAATTTTCACCTCTTCTAACTCTTCCAAAGCCTCAACTTCATGGTTACAATCCACTTCCGCTCCTTGTTCCATGATGCTCATGCTTATAACCTTTTGTAAAGGATCTTTGAACAAGATCGAACTTACTTCTTCTCTAGAATCCTCTTCATCATATATGTTGAAAACGTCCTATCCAAATGATGGTTCTTTCGTCAAAGGTGAGAGTACAAATTCAACTTTCTCTTCTTCAATGTCGAAGGCCAATTTAGCGTTCTTGCAA
This sequence comes from Fagopyrum esculentum, assembly GCA_033239045.1. Lineage (NCBI taxonomy): Eukaryota > Viridiplantae > Streptophyta > Magnoliopsida > Caryophyllales > Polygonaceae > Fagopyrum > Fagopyrum esculentum. Next base: position 103,846,913 of record BSUD01000006.1, on the reverse strand, counting down.
TCAACCATACAGCCGGAAGTTGCAAGAAAAGGTCTCCCAATTATGATTGGGACCGGACAATCAACAGGAATGTCAAGCACAACAAAGTCTATAGGGATATAGAAATTGTCAAGCTTAACTGAGACGTCTTCAATGATACCATTGGGTCGAGTAATGGATCGATCTTCCATGTACAACGTCATCTTCACCGGTTTAGGTTCACCTAAATCAACCTTCTCACACAAAGCAAGTGGAATGATGCTCATACTTGTTGATGCGCTCTTCGTTGGTTGAACGCGAGGATCCACCGGTGTTGTTCCTTCCGTCCACTTCTTTTTTTGATTGGGATATGTCAAGCAAGGATCGTCCAGCCTCACACCTTGGATCTCCTTGGCTCGAGATCTTTTCTCTCGGAATCTCACGTCGGGATTGGATCTCCTTTGTCCTTCTAGCCTCTCACCGTAAGGACACCACTCGGCCTCTCACCTTGTGGGTTTCGAAACTTTTGCCTCTCACCTTAGTCTCTAGGTTTGTTTTTTTCATAGTAAAAACAAAACTTTTGATTGAAAATCACTCAAATTTGTTTTGCTATAAAATGGTGTGGGAGAGGCCTTATATAGGCTGAAAATTCAGCACCTAACTCCCAACAATTAAAGGTTACAAGCTCAAGAGTTTTGAAATTAAACAAAGGAAAAACAAAGGGACTTTCACCACCTACTTTCTCCACTTACTTTTCCACCTACTTTTCTCCATCTACTTTCACATTATTAACACATAAATTCATGCATAATATATGAATAATATGAGGATAGTATGTTGCATGAAATATGTATTGGTTGGACGTTCATATATTTTGTATAAAAATCTTTCATGCCTCCATGCATGATCTTGCCCAACAATCCATATAAGTACCGTAGTTGCTGCAATGTAGGGTCATTTTCACCCTCTTCCTCTTGGAATCTCGACTTTGTGTAAACTAGAAAGTTGTAGATATTGAAAATACCTTTCAAAATAGTACTTATGGGTATTTTAATTCCAAGAATTGCCTCAGTTATAGGCGTTTTACTGAGAGTGCACAAACCTAACAGCTTAGTCGGAGAGAGTGAAATTGGCTTGCATTGGGCATGCTCGGAGCAAGCATTTTCGGTTTGATTTCAATAGGTTTTGGCTCAGTTTTAGGTATGACCTCCAACACATAAGTATTGATTTGGATAGGTGCCGGCTGAGTTTTGACTTGAACGGTTTGTGGCAAAACAATTGGTTCCGGCACATTGACGATGATTTCTTATCCGGTGAGGATCACATCATCCCGTTTCCCTTGAAAAGGATTTGTCCTCGAATCCGTCATGCCATCCTTGGGAAAGTGATTTTCGGATTTATTACCAAGGTAACTACTTCTCCCGACTTCGCCGCCATCATGTCGAGATGCTTGAATACGATCCGGGGACCCATGGGCACGACTATTCACATTTTGTTCTCGACGGTGGTTGCTTTGCTCATTCCACTTTGCATGGCTACTACCTCCTTAGATTTGGTCATGAGCGTTCAAGGGAAGGGGAGGCAACCTTCTGAATATCTCAGCTACTAGGGCTTCAATCCTATTCAAACGTTGGTCGATTCGATTACCACCGTTTCCATGGTCGTTGATGATCTTCATCCCCGAAAACTTGAGGAACTCGCACCGTTGGGCTCTGATACCACTTGAGACGCTCTTTGTCGGTTGAATGCGAGGATCCACCGGCGTTGTTCCTTCCGTACACTTTTTTTTATTATTTTTTTAATCGGGATATGCCAAACAAGGATCGTCCAGCCTTGCACCTTGGATCTCCTTGGCTCAAGATCTTTTCCCTCGGAATCTCACGTCAGGATTGGATCTCCTTTGTCCTCCTAGCCTCTCACCGTAAGGAAACTAGTCGGCCTCTCACCTTGTGGGTTTCGAAACTTTGGTCTCTCACCTTAGTATCTAGGTTTTTTTTTCAAAGTAAAAAACACAACTTTTGATTGAAAATCACTCAAATTCGTCCTTCTATAAAATGGTGTGGGAGAGACCTTATATAGGCTGAAAATTCAGCACCTAACTCCCAGCAATTAAAGGTTACAAGCTCAAGACTTTTGAAATTAAACAAAGGGACTTTCACCACCTACTTTCTCCACCTACTTTTCCACCTACTTTTCTCCATCTACTTTCACACGATTAACACATAAATTCATGCATAATATATGAATAATATGAAGATGGTATGTTGCATGAAATATGTATTGGTTGGACGTGCATATGTTTTGTATAACCATCTTCCATGCCTCCATGCATGATCTTGCCCAACAATCCATACAAGTACGGTAGTTGCTGCAATGTAGGGTCATTTTCACCCTCTTCCTCTTGAAATATCGACTTTGTGTAAACTAGAAAGTTGTAGATATTGAAAATACCTTTCAAAGTAGTACTCATGGTATTTTAATTCCAAGCATTGTCTCAGTTATAGGCTTTTTACTGAGAGTGCGCAAACCTGACAGCTTAGCCGGAGAGAGTGAAAATTGGCTTGCATTGGGCATGCTCGGAGCAAGCATTTTCGGTTTGATTTCAATAGGTTTTGACTCAGTTTTAGGCATGACCTCTAACACATAAGTATTGATTTTGATAGGTTCCGGCTGAGTTTTGACTTGGACGATTGGTGCCAAAACGATTGGTTCCGGCATATTGACGATGATTTCTTCTCCGGTGGGGATCACATCATCCCCTTTCCCTGACGATGTTAATTAGTCGGTTGATAACTTTGGATTATGCATGCATAAGCTTCACTCTTTCATATCACATTTGCATCTTTTCTTTCTTTTTTGAATTAATAATTCCGAAAGAGGATCTTAATCAGGAAAACAGTGGACCAAATTGACGTGGTGTCTGGTCTAGGATTTGGAGGACTCTTAAGATGGACAGACGTGTTAATGTTGTGTTGTTCATCTTTGAAAATGTCAGTCATAGTTGGTGAGCTCCATTAATGAAATATGACTTCAATGCGTAACTAATTTCTATCAAATATAAAAATTTAAACTACTAAAACATAATTATACATAACCAAATGCTTACTTGATGTTTGAAAATCGTTCAGAAACCATAAAAATGGCCTTTCCTCTTAGCCCAACACTCATCATTCTAACCCTATGCACCCTCGTCTACACCAACGCCTGTGACAAAAGAGACAGAATTGCGCTTCTTGATTTCAAGAAGAGCTTTGCATCATCTCCTCAAAACTATGGAAAACTTTCCTCTTGGAATTCAAATGAGAACGGAAAGAATTGCTGTACTTGGGAGGGGATTACATGTGATAACTCTACAGGACGTGTGTTATCTCTAGATCTTAGTTGGAAGAACCTTACAGGTACCATGCCTAGCTTGTTCAAGTTTGTTACTTTTTCTTATATCCATAAGGGACCAAATGACGCGGAGGGCACGCGTCCGGTGAACCACACATACAAACACAAGGGGTTCCATCCTAAAACCAATTGGCAATAGGAGGAGTAGCCCTAGTGCTTATATATTAGATTCACACACTATCGTATTGTCGATGTGGGACTTTCCCTACATCTCCAACACTCCCCCTCAAGTGTTAACTACCTGAACTAGTTAACACTTGACACATTTTTCTTTTTCGGGTCGAGCATCTCATTCTCTTTTTTTTTAGCTCGCCCACAATTTCATTTTTTTTTTCTTTCGACGGGTTTCGCATCTCATTCTCTTTTAGCTAATCCCCGAAGTCAGGAAACCGGACCCGGACCGAACCTGCTCTGATACCATGTTACTTTTTCTTATATCCATAAGGGACCAAATGACGCGGAGGGCACGCGTCCGGTGAACCACACATACAAACACAAGGGGTTCCATCCTAAAACCAATTGGCAATAGGAGGAGTAGCCCTAGTGCTTATATATTAGATTCACACACTATCGTATTGTCGATGTGGGACTTTCCCTACATCTCCAATGAAGAGATTTGTGAATCGGAAAAGGCTTGTCTTATTCCATTGATGAACCAATGTTTATATAGGAAAATATAAAGAGATAAAATAATAAACTAATACTAAAAGATAAGATCAAAAATAAACTAACAAACAAAGGATAAGCCCAACATATGGTCCAATAAAGGATAAGCCCAACATATGGTCCAATATACTAGGTCCAATATACTAGGACCATACTCTAACACTCCCCCTCAAGCTGGAAGTGTGATCCAACAACTCCAAGCTTGAACAGTAGAAACTTGAAGAAGAGCAGCTTGATGTAACTCCCTTCCTTCATCATCGGTCTTTGTATTGACGCCGGTGGGTTGGACCTGACGCAGAATGATTAAGTTTTGGGCCCTAGGACGCAGGTAAATTAGCGCCCTAAGGTAAGTTTTGGGCCCTAGGACGCAGGTTGATTAGCGTCCTAGGGTCCTAGGACGCAGGTAAATTAGCGCCCTACGGTAAGTTTTGGATCCTAGGACGCAGGTTGATTAGCGTCCTAGGGTCCTAGGACGCAGGTAAATTAGCGCCCTACGGTAAGTTTTGGATCCTAGAACGCATGTTGATTAGCGTCCTAGGGTCCTAGGACGCAGGTAAATTAGCGCCCTACGGTAAATTTTGGATCCTAGGACGCAGGTTGATTAGCGTCCTAGGGTCCTAGGACGCAGGTAAATTAGCGCCCTACGGTATGTTTTGGATCCTAGGACGCAGGTTGATTAGCGTCCTAGGGTCCTAGGACGCAGGTAAATTAGCGCCCTAAGGTAAGTTTTGGATCCTAGGACGCAGGTTGATTAGCGTCCTAGGGTCCTAGGACGCAGGTAGATTAGCGCCCTAAGGTAAGTTTTGTGTTTAGGATGAAAATAGAGGGCAAAGTATTTTCTGATACCGCGAACAAAGTGTACTCTGATACCGCGGACAAAGTCTTCCGTGATACCGCCGCCATCGCCGCCGGGCGGCGGCGATGACGGAACAACTAGGGTTTTGTTTTGTGCGGAAGCGTAGGTTAAGGAAAGTGCTCTGATACCATGAAGAGATTTGTGAATCGGAAAAGGCTTGTCTTATTCCATTGATGAACCAATGTTTATATAGGAAAATATAAAGAGATAAAATAATAAACTAATACTAAAAGATAAGATCAAAAATAAACTAACAAACAAAGGATAAGCCCAACATATGGTCCAATAAAGGATAAGCCCAACATATGGTCCAATATACTAGGTCCAATATACTAGGACCATACTCTAACAAAGTTTCAATCATTAAGAGAATTGCACTTGGATCATAATCTTTTGGATAGATTTGCACCACATGATTCACCACTTTTTCCGGTTAGTCTTTATGAGCTCTCGATGTCCTACAACAATCTTCGTGGTATACTATCCGATCAACATTTCTCTAACTTCTCTCAGCTAATGTTTTTAGATTTGACAAACAATCCCGATTTGACAATAAGCTTCAATGAGCCCCCAACTCAAATAGTAAGGTTACTTTTGAGTTCCTGTAACGTGGGTCCGGGTTTTCCTAAATGGCTTCCAACACTAAACAACATTACCAATCTTGATCTCTCTCAGTCTAACATTTTTGGTTCAGTTCCAACAATCTTTTGGACAAACATTCCACACACTATGATGTATCTTAATCTGTCTTATAACAACCTTCATGGCACAGTAGCAAATACTTTTGGTGGTCAGGATCCCTTGTTATTTACTCTAGATTTAAGCTCAAACGCCTTTCATGGTCCGATACCTTGTCTATTTTTTAAGGCAACTCTACTTCTTCTGTCAAAGAACAACTTCTCTAGCTTCCCTAATACTTATTCACTTGATTTTCCTGGCCGTACTTCCATAGTGTTCCCTATAGGTAGTTCTCCTCCTACACCAGCTAATATCCTCGATATCTCTGACAACAATTTGTCAGGAGAGATTCCTCAGTGGTTGTGGCTACAAATGTCTTCTTTCAACACTCTTAATCTTGCCAACAATAATCTGTCTGGGATAATTCCAAGCTCAGTAGGATCCACGTCTGAACTCTTTTTATTGAACTTAAGAAACAACAGTTTCTTTGGCCCATTGCCTTCATGGTTGAGGAACTGCACTCAGTTAAGGATTTTAGACTTAAGCATGAACAACTTCTCAGGATTGCTACCATCATGGTTAGATGAAGGCCTAACATCATTGTCTTTTCTTTCCTTACAGTCAAATAGTTTCAAGGGCACTTTGCCTGGAAATTTGTGTAATCTTAGCTCTCTTCGAATCTTGGACCTTTCACATAATAAATTGTCAGGAGATATCCCCTCTTGTGTCAATAATTTTGTTGCAATGAGCCATGATGTGAATTCGAGCACACAGATTACTCTACCTTGGGCAAGGGACGGTAGTTATTCATTTCCAATTGAAGAGGCAAATTTTTATCGTGCATTTGTCACGTGGAAAGGAATGGATAGGTTGTTTCTGAAAACCCTGAGATTGGTGAAGCTTATTGATCTCTCAAATAATATTTTGAGCGGAGAAATTCCGACATATGTAATGTCACTCTTGGAGTTAGATTCGCTGGACTTGTCTAGTAATAACTTCCATGGAAGTATTCCCAACCAAATCGGCCAACTCAAGTCTTTGGAGTTTTTGAACTTGTCATACAACAAACTTTCTGGACCAATTCCACCGAGCCTCTCAGAAATATCTTCGTTGGGAATGTTGGACCTTTCACACAACAACTTGTCAGGAAGAATTCCAAAAGGCACTCAATTGCAAGGTCTCGACGCCTCTTCCTTCTCCGGTAATTCGGAGCTCTGTGGTTTACCATTGCAAGTCAAGTGCCCTGGAGATGCGGATGATTCCGGTGGAGCTATACAACCCTCTGCAACATATGAAGGTGACAAGGAAGATGAATGTGCTAATAAGCAGTGTTTCTATGGTGGGTTGGGAATAGGATTCACTTTCGGTTTCTTCGGTATCCTTGCCACACTTATTTGGATAAGTAAGTGGAGATATGCTTTCTTTCAGTTTGCGACCGAGTTTGGAGAATGGATCCTTTTGGTTGTGGCAATGAGCAGCTCCAAAATTTCAAGGAAGTTCAAGTTCAAATAAAGATTTTGTGTTCAGTATGTTTAATGTTTTGTGTGCTAAATTAGTTTGTTACATATTCTATCATATTATGCTTCTTCTTGATCAAACATGCAGACGTGTATGTATTGTTGAAAGAAAATGTAGTTTGTCGATCTTTAGGTTTATGCATAACATGCATGCTTACAATATCATATCGCACGTCAAACAAATGCAACATCGACAAGGAATGGACAAACACACTAAAACATCAAATGTTTATGTTTATGTGGCAAAATATAACTAGAGATGTTGTACTTGCTCGAACTAAAAGAAAGCATGTGTCCACCCGTTCATCCAAGTAACTGTGCCGAAGATCCCTAAGAATCCGAAAGCGAATCCCGTTCCCATCCCACCATAGAAATATCGTTTGTCTGCCTTTTTATCTTCCGCTTCACTTTCATCTGCCGAAGAAGGTTGTAGAGGTTGAAGCGAATTATCTTTGTCCCCGAGACATTTCTTTAATGGCAAACCACAAAGCTCCGGGTTTCCAGCAAAGGCGGAGGCTTCAAAAGTTTGCAACTGTGTTCCCTTTGGAATTCTTCCCGACAAATTGTTATGTGAAAAATCTAATATTTCCAATGAGGATATCTCTGATAGGCTTGGTGGAATTTGACCGTTGAGTTTGTTATATGAAAAGTTGAGATATTGCAGAGACTTGAGTTGTCCAATTTGTTCGGGAATACTTCCTTGCAAGTTGTTGAACGACAGGTCTACCGAATCCAACTCGACTAGAGAAGTTAACCCCGTCGGAATTACTCCGCTCAAATTGTTGCTTGAGAGATCAATCAATTTCAGTAAATGAAGAGTACTCCCAAACTTCCAAATTCTCCTTTTCCATTGGATGTATGCATTAAAATAAGGTGTTTCTTCCAACGGGATTGCATTTATGAAAGTATCACTTTCCACAAATGAAACTAGAAGGTTTGAACCAACATCTCGGGCCATTCCGGTGAAATTATGAATACAAGATGGAATGCTTCCGAACAAAAAGTTTCGGGATACATCCAAGATTTGAAGAGAACTAAGATGACACAGGCTTGTGGGTAATATGCCTGTCAAATGATTAGACCGTAACGAAAGAACAGTTAGGCTTCTGAGATCTTCACCGATCCAAGATGGTATGACACCAGAGAATCTATTCCCACTGAAGTCTAGTATCCTCAATTCACTGCAACTTTTCAACAAAGATGGAAGTGGACCGGAAAAACTGTTATTGCTTACACTCAACACATAGAGATATGAAGTTTGTACTATTGAGCTAGGAATTGTTCCTGACAGATTGTTGTTTGCTAGAATAAGAGCACCTAAGTTGGGTATTTGAAACCCAAGCCAATGAGGAATCTGTCCTGATAAAAGATTGTTGGATAAATCAACAATGACTCGAAGATTCATTTTACTATCAATATACGGTTGGGGGAGAAATTTTGATAAATTAAAATGATACGGAATGGGAGCAAATCCGGAGAGGTTATTCTTCGATAGAAAAAGCCCGTTCACCAAGAACAAGAAAGAGGGTATCGGACCACCGAAAGCATTTGAACTCAAATCTATAGTTAAATCATTTAATGAAAATTGGATTTGTAAATCTGGCACTATACCATGAAAGTTATTAGCTGAAAGATTAAGATATTTCAAATATGGTGAAATGATGTTCCTCCAAAACATGATAGGAATAGTGCCTGAGATTTTAGAATGAGAGATGTCAAGCCCTGAGAAGCTGTTTTGTGAAAGAAGCCAACTTGGGAAAGTGGGACCTAAAGTTGCAAGACCTTAAATCAACATGATATGCTGAAGATGGAGGCTTTTTAAAACTAACTATCAAATTAGGGTTATTTGAAAGACTTAAGGACTCTAACTGTGAGAAAGTAGTGAAATGTTGATCAGAGAGTACACCACTTAGATTGTTGTTAGCTAAGGAGAGAAAAGCAAGGCTTGTGGGGAAAAGGGGAAGAGTGTTTTGGAGATTGTTAAGTTTATTGGAACTCAAATCCAATATTACTAATGATTGGAGCTTTAACATGGAAGGAATAGTACCTGTGAGATTCATGAAACTCAAGTCCAGTTGCTCAAGTGAACTATTACCCCAATGCGACAAGGCTCTAAGAGTGTTGGTGAGGCTTTGGTTTATGATACTTCTAGAAACAACTAAGTACTTCAACTTGCAAAGATTTTCCATGGAATTGAATATTCCATCTTCAAGGTGATTGTATGATAGATCAAGTGTTTCTAGAGAAATCATGTCATGAAAGATGCTAGGAAAAGGAGCTTCCAGTTCCAACTTGGGCAAGGACAATTTCAAGAGATTTTGTGTATGATTCGCCAATAACGATGCGAGAGAGGAAGTTGACAAGTGACTGGAATCAAGACGAAGTGTTTGAAGAGATGATGAGAAATTGAGAGGATGGAGAGAAGTTGATGGGAAATCTTGTGTAGGAAAGTAGCATCCCCAACAATTGAAGTAAGATAAAACAGGTAGTTTTCTTATGACTGGGACCCAATCACTAGTGAATTTGAGCAAGCTCATATCAAGGCTTTCTAAAGAAGAGAGACGAGAAAGCCACTCAAGGTTGTCAATAGACAACTTATTACCACTGAGATCTAAAGTTTGGATCTTGGAGAGATTTCCAAGTTGAGGTGGAATTGTACCGAAAAACCCAACATCATCAAGATAAAGAGACGTCAACTTACTAAAAGAGCCAATGAACTTTGGGATTCTCATAGCTAAATTATTGAAATTGAGGTTTAGGCTCCTCAAGTACTGCAATTCAACTAAGGAAGGTCAAAGATGATTGCTTTCTAAGAATTGATCAGAAAGATTGATAACACGATTTATAGCATAGTTTTAGGCGTACATTTAGATAGGATTCTCGCTCAATCATGCATTATCTAGCACTAGTCCAATACGTTTTGCACTCAAAACATATATTTTGTCGAGATAGACGTCTACACGGACTTGTGTGCGTTTTGTAGGTATTTCGGGAAGTTTCGAGCTAAAACGATGCGTTTAAGGGTCGCTCATTCAGAGGACACGTTTCCAAACTCATTGGAACACAAGCCAAGGGTTGAGGAGACTCAAGGAACCTTGCCTACACAAGTCATGCACCAAACCACAGCCTAATTGTCCAAGGCAAAGTTTCTGCACAGAATCACGGTTCTCTGAAGAACCACGGCCGTAGAAATGACCGTGGATTTTGCCAGATCCTCGTGACAGCTGTGCCACGACTCTCATGGCCAGCTCATGAAGAATTGGTTATAAAAAGTGGTCCTTGATGGTTGTTTGAGGCAGCGGGGAATTGGGGGGTAGTTTGGGAGCAGCTCACACATTCTCTATTTCTTTAACAAAATATACTCCAAGAAGAAGAAGGATTTTTTCTAGGAAGGAAAGTGCAAAAAGAAGAAGGAAGGAACCATTGAAGAGGAGAGGAGAAGACACACTTAGCTCTTGTATTTTCGGATTTATTTCTAAGAGATTTATGAACTCTTGAACCTTCCTTGGGAAGGGTTGTAAGTCGTTCTAATTTCATCTTCAGATTTGGATTGTGTTTAAAGTTCATTTGTTCATCTTCTTTCTCTCATTTTCTTGTAATGGAGGCTATGAATCTATGTTTGTTTGCTTTGATTCCCATTATGAATGTTGTAGGCTAGATTGATGTGATTCTAGGGTAAGGAAAGGATGGTTATGGCTAGATCTATGATAGGACGGACTTAGATTTACCTTTGGATGATTTCTGTTTATGAACGTAGCTACTGTTAGAAATCACGGGTAGTTCTTGAAGAACCACGGTCGTGGTTTCTGTAGAACAAACCGTGATTCTTCCTGGTTCGAAGGATCTTACCTTAGATTCATAAAATTGTTGAAACCCTAAGTTTTTTGCTGAGTTTAACCTGCCCTAGGGTGTCCTAGTGTAGCGACTAAGTGTTAGGAGAGACCTACCCGGTAATCCTCGCCCTTAGAATCTAAAATAGCAAAACCTTAGGTAATGGTGAGCCTAATAAGCCGCCATTGGATTAAATGTGCTAGGATAGTTGATTAGGACTTCCCTTTCCGAGACTTACCCGGTAAGGATAGGTTAGATCCCTAATTAAACAATCCGGTTTGTGTTAAATTCCTATCCTTAGGTTCTTAGAGACTTAACCGGTAATGAGACCTTAGGTGTGGATTAGATAGATCATGAGACTTACCCGGTAATTGATCCCATTTTAGAAACACTTAATCCCAACATATCATAATCAATCCAAAGAATGAATAGATAACTTGAGTTCTATGCCATAACCAGAATTTCCAACCCCTAGAATTCGTCTTCCCTTTCTCTTGATCAATATCTTGTTTGATTTGTTTATTTGTGCTAATCTTCCGATTTAGTTTGATTGATTGTTTGCATGCATTTGATCTTTGATGTGATCACCTAAAAACAACCAAAACAATTGAGATTTTCTTCCTTTATTTTCTCCTTTCCTTTAGACTTAGATCTTGCTAAATTCAATCACAACTTAACCCAATTTCACCTTAGTCTTTGTGTTCGACCTCGGAATACTTATCTTGCTACTTACGTCCCGTACACTGCGGGTGCGCTAGAAGTTAGGATAGTTATAACGAGTATAAATTTAAGGCTTATTGCGTACACACTTTTTAGCGTAACAAGTTTTTGGCGCCGTTGCCGGGGACTAGGTCTAGATTGAGTCTATTTTGTGATTGTTTCTAGTATAGATCTTTCTTGTTTCTTTTGATCTCTTTTTGGTTTTTGTCTTTGCTTTTCAGGACATCTATTGCTCTTTAGGTGTATGCGAAGATCTCGTGGCGAGGATTTAGCTCCATTCGATCCCGAACCGGAGAAAACCCTTCGATCTAGATCTAGGAGCATCCGAAAAGAGAAAGAGATGGCCGGTAGGAATCTTCAAGCTGAATTGGATGAAGCCTTAGAGCAAATAAGGCTAAGAGATGAGCTCTTGGAGGAAGAGAGGAGACTGGCTAATGAGAGGCAAGAGGAAACAAGGAGGGAGATTGAGGAGATTAGGCAAGCCCTTGTTCAAGGAGAGCTTAATCGCCGACAACCTCCACCACCTCCACCACAACCGCAGCCGGCGGCCAATGTTAGGGTTGTTCCCATTGCTATTGAGGAGCCACAAACCCTAGGGAGAAGCATGGATCCGGCACAAAGAGCACACCGACCGGGTGTGAATCTAGGAGATCCCGCAACCCACAACTATGAGCTCCGCCCTCAAGTTCTTCAAATGATCCGACATAATCAATTTGGAGGGATGAAAGGAGAGTCTCCTCACCAACATTTGATGAACTATGAGATTTTGATGGAGACTCTTAGACCACCAAGATTGGAGAGCAACAACCATAAGCTAAGGGCCTTTTCCTTCTCTCTTAAGGACAAAGCCTTGGCTTGGTATCAATCTATTCCACAAGGGCGAGTTGGTACTTGGGAAGAGATGACAACCGAGTTCTTGACCAAGTTCTTTCCACCTTCCAAGACCACCGAATTAAGGGGAAAGATTAATGCCTTTGTGATGAGGGATAGAGAAAGTTTGTTCAAGTCTTGGGAGAGATTTAAGGACCTTCTCCTAGATTGTCCGCACCATGGCATACCAAAGATTGAGCTATTAGAGATCTATTTCAAGGGGCTTGATGAAGATAGCCAATTCAAGCTTCAATCTCTTTCCGGTGGGACATTTATGGAGAAGCATGTAGATGATGCTTGGGAGTTTGTGGAGAAGCAAGCTCTAGTGATTGAAAAGTACTCTCATAGGAAGAGCGAAGGAAGAAAGGCGGGAGCGTATGAGGTGAGTGAAGTCACCATGAGCAATTTCAAGCTTGACGCCATCAACAACGAGTTGAAATCCTTGAGAGAGTTATGTACTACCACCTTGAAGAGCCAAGCAACTCCTCAAGCACCTCCAAGAGCTAACTTGTCTTCCAAGGAGGAAGATGTGAATTATATGGGAAGGGGCAACTTCAACAATTACCAAGGCCCAAGAAATTTCAACAACAACCGGCAATTTAACAATTACCGGCCAAACCACAACCATCCCGGATTTTCTTACTCTAATCCGGGTGGAGCCTTGAACCCTCCCGCCTCCACAAGTACAACTCCACCACAAAGAGCTTCACAAGAACCCCCACCCGGTTTTTCTCAACCTTCAAAGGATAGGACCGAAGTCATGTTTGAACAATTGCTAGGAAGATTGAGTGGACTTGAGAGCACCGTCACTTCAATTTCTAAGGCTCAAAAGGTCTTGGAAGCACAAGTCTTTCAAAAGGCGGGTGAAGCACATAGAGATCCGGGGAAGCTTCCCGGAAGAACCGAAGACAACCCAAGAGGCCAAGTTTTGGCTATCACAACAAGGAGTGGGTTGAGTATGAAGGATCCTTTGCCCAAGGACCAAGCTAAGGGGAGTCAAGTAGTGGTAGAAGAGGGAAGAAAGCATGAAGATGGAGGGAAGAGCAAGGATGTAGAGCCAACTTATGTGGCACCGCCTCCATACAAGCCACCACTACCATTCCCACAATCAAGAGCAAGAGCTCGTTTGGACAATCACTTTGGTAAGTTCCTTGAACTAATGTCCAAGTTACATATTAACATTCCGTTCATGGATGCCATCTTAGGAATGCCGGCATACGGAAAGTTCTTGAAGGAAATACTCTCCAACAAAAGGAAGTTGGAGGAGTATGGGGAGATTAGGATGACCAAGAGATCCTCGGAGTTAATCCAAACAATGAAGGAAGCAATGCCTCCCAAGCTAAGGGATCCGGGCTCTTTTTGCGTCCCAATAGGAGTGGGAGATGTGAAATACGAGGCCCTTTGTGATCTTGGAGCAAGTGTAAGCATCATACCGCTTGCACTTAGCAACAAGGTCGGGTTAGGAGAGCCAAAGCCGGTCAAGATGACCCTCTATATGGCGGACCGATCTATCACTCATCCGGTTGGAATTCTTGAGGACATTCCGGTGCAATTGGGAGGATTCTATGTGCCTATCGACTTTGTAGTGTTGGACATTCCGGCGGATTACCCGGTTCCCATCATCCTCGGAAGACCCTTCCTAGCCACCTCCGGATGTTTAGTGGATTGCAAGAACGGGACTCTCTCCTTCAACATTGGAGAGGAGAACATCAAGTTCAAGCTGTCCACAATGATGAAAGGGCCAACCCTTGATGAAGATATCTTCAACATAGTCGAGCAAGAAGAATCTAGAGAAATAGTAAGCTCGATCTTGATCAAGGACCCCTTGGAGAAGGTTCTTACCTTGAGTATGATGGAGGAAGACATTGAAAAGGAATGCAATGAAGAGATCAAAGCCTTGGAGGCCTTGGAAGAGGAGCCAAGAGTTGGATTTGAGAGCCACGAAGAAATTGTGAACAGCTGCAAGTTCCACGGTCGAGATTCAGGTTCCACGGCCGTCAAACTCTCTGGACAACTCCGAGAAGCAAGCTTAGCAAGAACCACGGCCGTGGAAGATGAGCAACCCGTGTTTCCAACCGTGGTTTTCCCTGAATCAGCTCTTGATGGTGATCAAGCTTCTAGGAGCCAAGAAGAGTCTTCTTTTGCCTTGGATTCATCTCATCCAATCTTATTTGGATCATCTTCAACCGATAAAGGTCCTCCCTCACTTGAACTCAAACCCCTCCCTTCTCATTTAAAGTATGCATTCCTTGGTGATAATTCTACATATCCGGTGATTGTTAATGCATGCTTGAGTGATGATGAACTTGCTAAATTGTTGCATGAACTAAGATTGCATAGGAAAGCCATTGGTTATACTATTGATGATTTGGTTGGCATTAAGCCATCTTTGTGCATGCATAAGATAATGATGGAAGATAACCACAAACCCTCTATTGAACATCAAAGGAGATTGAATCCTATAATGAAAGAGGTGGTCAAAAAGGAAATCATTAAGTTGCTAGATGCGGGAATTATCTACCCTATCTCGGATAGTAAGTGGGTTAGCCCCGTTCATGTGGTACCTAAGAAGGGTGGAATGACGGTAGTAACTAATGAGAACAATGAACTAATACCGACTAGGACGGTCACGGGATGGAGAATGTGTATAGATTATAGGAAGTTGAACATGGCCTCTAGGAAAGATCACTTTCCCCTCCCCTTCATTGACCAAATGCTAGAAAGATTAGCTCAACACTCTCACTTTTGCTATCTAGATGGGTATAGTGGATTCTTCCAAATCCCTATCCACCCCGATGACCAAGAGAAAACAACTTTTACATGTCCATGGGGTACCTTTGCATATAGGAGAATGCCATTTGGGTTGTGTAATGCACCCGCCACCTTCCAAAGGTGTATGATGGCTATCTTTTCGGAATACATAGAAAATATTATGGAAGTGTTCATGGATGATTTCTCTGTTTATGGTTCTTCTTTCGATGATTGCTTGGCTAATTTGTCATTAGTGTTGCAAAGATGTGAGGAGACAAATCTTGTCTTAAATTGGGAGAAATGCCACTTCATGGTAAGTGAAGGTATTGTGTTAGGACACTTGGTGTCTAACCGTGGCATTGAGGTTGACAGGGCTAAGATTGAAACGATAGAGAAGTTGCCACCACCTACCTCGGTGAAGGGGGTAAGAAGTTTCTTAGGGCATGCCGGTTTCTACCGGAGATTTATTCAAGATTTCTCTAAAATTTCTAAGCCTCTCACTAACCTACTAATGAAAGATGTTGATTTTGTTTTTTCCAAAGATTGTCTTGAAGCGTTTTGTAGGTTGAAGAACGCCTTGATCTCCGCACCCATCATGCAACCTCCGGATTGGAGTTTGCCGTTTGAGATCATGTGTGATGCGAGTGATGTGGCCGTTGGGGCCGTTTTAGGGCAAAGGAAGGAAGGGCGCACTCATGCCATTTATTATGCTAGCAAGACGCTAGATGAAGCCCAACTCAACTATGCTACCACCGAGAAGGAGTTGTTGGCGGTGGTGTATGCATTTGAAAAGTTCCGCTCGTACCTTGTTGGAGCGAAGGTCATAGTTTACACGGATCATGCGGCGATCCGTTATCTACTTACAAAGAAGGATGCCAAACCAAGGTGGATCCTTCTTCTTCAAGAGTTTGATTTGGAGATACGAGATAAGAAGGGATCCGAGAACTCCGTAGCGGATCACCTTAGTAGACTCCCACCATTGGAGCTTGGGAAAGACAACATCCCGATAGATGACTCATTCCGGGATGAACAATTGCAAATGGTGGAAGAATGTTTGTTCCACGTTGCTAGAGGAAGTGAGCCATGGTATGCCGACATTGTGAATTACTTGGTGTGTGAGGAAGTACCTCCCGGGCTTACATATGCACAAAGGAAGAAGTTCTTCAACGATGTAAGGCACTACTATTGGAGTGAGCCACTTCTATTCAAGAGAGGCCCGGATGGGGCGCTTAGAAGATGCATACCGGAAGATGAAATGGAGAGTGTGATCCGGCATTGTCACTCCTTACCGTGTGGAGGCCATGCTAGCTCACACAAAACGTGTGTGAAGGTATTGCAATCCGGTTTTTATTGGCCTAACTTGTTTAGAGATGTGCAAGGTTTTGTAGCGGCATGTGATGCTTGCCAAAGAACGGGGAACATCTCAAGGAGGAATGAAATGCCCTTGAATAACATCCAAGAAGTTGAGATTTTTGATGTGTGGGGTGTAGACTTCATGGGACCATTCCCTTCCTCATGTGGCAATCTCTACATCCTATTGGCGGTGGACTATGTGTCAAGATGGGTAGAGGCAATCGCCTCTCCTACAAATGATGTCAAGGTGGTGGTGCGGTTCTTCAACCGAGTGATCTTCCCTAGGTTTGGAATGCCAAGGGTGATCATTAGTGATGGAGGGAAGCACTTCACAAATAGGAACTTTGGAGCACTTTTGGCCAAGTATGGGGTGACTCATAAGGTGGCAACACCCTATCACCCCCAAACTAGTGGTCAAGTGGAGATCTCTAACCGAGAAATCAAGGCCATCCTCGAGAAGACGGTGTCTAGGACAAGGAAGGATTGGGCTATGAAGCTCAATGACGCACTATGGGCATATAGAACCGCCTTCAAGACACCCATTGGCACCACTCCCTACAAGTTGGTCTATGGCAAGTCTTGCCATCTTCCGGTGGAAATGGAGCATAGAGCTTATTGGGCCATTAAGTGGCTAAATTTTGACCTCAAGGAGGCGGGAGAGAAGAGATTGCTTGATATCAATGCCCTTGAGGAGCTCCGGTTGGAAGCTTATGAGAATGCCCGGATTTACAAGGAGAGAACCAAAAGATGGCATGACAAGAGGATTATTCCAAAGGAGTTGAGTGAAGGAGATCTTGTCCTTCTCTTCAACTCGAGGCTAAGACTCTTTCCCGGAAAGCTCAAATCAAGATGGACCGGGCCATATGTGGTAAAGAAGATCTTTCCCCATGGAGCTATTGAGATAGGAGGGGAGCATTGTGGAAATTTCAAGGTGAATGGGTATCGCTTGAAGAAGTACATTCCGGGAGCCCCGATAGACATGATTGCCCTGCTTCACCTTGCATAGACGCTCCCGAGCTTGGTCAAGCTAATGACCTTAAAGAAGCGCTTGGTGGGAGGCAACCCATCGGTAACATTTTTCCTTCATTTTTGCTTAGATTTTTCTGTTTTTGTGTGCTTTGTGTGTTTTGTCTACTTCATGTGTATGCTAGAAGCATTAATGGCGTCGGAAGCCTCTTTCGGAAATGATGATGATGAAACCCTCACCAATTATGGGTGGAGCGGACGCGGAACTTGGACGGCTAGCGGTGCCTAGCGCGGGTTTCAAAGCCTGAAGGATGTTTAGAGCTCTCTACCATGGTTGAAAGGATCATCAAACATCAATCCACTTGAGAATTCCCAAATACCATAGCAAACACTTTTACATTGTGAGAACCCTCTTTCACTCTCTTTACTTGTATACCACATTGGGGACAATGTGTTTCCAAGTATGGGGTGGGGTTCGCATGATCCTTTGCATGATGAGCATCTAGGATAAGTTAATATTTGCATGAGTCTTGCATTGTACATACTTAAATCGAAAATCCCATAAAAATCAGAAATTTTAAAAAAATTTTGTGCTTTCTAGGCTTGGATATGATCCTAATGATGAAACTTGTCTTGTGATTGGCTATGAATGGCCTTATGTGTTGAATTGATAAATGCATATGTGGACTTGAACTACTTCTCTTAAATTCCATGAATGACTTGAGATCATGATGATTGCCTAGAATGGATTGAGTATTGAAAGTCGAAATTACATGATAGTTCTTGCATACCTTCTAGGAATGAATGAGGCACTTCATCTTTCTCTACTTCTCATCTTGATCATGATTGCTTGAGCACCTCAATTGATATAAAATCGACCTCCTTTAAACCCATCCGGGAATAGGAGCATGCTAGTGTGTTTGGATGTGTAAAAAGCAAGTGCGGGGTGAAGATGTAATGAAAAGAATGTCGTGAATGGAATGCTGAAATTATTGTGGAAGTGTAGCCAAAATAGGTTTGGGGGCGTTGGTTTAAATGATAAGTAACTCGGTACACTTCACATAATCGGGTGTTGGTGCCTTGCCAAAGTCAAATGAACCAATAGCCCTAACGAGCTTTGGTATGTGTGCCCGGTGTGGATGCACCTCGAAAAAGAGAAAAAGCCCGAGGATGGCTAATCACCGAGGTTTCGGCTATTGTACACCAATGCCATTGTCTCAAAAATGAGTTAAAGAAAAAGAAAAGAAAGCAAGATAGGAAAAATTCACACTTGGGGGAAGTTGATCGAGGACAAGGAAGTGAAGTTAGTAATCTAGATTGGATAGACTCTTGATCTTCTTGACATCTCCGTCCTCCCATCTCATGCATGCTTTTGAGTTAAGTACAATTGTCTTTCCATGCCCTTATTGTTTGATACATAATTGCTTATCCAATTGCCAATGATCATGCTTTTGAGTTAAGTACAATTGTCTTTCCATTTTTCTGCATACATAAATCATGTCATCTCTTAGTCTATAGTTGGGAATTTGCTCGGGGACGAGCAAACCTTAAGTATGGGGTATTTTGATAACACGATTTATAGCATAGTTTTAGGCGTACATTTAGATAGGATTCTCGCTCAATCATGCATTATCTAGCACTAGTCCAATACGTTTTGCACTCAAAACATATATTTTGTCGAGATAGACATCTACACGGACTTGTGTGCGTTTTGTAGGTATTTCGGGAAGTTTCGAGCTAAAACGATGCGTTTAAGGGTCGCTCATTCAGAGGACACGTTTCCAAACTCATTGGAACGCAAGCCAAGGGTTGAGGAGACTCAAGGAACCTTGCCTACACAAGCCATGCACCAAACCACAGCCTAATTGTCCAAGGCAAAGTTTCTGCACAGAATCACGGTTCTCTGAAGAACCACGGCCGTGGAAATGACCGTGGATTTTGCCAGATCCTCGTGACAGCTGTGCCACGACTCTCATGGCCAGCTCATGAAGAATTGGTTATAAAAAGTGGTCCTTGATGGTTGTTTGAGGCAGCGGGGAATTGGGGGGTAGTTTGGGAGCAGCTCACACATTCTCTATTTCTTTAACAAAATATACTCCAAGAAGAAGAAGGATTTTTTCTAGGAAGGAAAGTGCAAAAAGAAGAAGGAAGGAGCCATTGAAGAGGAGAGGAGAAGACACACTTAGCTCTTGTATTTTCGGATTTATTTCTAAGAGATTTATGAACTCTTGAACCTTCCTTGGGAAGGGTTGTAAGTCGTTCTAATTTCATCTTCAGATTTGGATTGTGTTTAAAGTTCATTTGTTCATCTTCTTTCTCTCATTTTCTTGTAATGGAGGTTATGAATCTATGTTTGTTTGCTTTGATTCCCATTATGAATGTTGTAGGCTAGATTGATGTGATTCTAGGGTAAGGAAAGGATGGTTATGGCTAGATCTATGATAGGACGGACTTAGATTTACCTTTGGATGATTTTTGTTTATGAACGTAGCTACTGTTAGAAATCACGGGTAGTTCTTGAAGAACCACGGTCGTGGTTTCTGTAGAACAAACCGTGATTCTTCCTGGTTCGAAGGATCTTACCTTAGATTCATAAAATTGTTGAAACCCTAAGTTTTTTGCTGAGTTTAACCTGCCCTAGGGTGTCCTAGTGTAGCGACTAAGTGTTAGGAGAGACCTACCCGGTAATCCTCGCCCTTAGAATCTAAAATAGCAAAACCTTAGGTAATGGTGAGCCTAATAAGCCGCCATTGGATTAAATGTGCTAGGATAGTTGATTAGGACTTCCCTTTCCGAGACTTACCCGGTAAGGATAGGTTAGATCCCTAATTAAACAATCCGGTTTGTGTTAAATTCCTATCCTTAGGTTCTTAGAGACTTAACCGGTAATGAGACCTTAGGTGTGGATTAGTTAGATCATGAGACTTACCCGGTAATTGATCCCATTTTAGAAACACTTAATCCCAACATATCATAATCAATCCAAAGAATGAATAGATAACTTGAGTTATATGCCATAACCAGAATTTCCAACCCCTAGAATTCGTCTTCCCTTTCTCTTGATCAATATCTTGTTTGATTTGTTTATTTGTGCTAATCTTCCGATTTTGTTTGATTGATTGTTTGCATGCATTTGATCTTTGATGTGATCACCTAAAAACAACCAAAACAATTGAGATTTTCTTCCTTTATTTTCTCCTTTCCTTTAGACTTAGATCTTGCTAAATTCAATCACAACTTAACCCAATTTCACCTTAGTCTTTGTGTTCGACCTCGGAATACTTATCTTGCTACTTACGTCCCGTACACTGCGGGTGCGCTAGAAGTTAGGATAGTTATAACGAGTATAAATTTAAGGCTTATTGCGTACACACTTTTTAGCGTAACAAAGATCTAAGGATATGACATGACCTGTTTGGTTGTCACAGACAATCCCTTCCCAAGAACAACATTTCTTCGCATCATCACGTGAATTCCAAGAGGAAAGCTTGCTATTATTCTGAGAAGATAATGCAAAACTTGTTTTGAAATCGAGGAGGGCAAGTCTCTCTCTTTCTGTGCACCCTTTGGTGTATCCAAGGATGGTGAGTAGAGTTAGAAGGAGAAGTATTTGGTTGAGGATGCTCAAAGAAAGATGATTGAAGCCCATTTTCATGGTTTGTGATCTTCAAGGAGAACATTGATATGTGGCTATACATTTATATATTAACAAGTTGTACCACATGACAGCAATGGGTCTGAAGCAGAAGAAGGAGATGCCCAAACATCACGACACTCATAATCCATACAAATCAGTCATCCACCAATCTACGTCGACCCTCCAAACATTTACAAAGAAACCTTAATATTTCCAAACATTTACAAAGAAACCCTAATTTTTGAAAATCTTAGGGTTTAGGCCTATCTTTTTATGGGCATAATATTTCCAAACATCAGTAGGCAAAACTAAAAACTGAATTTACATCTTCTCGTATAGGGCAATTACATCTATTGGAAAATTTAATATATTGTTAGATATCAATGTGGGTCGCATCATAAAACAGCTTGTGAATGAGAAAACAAGAGGAGACTTTGAATATATAAGATGAACAACTGACAACTCCAACCTCACATTTTCAATCACAATACATCAACAATACAGCAACGTTACCTTTAATTGTGTCCATGTATTTTTTTTCCAAAAAAAATGGAAATCGACTTAACATATATGAGATGATATATTTTTTATTATTATTTATTGAATTCTCTTGCAATATTAGTTTTGGCAATCCTTTTGAGTTTTGATGACAAATTTGAGCATACATCTTGTTTGCTAAAACAACGTACGCTCATTTGTGTTCCACCAAGCAAACTTATGCTAACTAGATCGAATGTGTATTAGCTGAGCATTTTTTTTCAACAATTTAGGTTCTGTTTGTTTTGATAAAAAATAGTTCATGAAACGGATTCTTATCAAACCAATTCATCAATAATTTGTTTAGTAATGAAATAAGGACCCGTTTGGCTTAAACTCCGGAATCGGAATCGGAATGGAAACGAATTTAGTCCATATGTATATCCTTATTCACGAATTTAGTCCATAAGAACTATGCTTCAACACATAAAAATGTCCAAAATTCAAGGAAGAAATCATTACGTCCAAGTTACATCTTTTTTATTAATCTAACCTTGATTCATGAGAATGTGGATGCAAAAGAACAAACTTTTGTCATTCGCTGATGCCTTGATGATGGTTGCAGCCTAGCAAGACCAATGAAAACCGATTCGACAGTCGAACGTCTTTGTGTTGATACCAGAAGAGCTTCGTTCTTTCAGAAGATCTCCATTATCTCCAAGACGAAGTTACTACAAACAGGGCAATGGCCTTTCTGAACCCACATCTCTCTAGAACACATCCTACAATAAGTATGCCCACAAACAGGCAAAATGGTGCCCTTATGCTTAACCAAACACACACAACAACAAACCTCAACTCCTTCCTCATCTTCTTCCTCTTCTTCCTCCTCCTCTTCCTCTTCAGCAAACCTGTACTTAGGCCCATCAACTCCAGCTTTCCGATCAGTCTCCTCCAACAAATCCATCAGTGACATCGCCTCTGCCCCTCCCGATTCTTCTTCATCGTCCTCCTCGTCATCGTCATCACCTTTGACCACAACCACCTGTTCAGGAGGAGCCTCTTCCAATTCCCTTCTAAGACTGAGCCTAGTCTCTTCCCTCTCAGCCGCCAACACTGCAGACAACCGGCTATTTTCTGCAGCACCGTCTTCATCTCTCGTAATCACATTCACATCGTCTGCTGCCACGGCTTCGTCGCCGAACGAATCGGACCGGCGAATAGACGAGTTCCGGAACGATTTCCGATTCGCCAGTTGCCGACCGCTCGGAACGTCGACATCTGACTTCGGGATCGGTGTAGATGACATCGATCTTGACTCAATTTTACAGTGAATCTATGCGGTTGAAATCGGTTAATTTTTCGTCAATTTCGAACCAAAAAACAATACGGATCATCTCGATCGGGAACCTAATTCCTCTCGTATGTTGATTCGGACAACAACGCATACAACCACCATCACAACCACCGGATATATGGAAGCTGAGATCTAGATCTTGCTTGCATTCACTACATCCGATTGATACTGTAAATTCTCAGAGAAATTAGAAAGGCAAAATCCAAAGAGTGAAAGGTGAATGCTCTTTAGATATGAATTCGTCTGGATCAAAATTGCGAACATCTGTGCGTTGATTATGTGATTCTCTTGGCTGAAATCGAAGGGGTATTCTGAAGATTAACGAGTCTCGTGACCCCATTCTTTGCGGGATTGAACTCATGACGGTCAGATCCTAGAGCCCCTATTTTTTCCAGCTTCTTATGTATCCCACCTTTTAATTTTCAAATTTGTTTTATTTTGTTTCTTTAATTAATCATTTAAAAAGGGTTTTTTTTGAGGCTTGCTATTCTCACCCCAAAATAGTCAAAATCAAATGAAATTGTCAATTTGATTATAATGCTGTGATGATTGTGTCTTAACCATTGATTTTTGAAATGTAATGATGCATGGTGGCATTTATTTATGAATTGGTTTAGTTTTAGATTTATTTCGTTAACGGAATCGAAAATCGTATTGTTTTTTTTTTAAATTTCGTTAGCGGAATCGATCGGTTTTTATTAGTAAGTAATGTGTGTGCATGTATATATAAATAATAATTTTTAAAGTTGTATACCTTTTTTTTAATCTCGTTAACGGATCGATAATTGTATCAGTTTTCTAAAATCTCGTTAGCGGAATCGATTGGTTTTGATTATTAAGTAATGCTTGTGCATAGACTCCAATTTTTTCTAATGTATGCCTTGTCCATTCGAGTCTTCTTGCTCCAATAACCGCAATTTGCCGTTCTTCTATTCCGGCCTTGTTGCTCCGAACCGAACCCGATTCTCCTACTTCTTTATCGGGTCTTTTTAATCCTAATTCAACTCCATGTTAACTAACAATTTAAGCCTTGTTGTTCCGAACCGAACCCGATTCTCCTACTTCTTTATCGGAAATTTTTAATCCTAATACAACTTCATGTTAACTAACAATTTAAGTTGTAGTTGCTTATAGAAAAGGGAAAGCACATTATAGCTTCTACCAAGGAACTTCTCGTTGTTTTCATGGCATTGCATTTAGTGACGGACATTGTGTTCTCGAATAGAAGGTAAGGGACGATGAACGGGAATATCAAATTTTCCTTTTTTACAACTCCAATCTGTAAGAAGACATAAAATTAGATTTCAAAATGAAAACAAGTCTCGTAAAAATGAGTCATGTCACCCAAATGTCGTATAAACTTAAGGATAATGTTTTATCACCATCGAGTTGTAAACTTCAGGCAAGCAAACACGGTCTCTTTGTTGTGCTTGTCTCCATGATTGTGTGACTGGGGGTGCATGTGCACAAGAATTGAACATATTAAACAATTCTTGAACTTCATCCATTGTAGGTGGATATCCCCGGCTTTGGATTTGTGTCACCCTGCCTCCAATTTGCATGTGTCGTTGGACACGACTTGTGGAAAAAGAAGTCGTTTGTAGATCCGGAAGAATCCAAGACGACTTGAGGACATACGGTGACAGTTTGTTATGTACCAAAGCATGTATCCTTCTTCATCTTGTCATTGAACTACCACGAATAATACATTACGCAATTGATTGGATATTGCCTCCAATCGGAAGTTCCACGTGTGCCACACAAGATCAAATTCCAAGTTATAATGTCCAGAGTTTCGGCTTCTCTCCAAACGCAACGGGTGAATGGGTTCCACGGGAATCTGCTGAACTCGACCAAATTGACGGGTGACCATGTCTGGATGATATGGCTCGATGAATGGACCTAACTGGATTGTACCCTGTACATAGATGTTGGGTCCAATGCAGCTAGGTCGTATAGTTCTCATACGACCTCGCTCGCATCTAAACCCTCAGTTTGCGCCATATAACGACCTAAGCGGTCATCTGACAACCGCAATGTTTTGTCCGCCTCGAATTGGGCTCCAATGGGTACGTCTTGACCTATAGACACTCCTTGGACTCTTGCTTGGAAACATGGAAAATGCAAAGAAATTCAGTGTTGCATATGAATATTTAACATTGTATGTGTTAAATATGATTGACATAACAATGTTAATTATAGTCAAATTATAAATAAATATTTTAATTACCTTGAGAAGGACGGTGAACCCGGTCATTTGATGTGTTGTTTCCCGAGCAGCCTTACCCATTTGTCGGTATAGGTAGGCAAGAGTGAGCGTCCCCTAAGCTGTCCCCCAAGCCGTCTCCCATGTTTGACAACCGAGGTGCGTCTGAAACATTGGCTATCGTGCTGCTTTCTTAGTCGTCCATGTTGCCTAATGAGAGAGATTCAGACTCGATCTTCGCGCTTTTGCTTCTCAGCCGTCCGATTTGAATTTCTCAAAATTGATCAAACACGAACAATCTCCGCGAGCTCTTCATCAATATTAATTGCGACTTCCTCACCACCAACTTTGCTCGTATATTTAAAATATTCTTCATATATTCACAACGTTAATTTATAAAATTTTGATTCGTTTGTCCAATCTTTTAAAATTTTAAAAGATATTATGTCGTGGTTACGATCAATGTTTGGAAGTAGGCGACAAGGGTCTCTGAATCAAAGGATAGACCTTAACGCACCTCCAATCCCGGTAGTTCTTAACCGGTTTAAATTTTATTTTACTTTGTTTAACTAGTTCAACCCGTTTATTTTGTTTAACCCGTTTATTTAGCTTTTTTATATTTGTTTAACTCGTTTAACCCATTTATTTTGTTTAACCCGTTTATTTAGCTTTTATTATATTTGTTTAACTCGTTCAACCCGCTTATTTTGTTAAATCCGTTTATTTATATTTTGTTATTTGCTTAACTCGTTTAACTCAATCTTCGCGCTTTTGTTAAATTTTATCGGTTTATTGATTTATTTTGCAAAAAGTATTCTACCGATTTGAATTCTCATAGTATATTGTTTACGCACTACTACAACACTTTTATTGAAAACAATAATTAAAATATTAAAACATTTATTTTCTGAATAATGCTTTTAACTTTATATAAACTTAAAGAATAATACATTCTTATTATGATTTTTTTTCAACTTTATTAAGATTTAAAATTTTACGTACGCGTAAACAAAACTACAAAATGTTAGTAACATTTTAAATATAAGACACACAATAGTTAAAATATTAAAACATTTATTTTCTAAATAATATATGTTTTTAACTTTAACGTTACTGTTAATGTTAATAACATGATTAAATAGAAGTTTTAAACAAGACTATAAAATATTAGTAACAATTTAAATATCAGACACACAATAACTAAAATATTAAAAACATTTATTTCTAGAATAGTATACTAGTAACATTTTAAGTATAAGATACACAAAATGCTAACTTGCTCCAATACACAAAATGTTAAACCACCCAAAAACACACAAATGTTAAATTAACTTCAAAAATATAAAAGGAAAAAAAGAGGTTAGATGCACACTTCAAAAAAAGGAGGTTAGCTGCCAAAACAAAGAGGCTATACGTACAACCATTGCGTCGGGGAGAAGACAGAGCCGACAAACACTTATTCGCTCCTGCAGTGCATCGGGAACTGAGGCTAATTTGGGGTGCAACTAAGATGCCCCTTTTTTTTCTATGAAAAGCAAAGTGATTCTTTGTTGTTGGATTTTAATGAACAATCAAATCTTCATTATCCAACATCTAACTCCACTAAGGAGTAACCGAGTAAGGATATAAGGAAGAGAAATACATAATCGAAATACATAACGATCAAATATTAAACATAATTCAAGTTATGAAAAGATATAGTTAGAATAAATTTTACTCAATAATTTTCATAAATCAATGAAAATAAGCATTTTAAAATTTCTAGAAAACGCTAAACAAATATTTGATGCTTTCTAGTAAAAGTTTTTGTCTAAAATCTCATCAAATATAATATACGTTGTAATAATTGTAATGGTAACTGGTAAGTACATTCTAAAATTTGAAGTTGTAATATCTAACACCCTAAATTCTGATTTTAATCTTACTTATTAATTCAAAATTATAACAGCCAATAATTCATAATCATAATAACTTTGAGGTGATTGACCAGAATGTTATTTTACAATATTTTTAATTAGAAATTTTAAAATGGAGAGATATATGGAGTTTTTCTCTATCCACCTCTTCTTTAAAGTTAAGATGAACCCTAATTTGACCGGAAAAAGTGTTAAACAATGTTATCCACATCTTATTCGTAAATGTAGATCAACAAACTAAGCAGCCAACATCACATCAATTCATATATATATTCTTACTCGCCTAAGATCTTTCAAAATAAATTTTCTTTAAAATCAAAATAAAAAATAAATAAGGAACTTTCCACCAGAAATGGGATTAGAACGACGGTACCCTTTGGGCAGCCTCCTCCTGGTGGCGGCATTGGCGGTGCTGGTGGCATTCCCCGGTGGAGTGGCCGGAGAATCCTTTGATTCGTTATTCAACATTTTGTACGGCCATAAGCAAGTCAAACCTAATGAAGGAGGAAAGAACATGGAGTTTGACATGGACAAAT
Source organism: Fagopyrum esculentum (assembly GCA_033239045.1). Lineage (NCBI taxonomy): Eukaryota > Viridiplantae > Streptophyta > Magnoliopsida > Caryophyllales > Polygonaceae > Fagopyrum > Fagopyrum esculentum. Next base: position 103,819,225 of record BSUD01000006.1, on the reverse strand, counting down.
CAACAGGTTTTGTTATAGCAAAATTAGGGGAATTTAATTGCATTAAATCGTGTTAAGATAATTAATTAGTTTGGTCACGTAATTGGGTATTCAGGATCCGGGTTCAGGTCTAAGCTTGAATATACTTCCGGGTCATTTGAGATGAAGATCAAGCTTCCAACCGTAGTTGACTCAAAGGGTGTCATTACAACCTATTATGTAAGTTTAGAGATAACAAAGTTAACTTTATTAGTATAATATTACAATGTTGCAATGAAGTGATGCAAAGATTGTTGTGTGATGATTTCAGTTAACTTCCCTTGAAAAGAATCACACAGAGATTGACCTTGAGTTCATCAGTGGAAAGCTCTTGCAAACTAATTTCTACATTGACGACGTTGGTGGTAGAGAACAAAGGCTTGATTTGTGGTTTGATCCCTCTGCGGATTTCCATTCTTATCAAGTCATTTGGAACCCCACATTTGTAGGGTAAGTACTTCCAATTACACCTAAACGCGTTGAGCAATAACTTAGAAAATACGATTGGTACGATTAAGAAAGTGAATTAGTTTGAAGCGAGTTGAGATTTTGAAAGAGAGTTGGTTAAATTGCAGAATATACGTGGACAAGATCCCAATCAGGTTCTTCAAGAAAAAACCAAACGAAACGTTCTTGTTAAAGCCCCAATACCTAATGGGAACCCTATGGAGTGCACCGGATTGGGCCGGAAACGTGGACTGGGCCAAAGAGCCATTCAAGGCCTACTATGGAGGCCCATTCAAGATTGAAGGGTGCCCAAAGGGTTCAAAGCCAGATTGTGACACTAACAGTTGGTGGGGCAAGATTCAAGAGTTGAACGCCAAAGAGAAGGCAGATTATGCCACGTACAAGAAACATGTCAACTACGATTACTGCACCGACAAAAACAGGAAGCCACCAATTCCTAATGACTGTTAAACCTCTCAGATTTTATATTCTAGTCTGCAACAGCTTTAGTAACTGCAACATTTGTAATTTAGCATGGGTCCCATTTTGTAAGCATATGCTACTTAGTTTTCTCACTTTTTTCCAGAAGCATTTGTTATTAGGAAGTTAAAATAATAAATTTCTATAATAAACTTGACACTTGAATAGATTAGAATAGCAGATAATAAGGTCAGCTTAATACCAACAACAACATTCAGTATGAGTATATGACAGCATGTGGTTGTGATGATAGTAATTCAGAATAAGCAAGCGGTAAACTATTTCAATTTCCATCTCTTTACAAATATTAGGCAGTTTCATGTTCTGGTATGCTCGAAATCAGATCAGTTCGCTTAGATTACGTACAGGTAATGGATGTTCATAGGTAAACCATAATCTATGCCGCCTATACATGTTATAAAACCAACTGTTGTGCTATGTCCAAGCTGAATATTCCACGCCTTTTTATAAACCTCTGCGTAATCATATATCATTCATAATTTAGAGTCGAGACAATTGAATATTAGTATAGCTGACGAAAATAGAATCTACCTGGGCTCAAAATGCAGCAGTTGATCACCAAAACTGTGATCAAGCTGCAGCTGCCATTTGTTATGAAGATTTCGTCTTCATGCTGAAAGTTTTAGGCTAAGTTGCTTAGCCTTTGGGAACCAGACCTGCGACTCCTCAGCCAACAGTTTGTTCCTTGCTGTTTATAACCAAAAAATTATAAATAATAATAAGAACACGGTATAGGGATGATTTGAGCAAGCAACATGAATCAGAGGAGCCGATCAAACTTCTCCATTTGAAATGAGTCAAATATCTCCAAGAAAGTTACTTGCTTTCATAGAATATGTTTTCATCTTTATATTATATACCACTTTGGTACAAATAACATTCTATCATTACGCCTACTTGGCTTCAGAGAATATGTTTTCCTCTTGATATTATATATAAACCACTTGGGTACAGATAACAAACTATCACTACGCGTCTACACCTACTTGGAATCATAGAATATGGTTTCCTCTTGACATTATATACCCACTTTGGGTACACAGATATCATATATCACTACGCGACTACGCCTACTTGATTTCACAGAATATATTTTCCTCTTGATATTATAATAGACCACTTGGGTACAGATAACATACTATCACTACACCGAAATCCACAACAACCCTTTGCAACTTCTTAATTGTGACAAGCGCTGATGGGTACAAGATAACATATCGAATATAATGCAGACACCAGGACCAATATCACTAATTTTTTAAAATACAAAAGTTGAAAAGTTATAAACTGCAGATGGAGTGATAACTTGCAAAAGATGATATACTACTCTGCAGTATATATTAGAGAGATTGGAACTTACATTCAGGCTTTCTTCCTTCAAACATTCTAGGGATTGAGCAAGCTCTACCTGCTTCGATGCAGTGGCAAACAGGGCCTATGAAAAAAAAATGGGATTACAAAATGAAACAATCCTTCAAAATGAAGATATCATTTAAATGGCTCACCTTCTTCGTTTTCTGTAAATCATATTCGATTGATTTAATTCGACTCAAGGACTCAGCAATCATGTCCTCCTTGTCTGGAGGGATCGTCGTAGGTTTGTTAACAAGATCTGTGACCATAGCTTCTAAATGTTGAATCCTTTGCCAACATGGATGAAGCTTATCTTCTTCAGTTTTTGCACCCTGTGTATCCCGACTCACTATTTTGTTGTGCTGCTTTAACAGCTTCTCTTCACGTCTGACTCGAAAGACTTTTCCCAAGATGCGAAATAAAGTATACACACAAGCCAGAAGTTTTATAGCGATATTTGTTGCTGAACTTCCCACAAGAGAAATGAATTTCAACGAGACCTGCTCAGTATCAGGTACACCACCTGGTGAGAACAACACATGAAGGTATTAACAATATTTCCATTTCAGTACATGCAAGCAAAATGAAAAATCCAGTAAATAAGATATGGCTAGAGTAGAATAATTGCTGTTTTAACTTACTAGCGGTGTGAGCATCTTCAGCTGTAGCTTGAGTAATGAATTGCTCCTTCCGCCCACCAGGATATGATGATGTGCCAGTACTCTGATATGGAAAAGGATCAAAGAAAGGACACATTCATTGAAATCCAGAATGAGATGCAAAAATATTAAATTTTAAAAAGAGAAAATTCAAATGAAAGAACTTATATCACTCGCAAGGCAAGAATGTCGTCACAAACTTTCTTTCTTTCTTTACCTCATCGAGAGGAGAGACCTGTTGCGTCATTTTGGGCAAGACTTGGCCCACATTTGGAACCAATTCAAGATAGAAGGAACCACTCCTCGCAGCCTGCACACAAATAAGAGTTTACTTTTTAAGAACACACATCATGAAAGAAAACATCAAGTCAAAGATACCTCTGGTATGTACCTTTGTAGCAAGTAGCTTGGCCTTTAGATCTTCATAATCAGAACTAGTGGTTCTCTTCAAAAACATAGTTTGTTGAACATGTACCAACTGCAATATTACTAATAATTAAATCATCTGGCATTAAGTACCTAAAACCATGTTCTAATTGAGAGTTTCAAAATGTTAACCAATAAGCAAAGTAGTCGACACATACTTTCATAATTTCTGGATCTTTCCATGGTCCTTTCTCAGATCTAAGGCACCCACCCTCACCTGGGCATGAACAAGATCCACCTAGGAAATCTGGCAATTGTCTGCTCAAGACACTATAAATTAGTTATTGAAAAATAAAACAGCGTTCCTTTGAACAACAATAAGGTTGACAAACATACCCTTCGTCTATAAATTCCTGTAACTTATGCTGAAACTTGTTGCCTAAGACCTGCAGAAACAGCAATAACCAGATCAAGTAATTTCAGATATATCAGCTCCCTTGAGATGAAAGATGCTGTTATCTTACATGTATCTTTGAGGTAGTGCGTGGGTCAAGAAAACCCTTAGCTGTATTCCATAGCAGCTTGAATCCACTACCAGCATTAACAATAAACATCTGATGCAATGTCTGCATGGAATGGAGATGGCAGTTAGCATCAGTATCAACGCAGTATCTATCCTTAAGCTACTGCAGTAAGTATTTCACCTCAGGATAGTTGTCACCGTCAATTTTTTGCATACGCATAACAAGATCATGAGCGACCTTTCCGAAGCTCATCCAGTTCTGCATCATTTATAGTGAAACATGAGGTTATATGTCTGTACTTGAAAGATAGTTCATGAATACATCACCGGTAGAGCAATACCAGTCCATGGACATCCAAAATAGTAATGGTTGAATCAATATGCCTCTTTGCAGCAATGGAGCATGCAGGGAACTTTGAAGCAAAAGCCTTCTCAAAACCCTGAACATGGTACTTCAAAAATCGATCTACAGACGTGACATGCATAAGCTTACTAGGCTCAACTTTGCCAAGGCGTTCAATATAAACGGGTCGTCCTTCCTTATCTACGCCGTGATAACCGTGGGGATAGTAACGTTGCACATCTTCATATTCATCGTACGTGAAATCCTGAATAATTACAATAATATTCATATGAGCAGACATATATGAAGTTTGTAAAGTCTCCTAGGGATCATATTTCTCTCTTTTTTCAGTTAGATAATAATTTGTACCCCTTCCAAAATTGAAGATGAAAAGCACAACACTAAGCAATGAAAGTTGAAGCAAAATGTGTCACTGTGCTACATGGATTGTAATGTTGCTTACAGCAAAAGCAAATGAAAATTTTAGAAACTTAAGTCGGAGACAAACAAAGAAGCAATGGTCCTGTGCATCCATCTACCATTTATGAGCATATTACGCCAAACTATTGTCTTAGATTAACAATGAAAACTCTAGTCTGACTGATAGCCTGATACAAATGCCTTAAAGAACCAATTTATAAGATAGCTGATCCTATTGATGCTTACTTGGATAATAGTGTCTACTCCATTTTCTCTCCTCCATTTAATCATTTCTTCCCACATGTGAAGAGTTTTATCAAGGTCAAACTTCCTTGCCTTCAGAAACCTGCAAAAAAAATTGCAGATTCATTTTAACCCTAAAAGAGACACCAATATTACAATTCACTAATAAAACCAGTAAGAGCATATACAAGCTTGAATAGGACAAGAATGAAATGCTAATTGCTAAGGTCCATGTTGTGGAACTGTTTCTAGGATGCCCAATTCCATAAACAGCTTGTATCAGCTTTGATTTCATTAAATTTGTTTGGGTATTTGTGATGCCAATTGCCAATAAATTACTTGTAGCTGCAGTACTCTCAAATTGCAAGAAATAAATTAAACATACTATCAAACAAAATTTTGAAAAATCTCAGCAGCATATGTATTACTCACCTCAGCATTGTGTGATAATCATCATGAGTTGGGGGTAGCAGATCTCTCTCAACCAAAATATGGCGAAATGCATTCACAGCATCCTCCTCCTCAGCATTTCGTATATCTTCCATTTCGAGAGCTGCAAACTGACAATGGGCAACTTGTCTGCAACGCTTCTTGATACCATGTGTCAATTTTGTGGAGGCATTCACTGCCTTCTTCCTGAAAGTCTTGATCCTTGTCCTGCGAGGCTCATCCTCTGAAGTCTCAATATCAGATTTCCTTCCTCTATCGTCCTCATGATAGGCAAGGATCTCACCTAAAGCATCATTTTTAATTGAATTATAACCAAATAAGAGAAATCAAGGGAAACCTAGAAAAGCTAGCAGGATCCATTTCTTTAAAATTGCGACCCAAGTTGATGATGATGAAATACCTGGCATTGCTGGTTGTGTGAGCAGATGAAGACGCTAGTGTATCTGAGATCAAATCCAGTAGAATCCCCAAATTAAAAAAGCTGATTTCACAGATCTGAAAGCAATTACGGAAGGAGCTTGCCGCTATAAAAAAAAAATGGGATAGATCCAGTCAGTACCCACTCACGAAACCTAAAAACAAGATTAAAAGAAATCAGCAAAAGACGGGAAAGAAGAAGAGCCCCATTAGAAAGAAAAGGAATCAATCACGAATCGCGACACAAAAGCATAAGCAACTACTAAAAAGGAGCAAAAGCCTCCAGAAAACAATCTTCTCCTTCTTTCTAATTTGTACAATCTCCATAATTTCCTTTGTAATTATCACGCAATGAAGCGGAAGCAAACAACATGGTGACAAAACGAATAGGCAAAAAGAATCGCCACAGACCTGGGAGGAGAAAGTAAGCAAAATGGAATTAAACGCGGCATTAACTCATTCCGAAAGCAGAGCTTAGCTGAGCATCAGAAAGAAGGCATCATCATCATCTCTCTGAAAAAGGTGAGCGTAAAGAATTGCTGGTAATACGGTCGACGAAATGACACAGAGAGCAAGAAACTGGGCGAACAGTGTGAATGTAAAGATGAGAGGTAGCTTTCAAGCAACGGAGCGTCGCTATCAGAGATTCAGAAGCGCAGAGAGAGAGAGAGAGATTTTAGCAGAAAACGGAGGCGTCGAGTCGAGGTTAACGGAGGTGAAAGATTCGGGGGAATCACGCAGGATGCGTGAACAGAAGGCTTTATTGCACGGCTCGTAATCTCGTGGGATGGCTTTTAAGACGGCCGTTTGTTAACGGTGAGGGAATGAGGAGACATTGGCCGTATCGGTATTTATTGATTTTGAGTTTTGTTTCGTTTTTTTCTATGTTTGGAGTCGTACGGAGTTTATGGGTTTGATTATTCAGTGTCGTAATTTGATTGGACTGTTCCGAACCTTTTTTCACCACAAGGTTGTATTGCGTATGGGAACATTATGCATGCCAACATGCATCATAAATGCATGCAAATTCAATATAAATCTTACTAAATATATACGTTGTATAATTTATTCCAATCTATAATTTAATAAATTATGATACTTTCACTTAAAATACTGTAATTTATTATATAATATGTTGTAATATACTATATTTAGTTTATTTTAAAAAAATTGTGATTTTACAATATAATCCAGGTTAGAAAACTTCCTTGCGTGAAACTATCAAAAAACAATTTGGTCAATTTTAAAATTAAAGGTAGCCCACTTTGACAAGCTATTTATATATTGTAACTTGATTAGACTCTTACATGTTAACTTAAAAGACAAACTAGTTTGGGATGGTATGTCCTAACTAGTTACTATATATAGTTTGGTTTGAAATACAAGGCTAGTTAAGCGACGAAGCATGCACGCTTTTGATATGGTCTAAAATTATTACGTACCCTCTTTAGTTAACTCACACGTAAAGAGTGTTCGAGCATATGGGTAGTGGAGAAAGCGTGTGACAAGTTGGGATGGAGTCAATGACTTACCCAATCAAGATACCAAAGCAAGAGGGTGTTTCCAAAGACCTAAATTAAGGTGGCAAATTGATAGGTAATCGACGGGTATCCAAATCACCTGATCCGTAAAAGCGTGTGAAAATCCGAAAAAGTCGAGTGAACGATGGATAAGTGATAGAAGGGTTTCACCCACTCATCCACCGACCCACCCACTATCATGCCTAGCTTATAGAGTTAATGTGCTCTTAACTTATGCTTGAGGTTGTAATCGGGTTATTTAAAAAGTGTTTGAATCATTTCGGTTTTAAGTTTGTTGTGTTGGGTTCGATTTGGGTTGGTTCGAGTTGCATGTCAAAACAAGTTACGGTGATCAAACTCATTCGAATCGGGATTTGTGTTTTGGCAAAGAACATGTCTTAATTTGGTTCAACTAGGTAGGTTTTATAGAGCTTTATATACATTAAGGGCCCGTTTGGTTTAAACTTCTGAAGCGGAAACGAAATGAAAAAAATCTAATCCATAAGTATATCCTTGTTCATGAAACTTTAGGGAATCATTCATTGTGGTTTGAACTAATTGAAGTAAATTTTGATTACTTTTGATATCTTATAGGAAAACAAAATAGAATAATTCTAAAAAAAATCATAAACAATTATACATATGAACTAAATTCATCTATATTCCGTTTTTATTTTCGGAGTTAAAACCATACGGAGTATAACTAGATTCGTAAATTTCTTTATTCTAAAAAGGAAATAGACAAACAAAAAAAAAGTGCTAAATAGATCTCCCACATGTGTGTGGTACGTGTTGCTATTATGACATTGTCTACGGCGGAAAGCGTTACATACGGTTCTACTTTAATTTGAAGCGTTACAAAATAGGCCAAATTCAATGGTCCTAAGTTGACATTATTGTGAATTGTATAAAGTAAGGTTCCTTTAGAGGTCACTTGCCTCATAAGTCATTATACAACTTAATTGGTGACATTTCTTCATTTGGCATCTCCTTTATACTCTCCTGCATAAGCATAATATATGGTTGTTCTCGTCGATAGTGATCATACTGTCGTCATTTATCTCTCCCAAACAAGCCCAAATTGAATTGTTATTGTAAAAATAAAATGAAAAGGCATAAAGAATCATTACAATATTTAAAGAGGAAAAAAAAGGCATAAAGACATCAAACAATATGATAAATATTCCATGTAATACAATAATCTCCCAACGTCTAAAAAATTAACACTTTATTCTTTTCATTTCATAATATTTGTTTTTGTATGTTACATACGTATCTCATGGAGTAGATACTATTTTGAATGTAAAAGATCGAACATCAATCTAAACCTAAATAATATTATCTTCTGCATATATATACTTTATTATATTGTGTAGTTAATTTAGACAGGGTGTGATTTATGAATTAAATATTTAGAAAATGTGGAATATAAATACCAATAAAGTATATTATTAAATTATAGATTAAATGTTAGGAGAGCACATAACAGAATATTAAAAATATAAATTGTTAAAGTATGAAGTAAATATTAATAAAATAATAGCTTTTAAATTGTTGTATATTTGTATTCCGAGACACGTATATATCTCAATATGGGTAATATTATTTTTTAGGAAATTTGAATTAGAACCTTTCAAGTTGGATCTTTTAAACATAAAAATTTATGAAACAATTTGGTTTATTAGGCTTTTTCTAGTTTTGTGTATAGTAAGTGTACCCCTTGAAAGAAGAGTGTGTAGAGTTTGAGAATAAATACAAAAGGTTGGGGTATATTTACTTAATTGAAACATTAAAAAGCCTATTTACTACTATAGTTTTCAAAAAGGTCTAGTTATCAAAATTGCCCAAAATTTATTTACGGACCTTATACACTAGACTTGTAACAATGTCAACAAATACGTCATTTTATCCTTAATTTTCTCTATCTTTATCTAGAATTTTATGGGTTGGAAGTTTGCATTTGGCCTTTGGCAAGAAGCTAGTTAGTAGAGTATTGTATGGTCAAACTTATTGATGAGTAATATTAAGAAATTTAAAAGGAAATAATGAGTAGTGTTTGGTCCAGCTAGGTAGTATATATAGGATGGTTAGTGTCGGGTAATGAAGTTGCAGTATGATTATAACAAGTCTATAGCAATGGTTGCAACGTGTGTGGTGTTGCCAACTTTGGATAAAGTCAATGATGAGAACAAAGCATCACTGGCTTGTACAAAAGTCGTCCAAGATCTATGCTTAGATGTCTTCTTTTGGAGCTTTAACCCACTTTTTTATGAGAAAATAGACTCCTACATGTGAACTTGCCTAAGTAATGCTAAAGATCTAAGATTTAAAACGCTTTTTTCATGACCCGGACAACTTTTGAGAAAAATACATACCAAACTTCAAATTACCACAACTAATGTCCTCGTTGTGATGCCCCTAGATCATGGCTACACATGATACACCCCGGTTCGGCCTCTCCGGCCCGTACGTCTCGAAAATGGGCGGGTTCGGACAAGATGGAAACCACCTCAACTGGGTCGAAAAGTCCGACAACCGGACTGCTCCAAATTAATATTTAAAATATAAATATACTGGCTTTTAAATTATTGTAAATATAATATAATATTAATTATAAGTACATAATATATATATATATATATATATATATATATTACGTAATGTATAACAATATGTATTTTTGTATAATTTTCACAATTATATATCAAAACAAAAATAAATAAACAAAAAAAAAATCTAAAAAGGGTTGTCGAACAGATACAGATAGAAGACCAAGCCCGCATATGGGCTCGGCTCGGACAAACGGGTAAAAAAATTCCAAATCCGAAAAATAGCACCTTTATTCATGACCCGATTGCTATTAACTAAAGAGTTGTAAACAAAATAAAAGATGAACAATATCACGTCAAACACTAATAAAACGAAACAAGGGAAGGACAAAGAGAAAAAAGACGATAGAAAGTTGGGAATTACAGAAAATAATAGTTGAATCACTATACTTGAACTCGGTAGAAAAATCATCTAGATTTAATTACACATTCATGACATTCAATTTACTTATTGTCAACGAAAGTCGCAAGGCGTTGGCGCCCAAATCGATCACCGTTGGATGGGGCCAACGTTCTCTTTTTTTCCGAAAAAAACAGTTAAATGGGTAAGTGGATCAATTAAGCCATTTTATTTTATATTAAAAATGGTATTTTATGGGTTTTGAACCGATAGTCCCACCTTGCTATTATTAGGATTTTTTCTTAAATAATAATAAAATTAAATTAAATTCTAAGATTAGGCACGGAGTAAAACTTTTTACGAGAATGAGAAGGAATTAGGGTCGGAACAGACCTGTAGTTTCAAACTACGGGTTTCTTTTTCTTTTTTTCAAAAAAAAATGTTACTTACAAATTTTTAATAGTTTTTTAAATTCAAATTATAGTATAACATTATAATAATATTTTAATTAATTAAAATTATTACTTTCGAATTTTCATCTATAGAAATAAGAGTTATAATTTTTTTTAAATAATAATTTCTTGGGCTAATTAGGTAAGTTGACTTTTTCTACTTTATGATATACTAAGTAGGCCCTCAGTATTATTGAGTTAAGTGAATGTACACCTTCTTCTATTTTTTACCGTCAAACCTAATAACAGTTGTTCCTCTCTTCTCTCAGATCTAGATCTCGTTCTCCCTCAATCTCACAGCCTTCCACTTTGATTCATAAACCAAATCGAAGATGATTCTAGTCATCGATTTAGCTTGCGACTTCACCTCCCGCTCCGAGGAGGGACGCATGATGCGAGAAGCTTGCGAAGACGTCGGATGCTTCAGAGTTGTCAACCATGGTGTTCCCATTCAGTTGATGGCTAATATGAAGTCACTCGTCGCTGATCTACTCGATTTACCACCTAAGATTAAGCAACAAGGATGTCAATTCCTAGAAGTGGATACATGGCTCCTACTCCTACTAACCCTCACTACGAAGCCTTGGAGAAGGTGTCAAATTGGTTGTACCGTTGTTTCAGATCTAGATCTAGATGAGTCTCTCCTCTGCTTCAAGGTCAACCCACACAAACGCACACCCAAAAGTGCCCTCGCCCTCTGCAAAAACCCAGTCCGTGGCCGGTGTCTTCGGCGAGCACCCCGGAAGTCTCGAACTCTCTGTGTCCGACGAGGCCACAGAAAGTCTCAAGTTCCTGGGCGAGTAGATCCGGGCTTCGGCAGCGACTTCATTCACGTCTGGCGTCGTCACATCAAAGGCATCGAGGTGAGTTCCTTTGCGATGTATTCCATACCCTTCTTTTACGAGCATCCTCTCTAAACGTCAAGGCTAACCGCCTCCATGATAGGTGCAGTTGGGCTCGGTCATGGTGGAATCAAAAGCCAGCAACCACATGCATTGTCTTCAAGAATTCAACAACAAAGGGGTATTGTGTCTAGGAGATCAAGTAAACAGATTGCAGTTAAAAAAAAAAAGAAACTCCTATATTTAAAAAGAAAAAAGAAAAAAGAAAAAGAGGATTTTTTTTTGGTTTGAAGGAGAGTCGGTGGTCTCCGGCGCATCTGGACGCGCTTCTTATAAATAAAAAGGCTAAGTAGTAATCACCCGGGGGATAGCCTGGCCCCTTACATCAATAAGTAAAAGGTCCACTATACCCTCGGGAGGGTCAAGCAATACACTTAGTCCAACTGTATAATAAAAAGCAATGTTTGCGAGGAAATCCGCAGCTTTATTCGCCTCGCGGTAGGCATGCCGGTACTGGATATCCCAGTCCCTTCTGATAAAGTCTTGGCACTTACATACCAGACTAGAAAGAGGATGGCACCGAGGAACCGTCCTTCCAAGAAGCAAGATAGCCAGTTGGGAGTCCGACTCCATGATTACCTTTCGGTATCCGCACTCCCAAGCGAGCTTTAGACCATGGTATATACCCCACAACTCTGCCATTGGTACAATACAGATACCAAGGTTAATCACGTATCCTCTTTGCCATTCTCCGGCATTGTTTCTAATAACGCCAGCAGCCGTAGCATGTCCATCGCTTCTAACCGCTCCATCTGAGTTTATTTTGATGACATTGTGAGGTGGTGGTTCCCACTTTATGTACTCGATCTTCTTGATCTTCAAATTAGTTTGTGGAGAGTTGCTCTTCCATGCTTTAACATACTCCTGGGTTCTCTCAACTACAAACGTATGCATATCATCTCTTACGGGCGAGTCTCTGAACACCTTATCGTTTCTCCACTTCCAAATCCACCACAATCCTACAGCAAAAACCGAACTCCAATTGCACATATTATTAAAATAGACAACAGAAGTAAGGTTACCTCGGATCCAGGTTGTAAATGGTCCTTCAAAAATTTTTTCTATCCTGTGATGGGCGCTAAGGCTTCTCCAAATTTTCCTGCTGTGCTGGCAGTCCCTGAAGAGATGAATGTGTGATTCATTGTAATGATTACAGTGAGGGCATGTTGCAGTGGTAGCCAGTTGTCGCTTCACTCTATCTTCATTACATAACACTCCTCCGCTTATAATCTTCCATACAAATACTCTAATTCTTTCTTGGACTTTTAACTTCCAGATCGTCTTATAGACACTGCTGTCACTGCAAACCTCCTCGTCGTGGCCTCTGATTCTGTTATAGGCAGACCTCACCGTTAAATTACCATCCGGATTGTGCCTCCAACTGATCTCGTCTCTGGCGAACAAGGTCGCGCTGTCCGCTTCTTCATGGGATGAATCTAGGTCTAGTGATATGGCTGCGATCCGAAGTAGCGTTTCTGAGAGAAGGTAACCACTGAATTCATCCCATTTCCAACCCCCTTCAGTCCCCCAGAATTCTCTCACCACTTTCTGTCTCATATCCGGGCTGACTGTACAGGTTGCAATACTCAGCAGGCTTTGATTGCCCAGCCAAACATCATCCCAAAAATCCACTGATTTCCCATCTCTTACTATCCACTGGTGTCCAGGGTAGACGACCTCTCTGATGCCTTGCTCGATGCTCCTCCATATATGTGATTTCATGGCCACTGATTGGTTGTTCTCCCGCATATATTTGCTCTTAAGTGATCTCGTCCAGACACTCGAGTCATCTCTTAAAAACCTCCAACTCAGTTTTCCCACCAGTGCCACGTTCAGGTCTCGCATCCTTTTGATTCCCAGACCACCCAGCTCTTTTGGTTTGCAAATCTTGGACCACGCAACAGTGTGCATTCTGCGGCTCTCATCAGTATGTCCCCAGATGAAATTCCGACAAATTTTGTCAATTTCCGTACACACACTAATTGGTAAAGTCATGGATGCCATCGAATAAATAGGGAGAGATGAGATAACCGATTTCGTAAGTGTGATTCTGCCGGCGAGGCTGAGATTTCTTCCTTTCCATCCAACCAGCTTTCCATTTACTTTATCTAGGAGTCCCGCAAAAAGACTTTTCTTGATCCGGCCTTGGATAAGCGGGATCCCTAAATAATTCCCCAAATTTTTCGTAACCTCGATGCCACTTGTACTTTGTATTCTCTCTTGCAGTTCCTGTGAAACATTAGGTGATACAAAAATTTTTGATTTTTGAAAATTAACCTTTTGTCCAGAGGCTCTACAGAAGATATCCAAGCAGTTAAGCACTACTCTTATCTGATCGGTGGAGGCTTCCGCAAACAGCGTTAGATCATCGGCAAAGAAAAGGTGAGAGAGTTTTGGTCCATCTCTAGACAACTTTATAGGTTTCCATTCCCCGTTTTCAACCGCTTCCAGAATGAGGTGACTTAACCTTTCAACACAAAGTACAAAGAGATATGGTGATAAGGGATCACCTTGTCTTAACCCTCTTTCCGGTTGAAACTGTTCCGTTAACTCCCCATTCCAAAGCACCTGCATCTTGGGCGTGGTGATGCACTCCTTTAACATACGGCCCCAAGAGCTTGGGAATCCAGCGGTCTCAATAGATTCCTCTACAAAATCCCATCTAATCCTATCATAAGCCTTCTCTAGGTCAAGCTTGAGAACCATCCATCTCTTTCCCGTTCTTTTCTTTCTCAAGGAGTGTACCACCTCCTGCATCAAAACAATGTTATCCTGTATATACCGTCCGGGTATGAAGCTACCTTGTGTTGGGCCAATAAGATAGCTAATAACCCCTTGGAGTCTCTGGACTAATACTTTGGACATGATTTTGTAGATCACGTTACAAAGCGCTATGGGGCGGAATTGGCTGATATGCTCCGGAGTTCCCACCTTAGCAATCAAACAAATAAGGGTATTGTTTATTCCTCTGGGAAGTTTATGCGTTTCATAGAATTTCGAGACTTCCCTGACGATTGAGTTACCCACAATTTTCCAACATTTTTGGTAAAATATCTGTTGGAACCCATCAACTCCCGGCGCTTTGAACGCACCCATGTCCTTGACCGCCTTCCATACTTCCTCACCGCTAATAGCCTTCAGAAGATCCGTCCTGTCACGGTCCTTAATTTCAGGAAAGCCACTCACAATAGCTTCCGGCCGCTGTAAGTCTCTAGTATCCCTCATGCTGTAGAGACGATGGAAATAGTTTGTGACAACCTGGATCATTTGGTCTCTTTCTTCCACCCATTCCCCCTCTGGAGAGTACAACCCATCCACCTTATTTCGTCTTCTCCGAATAATAGTGGATTTGTGAAAAAAGGACGTATTTCTTTCTCCAAACGAGAGCCATTGCTCTCTCGACTTCTGGAACCAAATAATCTCCTCATGCTCTAGGACTTTATCTAGTTCCCCAATCAGAAATGTCTCCTGTTCTCTTAGGTTGCGGATGTTGCTCTCATCCGTAGGGTTACTATCTTGGATTCGTGACAACTCCTGTGTAATGTTATTTTTCCTGCAAAAGGCATTACCAAATACTCTGCGATTCCAGGTTAGAAGCCAACTTTTTAGAATGGCTAGGGGAATACCTGTATCCGCATGTAGGTTCCAACATCTTCTCACCATGGGGAAGAAGTCCGCATGCGTCATCCACGCCGCTTCAAATCTAAACGGTCTCTTGTGATGTTCTCTGCTGGTATTCGGTTGGAGTCGTAGTAGTAGGGGCGAGTGGTCAGAAGAGTATCTAGGTAAGTGTCTGACGGCCGCGTCCTGCCAACTAATGCGTCCTTCCTGATTAATCAAGCATCTATCTAGTCTTTTTTGCACTCCTATGTTCCTAGATTTTCTATCATCCCAGGTGAATTCAGTTCCCGAAAATCCCATATCCAACAGCCCTAGTTTATTGATCAAGTCTCCAAATAAGCCTGAGTCTCTATGGATGCTACCCGACCCTCCTCTCCTTTCATGCTCGTAGAGTATGCAGTTGAAATCTCCACCTATCACATAGGGCTCCATGACTCCATCCATCTCCCTCTCAAGTGCCATCCAGAAAGGCACTCTCCTGGTGTGATTTGGGGGTGCATAGACCACTATAAGGTGGAATGGCTTGCCTCCTATTTGCATAGATGCATGGATGAAAAACTCACCGCTGTTCACAATGGTTAATTGAATGTCAGGTTCCTTCCATAGTAGCCAGATTCCACCTTCGAATCCTCTAGCTTCCACTCTATAGCACCCACCAAATCCTAATCTATTACAGACCCTTTGGGCTTGGTCCCCCGAAATTTTCGGTTCAAGGATGGCCAGCACGTCCAGTTTGTGTAGATTGCTTAGATACCTCATAGTCCTCCGGAAGTTGCTCTTAGCAACCCCCTGTACATTCCATATTAAACAATTCATAAAAACATTGGAAATAGGTGAAGCTACACACCTTAGGGTTAGCCGTCAGGGGGTTTATTGACATTGCTCCTTCCCTATGGAGGCCGTCGGTTCCGCCTCACTTTGGCTCCCTAGTTCCATGTTATCTCCATTGCTGCAGCTGTTGTTGTTACTGGAGACGTTCCATATCTTCAAGGTTCCTTGTTTTGCCCACTGTATTTTTTACGTCAGTGTTGTCGTGATGGGAGTCTCACTCTTGGCGTTCCTTCCTGTCTCGGTTTGCTCTTCTTCATGCAGATGGGCTTCAGGGTTGACCCCTCCTACATCTTTTGTGTTATTGTATGTACGTTCATTAATCTCTTCGCTCTCGTTTGCACCTGTCTTTCCTGTTGCTGCTTCTTGTTTGGATTTCGTCCCTTTTTCGTTGAACAATCTCCTGTCTGAGCAATCGTTGTCCGATCTTGGTCTTTTCAGTGACCCTTCTACAGATCTCTCTACTTCTACTGCCCTTGCTCTCCTGTTTACTCTCCTTCTATCGTTACGTAGTTTGTTACGTTTTCTTCTGCGTTCAGCTTCGAGTTCTTCCTTCTGGCGGGCTTCTGCTTCAAACACTATGTCATTCCGCTGCTCACTTGCTACATTTTTGGTTTTGTTTGTTGATGTTTCCTGTTGGGCTTGTCCCTTTTGTTTTGGGCTGTTCCCTGTCAACTCCCTCGTACCCATTACTTCTTGGGTTGTTACATTTTGTTTCGCAGTTACGTTTTTCTCCCTAGCATGTGTTACAACATTCTTACCTTTCTGATATATTGTGTTTCCTTGTCCATGATATCCTGATTGCCTGTTGTTATTTCCTTCCATTCCATGATTATTGGGTTGTTGATTCTTTCCTTTGTTGTGCTTATTCCGGCGAGCAACCATCATCCAAGGCCCGTATTCCGAGTCATCCATGCCGTTCGCCGGATTCTTCCTTATCTCTTTTTCCGGTGCATCCTTTTCTATGTGGTTTCTGCCTTCCAGTCCTTGCCCCTGATCTGACGGTTCCTGTTCTTGATCTTTTGATTGGATTTGTGACGTGTTATAGTCACAGTTCGATGCGTAATGCCCGTACCGACCGCACTTAAAACAAATAGTATCGAGTCCTTCATAGTTAATGGGACAGCGTATACCATTAATCATGATTGCCTTCTTCAAAGGTTTCCCGACGTCTATCTCCACACATATGCGGATGAAACGTCCTCGGTTAAAATGCAGGGTTTTTGGATCGATTGTTATAGGTGTCCCGAGACTTTCGGCCATATTCCATATCACCGCTTCGTGGTACCATTGGACTGGCACCCCCATTATTCTGATCCAAATAGGGGCAGAGGTAATGGGCGCAGCAGTAATGAAGTCCGGAAACCATTTCTTCATGATCAAGCAACGTCCGAAGACAGCCTATGGTCCTCCAGTGAGGACGTTCATCAGTTCGTTCTCGCTTTTGAACCTCGCAAGGAAGTAGTTGTTATCGAGATCAATGAGTTGCATGTTACTTCCGCACTTCCAGAGTTCTCTTATTTTCCGTTCCATGACCGGAAAAGCAACCGGGAACCCTAGTACCTTGAAGACAATCGAATTCGTCCATCTTGCTTCAAGTTCCGAAGACACACCCTTATCTATATCTAGAACTGGATCACCATCCATTCCTAGGGGGAAGCTCACTGTAATTTTTCCTTTCAGTGATTCCTTTGATATACTGTTTACCCATACTGTACCATTCTTGGCACTCCCTGTGACCTCACTCCATGTTTTCACCAGATTCACAACTTTGCCCTCATTCGGATTTTCTGGTCTTTCTAGTTCTGCGTTTGATGGTGTTGTTTCCTTTGCTGTTTCGCTTTCTTTATCCATTGCATTGGTTGGTTGGTGAACTTCGACCGGAGCACCCTCAGCCTTATTCTGGATATTCTGAGACTGTAGCTTTGTGCCTTTTTCATCCTGACCACTCAGTACCTCCTCATTCACTTCTACCATATCGACATCCCCCTCCGTTGCCTGCGCATTGTTTTCCATTCCCGACCCTATCGCCGGTGGATGGGTTTCCTCCATCGCCGTCCTGCCTACGCTCTAAGCACCGCTGCCCTAATCTTTTTGCTATTAGGGTAAAAAAGAGAGGTAGAGAAAGCTTGATAAGAAAAAGAGGATTTGAAACACGTAAGTAAGTTACTGAACTTATTTTTTAATTTGTTTTATTTATGGATGTATGAATATCATTTAACGTGTATAGAAATAAAAGTTATAAATTTTATTGAATATTTTATATAATTTTAAAAAATAAATGAAATTATAATTATGACTCGAAAAAACAAATACAAAATATAATAGTTATATCATTTAGATTGAAAATATGAAAAAGAGAAACATTGGAACTCACAAATTTTTACTTTGTTGATAATCAAAATTTTTGTTTTGTACTTATATCAATAAATCATAGTAGCACAGCGGAAGCAAGTTGACTCCGTAACACACAAGTCCTAGATTGAAACTCATCTTTCCCAAGTATTATTATTTTCGGTCTTTTTGAAAATCGTAACCTATATTTATTACATCTCATTAATTATTAGTGAAAGTTTCCATGGTCTAGGGTTAGGACATTGGATTTTAACCCAAAGATCTGAGCTTGAATCTCACGATGAAATTTTTTTTCTTAATTTAACACGAATGAAAAAAAAAAGTTTGTAAAGAACCAAATTGCTGGTTTTTGTCACAATTAAAATTTGTGCTAAACCCGCAGTTTCAACTTGAGGGTTATTCATTTAAACTCGCAGTTTGAAACTACAGATCTGCTCCGACCCTAATATCTTCTTATTCTCATAAAAAATTTTACTCCGTGCCTAATCTTAGAATTTATTTTTATTTCATTATTATTTAGGAAACAAATCGTTGTTATCAATCAAACTAATTGAATCTCATTATTATAGTTATACTAAAATCTTAATCATAATAGTCAATATTGATTACCCATATTTGAATACTTCAACTAAAATATAAACCTAATTTTAAATAATCATTTTAATTACAGTCGTACCAGACGTTACTATTTCCAAACCCCTATCTAGGACTTCGCTTTGCGATCTCCAACAATTTGGTCTCGATTGGGGACGAGTTCAAGAGGCTGGCGGCTGTGGGTTTGGCTGATGGAGTCAGAGATCATGATAACGTTTAGGTGGGGCTCAAGCATTTTTGTAGACATTATAGTTTACTAGTGCACATTGATGGGATTTTGTGTACGAAATATCTTTCACTGAATGTCTTTCCTGAATAATATGTAGGTACATTATGTATACTCGAGTCATTTTATATAGTTCGAGTATTTCGTACACAAGTTTTTTGGTTACACAAGTATTTTATTTATTAACATTATGTATTTGAAATTATGTATCACTATTGTGTAATTGAAATTGTGTATGCTCGAGTATTTCGTACACAAAGTTTTTTGTTACACAAGTATTTTATTTATTAACATTATGTATTTGAAATTATGTATCACTCTTGTGTAATTGAAATTGTGTATGCTCGAGTATTTCGTACACAAGGTTTTTTTGTTACACAAGTCTTTCATTTATTAATATTATGTATTTGAAATTATGTATCACTATTGTGTAATTGAAATTGTGTATTAATATTGTGTATCATCAAAAGAATATACAAAGTTTAATTAGTCCAATTGGTATAAGGGTGGGAGGGAGGGACAACTCGTACAGAGTTCGAATCCTATCTTTTATTTATATATTATAATTAAGAGGAGATAGAATATAAGGAGAGATTATAGGAAAATTTTAATTACTATTTCCTATTTTAACATATCAGCAAATCCGTTTACATCATTAATTAGGAATCTTTTATTTAATTTAGGAGAGAGAATATCTACAAATTAGGGAATATATGTTATTGTTTTCTAATTAATCTTTTTCTACATAATTTTAAGTGTCTACTTTGTCTACACATTACAAAACATACCTACTATATACACAAAAATACGTTATGTACCTACTTAACCAACTCACCCAAAACAATTTCGCTTAAATAACTTGTTTCAGACACGTATTTTTTTTGTTTCTTTATTGTTCCAAGAGAGGTTAATAACTTTAGTTTTCATATTTATTTGAAACTTTCACTAATAAAATATTCAATAGTATTAGTTTTCTCTCCCATAAAAATGTCAAAAATAATACTACAAGAGTATTAACATTTCTTTATTGTGTTGTTTATGTTTATGTTTGAGCAAATTAAAAAGTTGAAGGAAAACTCACACCGATCATGCTTTAACAAATACTACATGCTTATGGAGCTACAAAGTCAGCAATAACACGTCGCCGACAACGGAAATAAACTAATAAATTTAAAAGAAGACTTTGAGAAAGGTTTCATACGAAGTGTCGGTGATGAAAAAATCATTCAAATATCGAAGATATTGATAGATAACCAACCAACATTTAAAAAACTTGGTGAATGACAAAACATTTATCAATATAATTGCACCAATAAGCAATTTTATAACAAATTAACAATTGGACCATCATGACTAGGGGTGGGCAAAACCAATCCGATCCGCCGGTCCGGTCCGAAAAATCCGTCGACCCGATATTTTACTACCCGTTTTGATCCGGTCCGAATCCGATCCGATCCGGGAGATTTTTCCGGATCATCGGATACGGATCGGGGTTTTAGGCATCTGGATATACGCGGATACCCGGATAAAAAAAACGGATATCCGCGGATATCCGGATAATCCCGGATATCCGGATACTCACGGATCACCGGATATCCGCGGATCATCGGATCGTCTCGGGTCACCGGATATCCGGATAGCTCCGGATCGCCGGATATCCGGATAGTCCCGGATCGCTATATATTCCCGGATATCCGGCTATTAAAAAATTTTATTATAATTTTAAATGTATTTGTTTTAGGAAGGATAAATAAAGATTGTATATTACAATTATGTACTAATATTTATATTTAAAATAATATTAAATGAAAAAATATTTGAGTTAGGCAAAGTGATGAATTAATAATGTGCATACTTAGTTATTCTATATCATTATGTAATTTTGTATTAATATTTGTAGTTGACATATTTTACAATATACATGGTAAATTATTTTAGTTAATCAAAGTAATGAATTGATAATATTTTTGTATAACTTTATACGTACTCACATAGTCACATTAATCTCATTTAATTTAATTAAACATATATACATCTATAATATATACAAATTTGTACATACTCACATATTCATACCTTTCGAAATAAATACTCATAATATTTTTGTATTATAAATTGATCTAATTGTAAGATATATCTTTTTATAAATACGATTATAAGTTGGTCTCAGTAACAATATTTTATTAAAAGTTTGTCTCATTTTAATGAACAAATGTTCATAATAATCTTTTATTATTGGTTGGTCAAATTTGTAAGATGTTGATTATTATAAATATGATTATAAGTTGGTCTTAATAATAATATTTTATTAGAAATTGCTCTTATTTAAATGAACAAATGTTCATAATAATATTTAATTATAAGTTAGTCTTATTTTCAGATATAGATTTATATAGAT
>BSUD01000006.1:103786225-103796641 GCA_033239045.1 Fagopyrum esculentum | reverse complement strand
CACAACAATTTTTCGAAAAGGCTTCTATAGAAATAATATAAATAAATTTAGATCCAAATAAAATTTACTATTCTACTTTAGTTCTACAAATTATTTTTTTAAAGATATTAAATATAACTTTTGGTTTTAACTTCTAGTTCACTATACAAGATTACAAGTACAAAACTACATACTATAAGTTTATATAATGATATTTTAAAAGTCTAACTATTTTAACCATGTTAGCCATAAGATTTGTGTTAAAGTCTTAAAAATAAGTTTATGAATAATATAAGTATTGATGATTATGACAACTATAGCTTTAGTCATTTTTTTTCTTAGCAACTCAACCTTTTATTAGAAGATCGTCTCATTTAATGAAACCGCCTATATATACATACATATATATGTATGTGTTTATATAAATACAAGATTGTTTTAGAATATATACAAAGTTTATATTATATTATAATTTTGTATATATCGTTTTCTTGTGTAATTATTATTCATAATATTTATAATGAAATACAATCAATTAGCTTTTGTTAAAATAAAAATAAGTTAATCGACTTTGATAATATTTAATAATAATATTTTCTATATATTAATATTTTCAAGAATAAAAAATAAAAGTTATCCAAGTTAAATAATTTACTTTTACTTTAGCATTCTCAATTTTTTTATTTGGTATCGTATGAATTAGTTATAAATTTTAAAGATAAAGATATATATTGTTTTAAAACCATATATTTTTATTTTTCTTATTATAATGTACATTAATATTCTCATTTTTTTTATTATCTATATCATTATCAGATTTATTTTGATTTTTTTTGTGTCTTTGAATTATTTTTATTATATTTTGTGATAAATAAAGTAGCAAATACATATCCGGATCAAACGGATATTCGGATCAAACGGATATTCGGATCAAGCGGATATTCGGATCAATCGGATATCCGGATCCGGCTAAAGTCATTTTTCGGATCAACCGGGTCAAGCATAAGTCATTCGGATCAAACGGATCATCCGGATATCCGCGGATAATAATTCGATCTGATCCAATCCGGCTAAAATGATTTTCGGATACTATATTTTGAAATTCGGATCAATCGGATCGGCCGGATATCCGCGGATAATTATCCGATCCGATCCGGGAAAAAGTGCCGGATATCCGTCCGGATACGGAACGGATCCGGATCGGGGGTTTTATGAAAATTTCTATTCGGATATCCGGTATTCGGATCGGATCGATCCGTTGCCCACCCCTAATCATGACATTCTTTAACTAGATATTATATTGTCATACAAAATTGTTATAAAATTACACATGTACAACCTACCTCAAAATGACATATAAAAAAAGTTGTATTGGCGTTATGTGAAAAATGATGGTTCTATACCAAATTGGCCATGAACCTTATCCAAAAATATAAGATGGGAACACAATGTGACAAAAACGTGGATTTGAGATATCAATATAATGACAAAAGTTAACAACTTCTTGTGGAAATTGTCTCTAGATGATATCCCATCAAAAGAGAACCTAAAAAAACAAAAAGTTTCGATCTAAATGCATTGCGAATTTTGCCAACACTCGATAGAGAGTGATAAACACCTCCTTTTCAATTGCCCATATGCATTACATAATATCAAAAATAATAAATTAAACTCTAAATTACAACCGTGCTCCAACTTACCAAAAAACAATGAACATCATGGATCGAGATAAAAGAAAGAAGCATCCCAACATTAAGACAAATAGTGGGTACATGGTGGAACATTTGACTAACGAGAAATCAAACAATCTTTAACAAAAAAAATAGCACAAAACTTAAATCAACTGTTCCAAAAACAAATAAAAGAATGTGATGAGGCTACTTCAAAATTATCAAATTGTTATACAAAGCCTCCAAAACAAAGACGAAAAAACAAAAAACATCAAATGGCATAGACCATAAGACCAAGCTTGAACTTTGTCAAAATTAATTTTGATGCTTCTATATTTTTTTATGATCAAAGTGCCTTTGACTTTATCATTTGAGACCACAGTGCTTTTACTCTTGCTACCGGAATGAGACGATATGAAGCAAAAACTATCTTTTAAGCGGAAATTTATGCTCTAAGAGAGGGCCTTCAAAATGCCATAAGGACTCAACACCATTGAAATCGAAGATGATAACCTTTAACTCATTAACTCAATCAATCAAATTTGGAATCCGCCATGTGAAGAGGACATGATCATTTATGATATCTCCATTTGTTATTTTAAGGTGTACACAAGTTATAACTTAAAATGTCTTTAGGGAAATCATTGTCACCGTAGAGAAACTTGTATCACTCGGCCAATGCTCGAATACAGGTGACAGGAAACTTCCACGGGACTTTGAAGACCTCATCCGAAATGATGATATAGGATGATCAACTTCTAGATGTTGACCCTTCTTGTTCTCTTACCTTTTGTATAAAAAAAACTTTTTAGAAGGTGTTTATAAAACTGGTTCGTCTAAAATAATTTTCTCGGTACAAAATTACGAAAAGATGAATTATATGTCAGTGAAATATAAATTGTATTTGATATAATAAATTAAGCGTTTATTTCTTTATAAATGAAATTAAAACAAACTGTTATTGTAAAAAAAAATGATCTAAGATGGCATTATAATAATAAAAAAAAACATTTTAATAATTTAAAAAAAGTCATAGCTATTACAACTTTAACTCAAAATATGTATTAATAGTTCAAAGGTTTTGTTAATTTAGTTCACATTTTATACTTTCAATTCATTTTTTTAAACTATTTTCAAGTAAGATTTATGAAACACAAAAATTATGAGTATAATTTGTTATAATGTTTGTTAGTTTGAAAATTTTAAACTATTAGTTTATATAGACCGTTCCATTAGTTCAAATGTTATGCATTATTTTTTTTTTTTTGAGGGGAAATGGTGGATGTATATTAGATCATATCAATTTCCGCAAGAGTAGAAATACTTTGCGGAAAATGATCAAACAGTACAAGTGAAGCATCATCGTGCAAAAGTCTGGCTGCATGATGGGTAACAATATTAGCTGAACGGCGAACATGCCGGAAAGAAAATACGGAATGATCAGTAGTAAAAGTAAAAATGCTGTTGCAAATAAAGGAAATATAGGATATAGCAGTCGGAGCCTGGTTGAGCTTCTTTAATAGTAGTTGATTGATAATATTGGATGCATCTGACTCAACAATGACGTGGCCTGCATGAGAGTATTCAGTAAAAGCTTCCAGTGCAAAGTGGGTAGCCATGGCTTTAGCAATTGCCGGTGAGTAGCGTCTATGAATCCGTTTGGAAGCCACCATTAGCAGCGTACCAGAAGAGTCACGAAGAACCGCGCCAAAGCAGGTAGATTCTTCCAGGACAGTTGCGTCGGAGTTAAGCTTGAGGGCATCAACATGGGGTGGTGTCCAGTTACGATCAAACTGGTGTGACTGAGGGGGCACTATGAATCTGGGTGGTGGTGGACGTTGAATAAAGTCACTAACCATGCATCTGAACCCATTACGGAGCAAGACAGGGGAGAAAGGTGACTCATCAAATAGGAGCTTATTCCGAATGGTCCAGGCAATCCAGCAGTTCGTAAGGAAGTCCGAAACAGCAACTGATCCCCCAATATGTTTGATTTCGGAAATCACGTTAAGTGGGTCAATTTGGGAGGATGCCAAGAAGGTAGGGAGTGATGTTGAGCCAACCCAAGCCTCCGAGGCGCAAGGGCAGTGGATCATAGCGTGCCAGAGCGTTTCGTTATCAACCTCACAACGATGACATATTGGTGATGCAATGACGTGACGGTTATACAATGTTTGACGGACACTAAGGAAGCCATTGCAAAGACGCCAGGAGAATTGCAAAACCTTAGGCGGGAGGCTACAATTCCAAATAGAACCCCAAACCGGGGGGTGTAAGATAGAGCGGGAACCCAGCTTACCGAGCCAATATGCTGATTTTACTGAGAAGATGCCGGACTAAGAAGCTCCCCATATGCAGAGATCATGGCTCCCTGGAACAAGCAGAGGGATGGATAATATGTTGGTGACATCATCCCCGTGGAAAGCGGCAAGGAGGGCACCCTCATCCCATTCAAGTGTAGCTTCGTTTATGAACTCAGAAACCATGATATCTGAACTCATACCCGGAGTAAGTGACGGCCTACTGAAGCCGTAGTCATTCGGCACCCAACGGTCCGAAGCTGCGTGGATCGATCTTCCATTTGCCACTAGTCATGCAAGGCCTTCCATGAGAAGAGGTTTGGCGCCCCAAATACCCCGCCATGTAAAGCTCGGTCTCCATCCTCTCATGGAGTGAATGAAGGAAGTATGACGAAAATATTTAGCCTTCAGAATCGAGTGTAACAAGGAATCAGGCATGGTGAGAATACGCCACCCCTATCGTGCTAGCAGAGCATCGTTGAAGACCTTTAAGTCTCGGAATCCCATACCACCATGACCTTTCGGTACACATAAGTCATTCCAAGATCGCCAATGAATCCGCCGCTGTGATTCGGAGGAACCCCACCAGAATCTCGCAAGGAGCAAGTGAATCTCGTCAATAAGACCATCAGGAAGACGGTAGACAGACATGATGTATGTTGGAATGCTTTGGAGAACCGATTTGATCATTACCTCCTTGCCAGCGGAAGACAAAAGCCTCTCCTTCCAACCTTGTGCCTTTTTCCATATACGCTCCTTAAGAAAAGTAAAAATGGACTTTTTTGACCGGCCAATAACCGACGGGAGACCCAAGTACTTAATATGACGATCCACTCTTCCGACACCCAGACAAGCCGCTAAGAGTGCTTGTTGATGCGCATTAGTGTTCTTGCTAAAGGCTACCTCCGATTTCTACATATTAATTTTCTGGCCGGAAACTCTCTCATACTGATTGAGTAACTCAGTTATCATAGAGAATTCTATCAGATTAGCCTTAGCAAACAACAAACTGTCATCAGTAAAAAACAGGTGAGACACAACAGGAGCACCACGCCATACAAAAATACCATGGAGAGCACTAGAAGAAACAACTCGAGTAATAATGTGGGATAACCCCTCGGCCCCCAAAATGAACAAGATAGGAGACAAAGGATCTCCTTGTCGGAGGCCACGCGTTAGAGTAACACAACCTTCAATTGAACCGTTAATTTTGAATGAGTACTTCGCTCCCCGAACACAACTCATTACCTTAGATATCCATGCAAACGAAAAACCGAGGCAAGACATAATTTTTTTCAAGTAGCACCACTCCATACGGTCAAATGCCTTACTCATGTCGAGTTCAAGTGCTAGGCCTCTCTCAGACTTATTCGAGCTATTTTTCAGGGAATTGAATATTTCCATAGCAATTAGAGCATTATCAGTGATCGACCTCCCTACAATAAACGCACTTTGCGAGTTGGAAATTACCGTGTCAAGGAGAGGCTTAAGGCGGTTGACCATGATCTTAGTGATGTGTTTGTATATGACATTACATAAACTGATTGGTTTGAACTCCTCAATCCGAGTCGGGTTCTTCAGTTTTGGAATTAGAGTGACGATAGTGGCGTTGATGTCATCAAGAGGGAAGTTTGTCTGCCACCAGGCCTGAATAAAAGAGATGACATCCGCACCAATAATAGTCCAAAAAGTCTGAAAGAAACGTGCATGCATACCGTCAATTCCCGGCGCTTTACTCGGATGCATTTGGAATAGCGAAGTTTTTATTTCGTCAGGTGTGGGGAGGAGTGTGAGCAGCTGGTTGTCAGTATCAGTGACCCGGATAGGTAGGCCCTCCAGGAGGTCGTCGATATCCCCTTCCTGAGGGTGAGAAGATGCGAACAACTCCTGAAAGAAGCCCGTCACCGTCTTAGTAATGGCCTCTTGAGAACTGCAAACAGATCCGACTGATGAGATAAGGGAATGAATTGTGTTGGTGGCTTTGTGCTGAGAAGCTTTGTGGTGAAAGTAGCTGGTGTTACGGTCACCTTCCGTCAGTTCGGTAACACGGGACCGTGTAAGTTAGTAGGATGCTTCTTGCTTGTGTAGTTCATCCAGTTGGTTGGAGATGTCAGCCCCTCTGGATAGATCATTGGCACTCAGAGCATAGGATTGCAGGAGATGGAGTTCTCCCTCTAGCTTAGCAATCGTTGCTTTACGTTCCCGGAAGACATTACGTGACCAAGTAGAAAGTGCACCTGCGCAAGCAGAAACTTTGGACGGAGCTGACCCCCCTGCATGGGTCCAAGCAGTAGATACAATATCACGACAGTCAGGGTGAGAGAGCCACAGAGATTCGAATCTGAAAAGGCGTCTTTTGCGGTGGATGGTGGAGGTTTGTGAGAAGTTTGATTGCAGCAATATAAGAGAGTGATCCGAGCGGTACCGTGGGAAGTGAGTTACATGAGTATTTGGGAAAATAAGACTCCAATCGGTTGAGGCAAGGAAGCGGTCAAGGCGTTCCCGGATACTAGTGTGTATATTGAGGCTGCGCCCCCAAGTAAGAAACGGACCCCTGTTACATCCTAAATCCATAATGCCGTAGTCATCAATGGTTTTCCGAAAATTGTCCATAGCGGATTGTGCACGTGGGGGGCCACCTTCTTTCTCAGAAGAGTACAGTATATCATTAAAATCTCCGACAAAGAGGATATGTGAATCTCCAACATGTGCCCGAAGATTACGTAGCAAGTCCCATGTAAGCGATTTATTAGACGCTTCAGGCCATCCGTAGACACAAGCAATGTTCCAAGCGATATCATCGTGGTTTTGAACTTTTGCAAGTATGTGGTGATCGGAGAATGACATGATTGAGACAGAAACGTTCCGCCACCATAGGCCCATGCCTCCCGACCTTCCAGTAGATGACAAACACAAACCCTGAGTGAAACCACATCTTCGTTTCACTGATTCCAGATTCTGACTTGAAATCTTGGTTTCCATGAGAAAAACCAAGTCCGGACAATGTTTCCAAGACCAATCTTGGAGGGCACGAATTGTTGGGGCATTGCCCAACCCCAAACAGTTCTAGCTGAAGATTTTCATTGTTGTTCGCGGGCATGGTCTGCCACCATGCGCGCTACTTGATTGTCTACAATCATCGGTGTGCTAGTAGGGAGAATTCGGTGTTTCTTACTCGGGTCAACCAGATCGAGAATCCCCCATGGTTTTCCTCTTATTGTTAACAATTACTGGATGTGTAGATGCGCGACGGGCTCGTTGTTTGATACTCACCGTTTCCCGGTTGCTCTTTACAATGCATGGGGTGCCCGTAGAGGAAGCAGAAGCGACTGAGATCCTGGTATTAGCGACCAATGGTGCACTGTGAGCCTCGTGGGAAGGAGATAACCTTGACTCTGTAGAAGCAAGTTTTGCAGGAGTTGGTGTTTTCTGCTTAAATTTGTTAAACCATTCGCGCTCTTTGTCAGCTACATCTTGTCTCACTTGTGACCAGTTTTTGGGTGGAGAAGTACGCAACCAAGCGCCAAATTGTGGTTGGTCAGTTGGAGGATCTGAAAGGGCGCAATTGCTCATTAAATGTCCAATGCGACCGCAACCAAAGCAGAAGATGGGGAGACGCTCGTATTGGAGCTTTAGGGTGATTGTTGATCCCTGTATGAGAACAACAATCTGGCGCCACAGAGGTTTAATTGTGTCGATTTCAACACGCATACGGAGGACACCACCGAGGCCCAAGAAATCAGAATCATCCCATGCTAGGAAGTGACCAATTCGGTTACCAATAGTCTGCGCAAGTGGAAGGACTGCACAACCCAGCGGAATGTCACGGGCCACAATCCAGAAAGCGGAGTGTGCAAAAGTCAGTTCAGACATCGGTGTGCCCTGTGGTAGCTCCTGGAGGATAAGTAGGACATCATCCAAACACCACGGACCCTTGGTAAGAGCATGCTGGCGGTCGCTTTCATCGAAAAATTGGAATATAAAGACGCCGTTGTTGATCGCTCGGGAGGCAAGGCCATGTTTTGGGGCCCAGGCAGTTCTGAATGGGTTCATGAGAGGAGTAGAATTGAACCGTTTTGTGGAGAGCAGTTTTCCGGCCAAGCAGAGATTGAGACGATGAAGATCGTCATCGATGCCGTCCACCGGAACTGCCGTTTGTTCGTCCTCAGATAGCCGGAGATTGACAATATTCAGCCCTAAGTCGTCCATGGTGTAACCGTTGAACTTGTGAAACGGTTAGGGCACATAATTAGGGTAAAAGGAGTATGGGGGAAAAGGTAGATGATGAGTGGGACAGACTTGATGTTTGTTGTGGGCTAGAGATTGAAGATGATTACAGGGGCACTGAAATTGAGGAAGAAGGAGAACCCTAGAGAGACTAGGAGAATCGCCTATTGGAGGCGAAGGGGCGTTATTCGACGAATGCCAAATTGGAGGCGAAGGGGCACTGAAATGTTATGCATTATTAGTTTATACTTTATTGTATTTTTGGTAGTTATGTTTTCTTTTTAAAATAATTAGAATATTATATATTATAAACTTTTATCATACAGTTAAAATTTACATATCATTAGTTCGAACATCGATTAGTTCAAAATTTATGTTTTATTAGTTCAAACATGTACAAATAAAAAAAATACATAATCATAACAATTAAAATAAAAAATAATAATATATAAACCAATAAAAAAATATAGAACGAAAGTATACAAACAAAAGAATCAAACAGAAGTGTTGAATAGCTACAAAGTTTTATTGTAAAAATGCATGAATTGTTAATACAAATAAGTTGAACTAATAAATAAATTTTTGAACGAATATAGAATAAAAAAATATTTAAACTATAAGTTGCTTTTAGAAAAAAATAACACGTATCAATCCGACAACTTCTCACATTTATATACCTAATTAACAATGCTGTATCTATATCTTCATTTTTTTTTAAAAAAAGATAGTACACTCAAGTTTAAAATTTTTCATTTGATTCACTCATATAATTTTAGGGCCATTTTGTGAAAAAAATATAATAATATTAAATCAATTAAAAATTATATTTATTTAACGACTTAAATAAAATATTAGGGTATTTTAACACATGAATATAACATAATTATTTATATTTTATTTCTTTCTTTAAAACCGTTGTTATTAGACTATTAGAGTGGACTTAAAAAGTAAGAAAATAAATAAATAAAAAGAATAAAATAAAATTAAACAATTTAGGTTTTAAATATCTTTACGTGGATGAACACTTGCGTGGTACTTAGGGCCTATTCATTTCCCATATCCTGATATCAGATATTAAATATGGATATCAATATCGATATCAATGATATCGATATGAGATTGATATTTGATATTTGATATCTGTGTTTAACAATATGGTGAAGTATATCAGATATCAATAAAAATGTAGTAAAAAGAAGCCTACTAATCCAAATTTCAAGGTTGGAGAAATTATTTGTGGGTTTGTTGGATGGGAGGAGTACATATTGGTGCGAAATACAGACCAAGTGAGAAAGATTCAAGAGGACAATATCCCTCTTTCATATCATATTGGCATTCTTGGTATGTGTGTTCATCAATCTGAACTGTTATCCTCGTATCAATCCATCCTAATGAATCTGAGTTTTGAATACAAGAATGGTTGGATTTACATCATATGTAGGCAGATAGCAGTTCTAGGATGAGAAATTTAAAATCAGAACACAATCACGGAGAAGATATTTGTAAAAAAAAAAAATCGAACCTTGCAACAAAAAATTAGCAGAGAAAGATAAAAGGCAAGTGAAGGATGCGAAGATGTCACTCACAATCACAGAGAAGCAAAAGAGGTCGAAAATGGTGATGAGATTGAGAAACATAGATGGCGAGGGAACATGTGCAGAAATAGAGAGTAAAGAGAATTACTAAACACGGATATCAAATACGTGATATCCATATCGATATCTGATATCAGGATATGGGGCATGTTCGGGAAATGAACATGCCCTTAGAGACATGAATATGAATATAACATAATTATTTATATTTTATTTATTTCCTTAACCCGTTTTTATTTAACTCTTAGAGTGGACTTAAAAAAGTTAAGAAATAAATAAATAAAGGCAAAAATGCTCTAAATAACCCAACCTTTGCTATTGTTGCGGAAGGTGACACGAACTTTTAAAATTGCAGAAAATAACACGAACTATAGGGGGGTGTTGCACTTTTTAGCACCAGTAATTAATCTATTAAAAAAATGTTGGACATTTACAAAATGTTATAGTTTGGCAAGATATAAATTAAAAAAAATAGTGAAAATGTGTAAAAAAAAATTTAACTTTATGTTTTACATAAGGAAAAAAAAAGTATAATAAGTAAAAAAATATTATAAATTTTATAAGTTGTTAGGATAAGAATTTAAAATAGGAAAACATATAATGAAAATGTATACTTCCTTACAACAAATTACTTAAATTACATAA
>BSUD01000006.1:103739478-103779540 GCA_033239045.1 Fagopyrum esculentum | reverse complement strand
CTCTTTTTTTTTTCTTTTTTTTTTTTTTTGTTATGCAAAAAGAAACCTTTTCGTCTTATTATATATAGTTGTTTGGCAGTAGATGAAAGAAACAAAAAAAGGACTGAATAACGATTGCTACGTGTTAGCTTAAAAAACAAACCAGTTTGGGGCCTAAATTATGAGTCAGGATCTTTTAGATGACAAAGTAAATATTTTATTATCGACCTTAAGACAAGTAGAATAGTGAAAGACGATAGTTACATTAACATGAACGCAACATCGTGTTTATTAAGAGCTAGATTTGATGATTGACCTACGTACGTTAACAGTACTTGCATGAGGTTTGCAAGTAAAGTTAATTAGTTCAACCGACAGTAGGGGTCCGAATAACAGTTCCGCCGCGTTGGTTGATGAAAACACGGACACGGTCGCATCGGAAGTCTCTAGTGAGGCATGTAGATGGAGGCCTAAAAGGAGGACAGAGAACCGCCGTTACGTGCGTATTCTGCCTGTTTATGATGGCAGCAGCCGTCGTCCCTGTCGTTCCGACGAGCTTCGGCCAACTCTGTTTACCTACACAGTACATATATATACATATATGAGTTGGCTGTTTATTAAGCTTTGTGTGTGATAGTGATATATAGATACCTTGGCAAACAGCTGCAGTTGGTTGAAGTGCCATGAGAGCAAGGAGGAGAATGCAGCAAACAGCAAACACCTTCATTTTCTCTAGAGATGGAAGTTTATGTTTATCGTTGTGAGTGATTTGTGAGTGAGTTGCAGTATTCCCAGTGGAGAAGGGTATTTATAGCCGATAGGTTAGTAGTAGGGGCAAAAATGTGTAATCGGACAGTATGCCACGTACGCAATGTATATTGGGAAATTGGGAAGGAGACAAATTCAAATTTGTGGAAGGTGATAATGAATAAGAAGGTATTGTAGGTGAATGGTTTAATATATGTGACCACTGTTCATGGATAAGTTTCATTCGTTTGGCTAAGATCGTACGTACCCATCACCATCCAGCCGCCCTCGTGCTAAACATGTTACTACCGTATCCATAATATACCAACTCGTAATGTAGTATATAAATATATAATTTTAATAAAACCTTACTCGGATCATACATTAGGCACTTTGACCTACATATATGTGTGTCTAAACATACTACCAAGGGCCTTTTTTAAATTTGACCAATCTGACTTCACACAGTCTCAACCATATGTTATGAAAGAACAAAATATATAAGAGCTTCATACTTCCACTTATGGTCCCCAAACGTAATTTATATGTGACAACCGGACTATGTGCTGCAACAAAAATCTCAGCAATCCACACTTATAATCAATATTTATTTTATCCACGCCTTATTTTAATGGTATAAAATCTAACGTACGGATAAGCTGTGATAATTTAATCTAGTCTAACTTAATATTATATATAAACAAAAGAAAAATATATCATGATCTTACAACATTAATTAAAACATAT
Source organism: Fagopyrum esculentum (assembly GCA_033239045.1). Taxonomy (NCBI): domain Eukaryota; kingdom Viridiplantae; phylum Streptophyta; class Magnoliopsida; order Caryophyllales; family Polygonaceae; genus Fagopyrum; species Fagopyrum esculentum. Next base: position 103,778,067 of record BSUD01000006.1, on the reverse strand, counting down.
TACTCTATAAAAAAAAAGGGAGGTTGCCTTATCTACAAGGCTCACCTTAATTTTTAATTATTTTTGGTCTAAACCGTAAATTTTTTGGCCCATAAACAACAACCTCCTTCTATCCTTGTACGCCTCCTTTCCGTTTTCCTGTGATGTAATCTGCTTTCCCGTTTCAAGCCTCTGTCGTGGATAGCTTCAGCCGCTTTACTTGTTTGATGTTAGGGGGCCTTTTCTGGAAGGTGGCGTCGTTTGATGGTATGTGTTTCAGGATCACACACCGACGCACATCACAAATTTAACACCTCAGCTGCTCACTATTGTATCTCCCTTCATTCATATACTTTGCTCCGTCTTCGCTCCATTCCACTTTCAAACAGTCCACAATTATCTTTGTGTGGTACACCCTCCAAAAAAATTGGACCTCCCCTTGATGTTTTATTGTTGATCGATGCCAATGTAAGTCCTATTATCTTCAAATGGTTCTTTAGTTTATGTTCTTTCATTGTTGCCTATTGCTTCTTCGGTCGTTTATCTACAACGTTTACCTCCTCAACCATCTCTTCAATTCAGCCACCGATTGCACATCTGTCGGTGTCCTCCCTCCTGTATTTCGTCGGTTCCCTTACAACGTGGTTGTTGGAATCCTTATGACGAAAAAAGGCAGACCAACTTCTTCAATTTCGCAATTGTCTTACTAAATGCATGTTGAGGTCATATACTTTACACCATTCAATTTTTGTAATTAGTGAATTTATGTTGACATATATTTTTAACTTTATTATGTTGTTGTTGTTTTGGTTTATACTACACAATTAGTTTTCATATACAACTAGATTCAACCAAATTAACTTTTTTTTTTACCCAGTTTAGGACTAGGGTTTTCCATGAAGCACGGTGGTATTTGGTTTCTTATCCGTTGTGATTTAAACATGCTCAAATTTATGATCCACCGATATCATTAGAACTTGCCCTTCACGTGTTTGATGAAATGTATGAGACAGGGTAGGAGAATGGTGGAAGAATTAATGGAAGAACATAGAGGTTTGACGCCCCATCCAAGTTATAAAAGTATATTCGACATACAAATCATCGTACATTAGTATACATCTACAAATGAGGCAGCTCCCAATTATTTTTTTTGGTTTCGGTAGCTTCTTTTTATGCTTTGGATTTACTATTAATAAGTACAAGTTATCATACTTAATTTTATACATTGTTATTTTCTGAGCTAAACTTCAATAGTACAACACTATAGAAAATGACATGTACATATCATCGTTTTTCTCAGTTATCTATGTATTATTACAGCTGTTTACTGGTGCTCACAAATGTCTGCTGAATTTCCAATTGTTTGCCGACTTATACATATTGTTGCTTTTTTTTTTTCCCTCCGTTTTTTGTTGTTTTTTACGTCTGTATTTGATGACGGTTGGCCTTACAATTGTTTACTGAATTTTGAGCTAGGTGTTGAATTCTCAGTTGTCTGCTGATTTTTACAACTTCTTGCTTTTTTTTATATCATTGTTTATTGCCTTTTCCCACTGCTTATTAATGATTACAATTGTTGGCTGATTTTCTACCTTCATGCTGAATTCTACAACTACTTGTTGTTCTTTACAGTCTATTTTTTTCTTGTTGTGTGTTTGATGGTTAAATTTGTTTCCTGATTTTTATAGTCCATCAGGTGATGAATACATTTATAATTGTGTGGTGAAAGCTACATAAAAAAGTAAAAATATCATGATCTTATAACATTAATCAATATATTAAAAAGATGATCGAGCCATTTCTATCACCAAACTAGTTAGACATGTACATGTTTCACTCCAGCTTCACCGTTATTTTGTCATCCTTCAAGGTTTTTTTTATCCAAAGGTAAGCAGAAGGGATAGTCAGTTTCTAGAAACCGGTCTTACCATAACATCCAGACGGATGATTTTTCAACATCCTTCGGTAATCCCATGCTAGATCCTGCCGGTGTGTGGCCATGCATTGCAAGCATATCAGCCACAATGTTGATTTTCCTGAAAATCTGACAAGTGTTGTATTGCTCACATCCAAAGATCACGGTGGATATGTTAGAGATGATCATACCTGGCTCCCAAGGTGGTTTTCATTGTTTGTTGACTGTGTTAATGAGAGTAAGATTGTCACCTTCTATCTTGATGGATGAAACCCCAATACTCGCGGCCTATTGGAGGCCCTCCCGAAGAGAGAGCGCTTCTGCTTCTAGTACATTATCAGCTTCACATATTCCATTTCCAGTAGCAAGTGGTATTGCTTGAGAGTTTCGTATGATGTAGCCAAAAGCACATTGGCCTGAGGAGTTTCTTGACACATCAAACATTAAGTTTGCTTAATTCCTCCTTTTACCTTTTTCATGTGATGTTTTTTGTCTTTCTCTTTTGTTTTTAGTGTTTAGTGCTATTCATGTAGAGCTTTGCGCATGCTCTTTCCCACTTATTAGTTTAACTTAATGTCACTTGTTTCAGATTTTGTGGTGCCTTTTTTTAGGGGTATTACGGACACGGCGATGGATTTCGTAAACTCACGCCGGTTACGTAACCCATGACCGGTCACGGTCACGGGTTCCGTAATTGTAAATGTTTTCCCTGACATCACGGTTACAGAACACGTAACCGTGATGAGGTCAAATTTTTTTTGGGTTAGAATTCACATAGAAAATTATCACGGATCCAGAACCCGTAATCGTGATGGTTACGGGTTCCGTAAGCGTGATGATTTTCTTCACTTTATTAATTTTTTTGGGTTAAAATTCACTAAGAAAATTATTACGGTTACGGGTTCCGTAACCGTAAAAAATGTGTCAAGGATTTGGAACCCGTAACCATCACGGTTACGGGATCCATAACCGTCACGGTTACGGGATCCGTAACCGCCGTGCATTTGTGAAATTCATCGCCATGTGTTACGACTTCCATTTTTTTATTGAATACAGTATGATTCCTTGCTATCTAGATGTTCCACCATGCATATTACCACTAGTTGTCTTAGTTCCAATGAATCGATTTTTCTTTAAGATCGAGAAGGTTATCGTTAATTTTCAAATTTGTCGTATCATAATCATGTATTTTCGATGAGATTTGGGTGTTATCTATGTTTTGTATGGTGTAAGGGCACCCAAATAATAGGTGTTATGCACTTTCTGTATGGTGATTGCAAAATTCGCAACGCATCATAATTGAAATTCTTTGTTTGTCCATGTTTTCTTTCATTGGATGCCATCAATGGCCGATTTCGAAAGGAAATTCTTGATTTTCGGCATAATGTTGATCTCCCATATCCAAGTTTTGTGCGTTGTAATACCCACTTTCCTTTTCTGGATCATTTCCATAGGAAATTTAGTGGAGTAACATGCCAACCTTCTTCATTCACACCCAATATAATTTGTCTCTAATATCACATTTAGGTAATTAAGTTGTAGTATTTTATTTTGTTGATAATATCATCTGAGAAAATATTCTCTAATTGATTTAGTCGTTGATAATTCCAAATTTTGTTTGATATAAACGTACATGCAAGGGCGGATGGTTCTATCAACGTTTTATTGGTCACTAATTACAAGGGTTCATTGGATACCCATTGGTCTTTCCAAAATCTTATTGTTTTTCTATCATCCACTCCCCATCTAATACCTTTATCAAACTCTTTTCTTAATTTTATTAATTTCTTCCATTGCCAAAAAGTGTTTCTTCCACATTCATACTTCCATAGACATGTACCTTTTCAATATTTTCTTGTATTATTCTCACCCAAATGTTACCCGGTTTAGACATGATTTTTCATAGAAGTTTCAGTTGTAATGCTTTATTCATATCTTCACATTTCATGATTCCCGTTCCTCCAAGAGATATTGGTTTACAAATCTTATCCCAACTTATGAGTGGATGGAAATTAGGTCCCTTATTCCAAAAGAAATTTCTATTTACCCGATCTAGTTCATCATGAATACTTGTGGGGAGCATAAATATCTTGATAATGTAATTGGATTGACATTAAGTTTTGTTTTTACAAAGGTTGTTGATGCGGGGATAAGCCGCAGTTCTCGATCTAGATTGAAAGTCCTTAACTAGGATAAAAATCGGGTTGTTCTATAGAGAAAATCCCTCAAGAACAGGTCGATTTTTTTTCGGTAAACTCAGAATACGGATTAGTGAATGATATTGGAAGATAAGAAGATGTTTATAGAATGATAAATGAAAGACATATAGGAAGATATGAACTAAGATAGTTCTGCAAAAGAACCTTGACCAATGATGTGTCAAAACCCTTAAATGAGAAGATCACCTTAATCCACACTTCTTTAACCTTACACAAGTCTTCTAATTAAGACAAGCAGAAAAAGAGACTAGTATTGACCAGGAGCACCAACCTTCAATAAGCTTAACACACACAAGCACAATCTAGCAAGGACTTCACAACGATTCAACCAAAAGCTCTCTTTTTGATTGAATAATAATGAATAAAATACAAATTCCGTAAGTGAAGTTGCAAGTCACACAATTTTGTGGAAATATATCAAATCTAATCTACTAAAAAATCTCCCCCACTAACGCTATTTATAAGGGAGATTAATCCTATGAAAACTAGGAAAATATACTTAAAGATAATCTTGCAAAGATATCTTTAAGATATATAAAATATAAAATCTAAAACGATAAAACTTAATAATCCCTTAAGATAGTCTGATAGCTTTAAGGAATCATAATAAGATATAATTGCCAAAAGATAGAAGATCATGACCGAATCTTTGCAAACTCGTCTCAGTAAAGGAAATCGGGAAATGAAATCGGTCGAATTTTCCTACAGGAAAATCGGTTGACTTTTATGGAAAATCGGTCGATTTTCCTTCTTTGAGACTCTTCCTTGCTCTTATCCTTCTTCCTTGCTTAGTGGATCTTCTTGGTTGTGGCTTGCCTATTCTATAACAATCAGTAACATCACCAAGGGACTCTTGAGAGTGAGGAGAGTTTCCTTGAGCGTACATGTCATGAGTATGTCTATAACTTCATGTTGAACCGCGTTTGCTCTTGACCTTGTGATCTCTCCATCCATAACTGAATCCGAAGAAGGTGAAGGTGTTGTTGGTTTGTTCTTCAATGCCTTAGTCTTTGAATGTGTAAATGGTCCTAGTGTTGGAGATAGTCCCACATCAGACTCCCCTTCTTGAAAATGATTCGTCCTCGAATCATCGGCATGCTCATCTCTAAACTCGTAGGACTTAAGTCACCAACGTTGAAGGTGGGACTTACACCATAATCAGTTGAAAGTTCCAAGACGTAAGCATTGTCACCAACTTTCCTTTTCACTCTAAAAGGTCCGTCTCCTCTTGGAGATAACTTAGACTTCCGCTTGTACGAAAATCCTTCCTTAGATGTAACCACAATAGATCTCCGGGTTTGAATAACATCTCTTTGCGATTCCGATTTGCTTTGGAAGCAACTAATATTCCTTTTTGTTCCAGCCGTAAGCGTGTCTTCTCATGTAATTCCCTTATGAACTCCACCTGCTTTCTTGCAACAAAATCTACTCGCTCCTCCAAGGGCAACGGTATAAGATCAAAGGGAGTCAAAAGATTCACTTCATAAACACACTTAAACGACGTTAGGTTAGTAGATGAATGCAAGGTTCGATAATCAGTAAATTCAACATGTGGTAACACATCTTCCCAAGCATTCAAATTATCCTTCAAAATAGCTCGTAATATAGTAGTTAGAGTTCGATTAGTTACCTCCATTTGACCATCCGTTTGAGAATGACTAGAAGTTAAAAACAACAACTTTGTACCTAGCTTTCCCCAAAGTGTCTTTCAAAAGAAACTAATGAACTTAACATCTCTATCGCTTACAATAGTTCTTGGCACTCCATGCAATCTAACAACTTCCTTGAAAAACAAGTTAGCTATATTATATGCATCATCAGTTTTATGACAAGCAATAAAGTGAGCCATTTTAGAAAGGCGATCAACAACCACAAAGATAGAGTCTCTCCCCTTCTTAGTCCTTGGAAATCCTACAACAAAATCTATACTAATGTCAAGCCAAGGTGAAGTAGGATTAGGTAGAGGAGTATACATACCGTGTGGTTTCAGTCTTGACTTCGCTTTTAGACAAACAAGACACCTCTTAATTTAATGTTCAACATCTTTAAGCATGTGAGGCTAAAAGAAATGAGAATGAAGCATGTGATAAGTCTTATCTCTTTCAAAGTGTTCCATTAATCCTCCCATATGAGATTCCTCAAATAATAATAATCTCAGAGAACATCTAGGAATACAAACTTTATTTTCGTGGAGCAAAAAGCCTTCAAAAAGGTAATACTTATATCTCAAATGGGGCAAAAATCGGTCAGAAAATTGGCCGATTTTCATGACACTATGTCGATTTTTGCATCCAGTCTATATGTCACCAAAGTCTTCAACAATCTTGTATAGGTGTTTGATATAATGGAATCCTAGGACCTTATAATCCATTGTTGTGATGAAGATATATGTAACACCCCGAATCCGCGGGACTCGGGATACTACGGGCGGAGGCCTCACAATGAGTTCTGACCCTTAGCTTGACAAGAATTTCACCGGATCTTGCAACAAGGCACAAATAAAGGCGAAAACCGAAATACATTTTTGTGCAATGTAATGAAACCCGAAAGCATACAAATAAAAGACTCCAGCCGAGATACAACTCCAAAGACCAAATTCCCTACATGTGACATACAATATACAATATACAAACACGACTCCAACCAACCCCTCCTAAAATGTACGGAACCCCGGCTGCCCACTCTGTTACGCTAGAAATGTATAGCACAAAAGTCTTAGATTTATAACTCGATATAATTTCCTAACTCCTAGCGAACCCACAGTGTATGGGTCGTTTTGTAGCAAGGATAGTATTCTGAGGTCGAACACAAAGACTAAGGTGAAATCAAATCAAGCAAGTGATTATGGATAGTGCAAATCTAGTCTAAGAAAAGGAAAAGGAATAAAGAAATGAAAATCATGATATTTTAGGGTTTGATTTTTGTGGTGATCAAACAAAAATCACGAATGATGCAATATTATAAAACAAACTAACAAATCAAGCTAACAACACAAATAAATAACACAAACACAAGATATATGATCAAAGAGAGAAAAGCGGATTCTAGGGGTTAGGATTTCGGTTATGACATTGAACTCAAGCTTCTAATCAATCCTCGGAATTGCTACGGTATGCTGGAAAGGGGTGTTTCTCAAATGGGATCAATCACCGGGTAGGTCTCATGGTCCACTAATCCCGCACCTAAAGTCCTATCACTGGGTAAGTCTCTAGGAGCCTAAGGTTGAGAATTCTATACAAACCAGATTTCTATCTAGGGGTCAAACCTCTCCTCACCGGGTAAGTCTCGGGAAGGCAAGTCCTAAGTAACAACCCTAGCACACTCAGTCCAATAGCGGCTTGTGAGGCTCACTACTACCTAGGGTTCATCATCTTGAGTATCTAAGATCAAGAATTACCGGGTAGGTCTCTTCCCTCACTTAGTTTGCTAGCATTAGGTCACCCTAGGCTAGATTAAGCTTAACAAACACTAGGATTTCAACAATCTAACATCCTAACATTCAGATTCATCAATACAAGCACAACAGAGAAAACCACGGGCGAATCATCCTAAACACGGCCGTGGAAAGGTAGGAACAGGCTGTGATTCTCAACAGTGATTAGGTTCGAGCAAGCAAATCATCCAAGGGTACATTCAAGTCTATTCTATCATAGTCCAAGCCATAACCATCATTCCATTACCCTAGAATCACAACTATTTAGCCAACAACATGCATTTTAAGATTCAAATTCAACAAGCAAACATTCATGGCTTCCATAGCAAGAAAATGAAATGAAACAGAAAAGAAGCAAGTAGAAACAAGAAAACCCAGCTGAATATAAGTTTAAGCAAGACTTACAACCCTTCAAAAGAAGGTCCAAAACGTTCCTTACAATCCTTGCAAATGTCTTCAACCAAGGTCACTCAAAAATCACTCAAAAGCTATGAAAACTCTAAGATTAGTGTTGTTGTTCTTCTTCCCAAAATGAGAGTGTTTTTTTCTTCCTCTCCAAGCCTATCCTCAAATGGAATATGAAGTGTGTGTAAGAGAGTATGGGAGAGAATGTGGAAGAGAATCCCCTAGCAAAAGCCTGCAGGACCACTTATATTCTCCATCAAGGGCAAGAGTCGGGCATGGAGATCGTGGGACAACTGTCACAGATGCCTAGAGAAAACCACGGCCAAAATTACGGGTGTGGTTTTTGGCTCTGGGCCGTGGTTTTGCCTGTTCAGCTTCCTTTGGATCGTTAAGCCACGAGTTGGTGCAAGTCATGCACCAACAAGGTCCTATGTGTTCTCCTTTGCTCCTAGCTTGCTTCTTAATGAGTCCGGAAGTGTGTCATCACGAGGAATGATCTTCAAATGTATCGATTAAGCTCCAAAAGCTCCCCAAAATACCTACAAAACCGACAAGAGTTCGTGTAGACGTCTATTTCGACAATATGCATGAATTAAGCGTAAACGTCATGAACTAATGCCAAACCATGCATGAATAACGGGAAAAACTATCTAAATGGATGCCTAAACCAACGTCATAAATCGTGTTATCAAAATACTCCATGCTTAAGACTTGCTCGTCCTCGAGCAAGGTCCAACTATAGGCTAAGAGATGACATGATTTATGAATGCAGAAAAAGCATAAAATCTTTTTGGGATTGTGCTTCATAAGATGGATCACCTTCATAGTCATGTTTCATAGCAATGGACAAGCAACCATGTATCAAATGAACGAAGGCATGGAAAGACAATTATACTTAAGTCGAAAGCATGCATGAAAGGTGAAAATGAAGAAGTCAAGATGATTATGAGAATATCCAATCTAGATCACTAAGTCTTACACATATGCAAATAGGTCACAAAGACTTAGGAAAGAAGAAGCCAAGAAACGTTGTGATAAGGTGATAATTTTTTTAGGTCATGTGATGCTAATCCGGGAAAGGAACTAACTCCACAATTTCATTTTTGATCAACTTCCCCACAAGTGTATATTTTTCTCCATCTTTTCTTTCTTTTCTTTTTTTTTCTTTTTCATTTTCATTTTCTTTCACTTATTTTTGAGACAATGGCATTGGTGTACAAAAGCCGAAACCTTGGTGATTAGCGGACCTCGGGATTTTTCCGAGGTGCCTCACACCGGGCACACATACCAAGGCTCGTTAGGACATTCGGTTTATCCGACTATGGCAAGACACAAACACCCGATTATTTGAATGGTGCCGAGTTACTCGTCATCAAAACCAAAGTCCCCAAACCTATATTTTTTCTACACTTTCCAAAACAAATTCAACACTTCATTCACAACATTCATTCATCAACAACTTCACCCCACACTTGCTTTTTACACACTCAACACACTAGCATGCTCCTATTCCCAGATGGGTCAAAAGAGGTCAAATTTTTATATCAATTGAGGTGCTCAAACAACATGATCAAGATGAGAAGTAGAGAAAGATGAATTTCCTCAATCATTCCTAGATGATGTGCAAGAACTAGCATGTAATTTTGACCATCAATCCTCAATCCAATCAAGGCAAACATCATAGTCACAATTCATACATGGGATTCAAGATAAGTATTCAAGTCCACATATGCATACATCCATTCAACACACAAGGCCATCCATAGCCAATTCACAAAACAATCTCATCATGAGGGTCATATCCAAACTTAGAAACACTAATTTTTTTTTTAAAATTTTCTGATTTTTTTGGAATTTTCGAAATATATATGTACAATGCAAAAGTTAATGAAACATGTGACAATATGAAACTATCCTAGATGCAATCATGCAAATGATCATGAAAACCCCACCCATACTTAGAAACACATTGTCCCCAATGTGCAAATTAAATAAAGAAGTGAAAGAGAGTCCTCACAATGTAAAAGTGATCGTTTCGGTATTTTGGTTTACTATGTGAAGTGATGGTGGATGATCAATCAAAGGTGGTAGAGAGCTTTTGATGTTCATTATGACGTCGGGACCCGCACTAAGCACCGCTAGCCGTCCAAGTCCCACGTCCGCTTTACCCACGTTTGATGCGGGATCATCATCATCATCCTCATGCCTTGCAAGGCTTCCATGCTACCTAGACTCTAGCACACAAACACACCAATCACACACAAACACACCAAAACAAAAACAAAAGTAAAAGCAAAAACAAAAACAAAAAACGAAAAGGGAAAGATATGTACCAATGGGTTGCCTCCCATTAAGCGCTTCTTTAAGGTCATTAGCTTGACCAAATTCGGGGGCGTTTCACTCAAGGTGAAGTGCGGCAATCACATCCACCGGAGCTTCCGGGATATACTTCTTCAAACGGTGCCCATTCACCTTAAAATCTCCACAATGCTCCCCACCTATTTCAACCGCTCCATGGGGGAAGACCTTCCTCACCACATAAAGACCCGTCTATCTTGACTTGAGCTTTCCGGGGAAGAGCCGCGACCTTGAGTTGAAGAGAAGGACTAGGTCACCTTCACTCAACTCCTTTGGGATGAGACGTTTGTCATGCCAACGCTTGGTCCTTTCCTTGTAAATCCGGGCATTTTCATAAGCATCCAACCGGATCTCCTCAAGAGCATTAATGTCTAGCAACCTCTTCTCACCGGTTTCCTTGAGGTCAAAATTCAGCCACCTTATGGCCCAATATTCCCTATGCTCCATCTCCACCGGAAGTTGACAAGATTTGCCATAAACTAGCTTGTAGAGAGTGGTGCCAATCGGTGTCTTGAAGGCGGTTCTATATGCCCACAAAGCATCATCAAGCTTCATAGCACAATATTTTCTTGTCCTAGAAACCGTCTTCTCAAGTATCTTCTGTAATGCCCAAAACTTTGGCGCGTTTTCGATATATAATTTTCCGTATATTATTGAAATTTTAATGGCCTAAATAATTATACGAGTATATATGTATGTATTAATATATTTCATAATCATATATTATCCGTTTAAAATTTATTTTGTAATCTCGTACATATTTCTTTTCAAGAGAACGTTTACTAAATCAAAAATCATACTATTCCAAGTATATTTACATATAATTGATTTATATATTTCTCCGCAAATTATTTAACGGAAAAGTTCAGAAATATTTTCCGATCCGAAACTTTCACTCCGATTAATTCGATCGAGTTTGTTAATTCCCGTTTTCCTTTATTTTAATTGTCTCCTTTATTTTTTATTTCTTTTTTTATGCTTCCTTTCCTCGAGCCGCTCAGCCACGCTACCCGACTCCTCGTTGCCTGGTACCACTACTCTAGCCTACATCCCTGCAAGACTCTCTCGGGACTCAACTTCATAGCTCTCAACCTCTCAATCTCCTGCCTCCCTTCTCTTCTCTTGGGACTTTCACACAGGCCTACTCTCCCTCCTCAACTCATACCCCAACTGCATCTTCCTCCTGTTGGAAAACCATCTATGCAGCCTCACAACCCCTCTTTCTTCTCTGTCTTCACCGCCTCTCTGCATCACGCCGGACTGGAGATTGCCCGGACTCGCTCCGTCACGGACAAGAGAGCCTTGCTGACCACTCGAGGCCGGAGAAGGGCCTGGTAACAGCCCCACCGCCGGCTCCGTTTCACATCCTTTGGTTCCTACTTCTGCTGCATCTGCCGCCAAGGGGAACGCCGCCACACACCGGGACGCCAAGAACCCCAGTGCCGTCGCCGATCGAAGCCGCACCACCAGAGCCTTGCCAGTCGGGCCTCGCCTACGCCGTCGCCTCCTTCACCCCTTTCCTTTTTTTGCATAGCGGCGCAGCACCCTTGGTCCAGCGAGCTCCACCGGGCTGAAAGAACCGCCACCTCCACTTTGGCCGCCAGGGACGACGCCGGAGAGGAGAAGCCCGCCTCGCCCAGCCTGCACGAGCCCTGGTGGAGCCCTGGCGGAGCCACCTTCCACCCATCCGAAGCCCTGCCGAGCCGCCGCCTTGAGGAATGCCCTCTTGCCCCCTTGCGTGTCTTCAATATCAGTAAAGAAGCCTTTTTATTTAGGGTTTTTATTTCAGCCCCAGTTTTGATATAATTACAGAAAGTAACCCATATTTCTGTTTTACATATATGGCCCAACTTCTGGATTTTGGCAATGTTTATCCCTGTTTGATTAATTACAGATTTGGCCCAGAAATATTAATTGCAGATTATAACCCATATTTATGAAAGTGTATAAATTGCCCTGGAAAATGTGTTAGCGGTTTTTAACCTTGGATTTTAATTGCGGGGATATTTTTATATTTATTTATATTATATATTGTGCCCTTGTTGGATTAATTTTGGTTTACGGCTCAAGGTTTTGATCACGGTTTTATGACCAAGTTTCTAATATTGTACTTTTACCCCGGAAGGGTAATTACGGATTTTTACGTCGGCTTTTGAAAACAAGTTTTACCTCCGATTTATATACGTTATATATTCCGATCAAATTTAGCGTATAAGCTAAATTTGTTTAGTTTGATGTTAGGTCCGGAAGCGCCCCGATAAAGGCCAACGAATCCTTTCTCGACATCCTTAGATCGTCTTCTGTCTTTCGACGTCATGTGAGTACCCTCTCCCCTGAGCTTATGATCTTATTCGATTTAGTTATGCTTAGTATTAGTATCATGCTAGGTTGGATCTAGCATAACTTAGAGTGAATACCAAGTAGTGGTTATGGACCTTTAGGTGCGTTTTGATGTTTGATTGTGCCAAGACTTGAGGCGCTTAGTTATCTTGTGAGGTTGTTATAAAGCTTTAAGTTATATGGTTAATCTTGTGAGCGTTTTGAAGCTCGGGGTTAGGGTTGTATGATCTTGTGGGATTTTGGAGTTTGGGTTTGACTCATCCTAGTATGTTGTTATGAGTTACGATCTTGCGAGATCCTTGGGAGGGAAGATGTCCGTATGTTGTTATAGTTTATGATCTTGCGAGATCATTGGTACTAGAAGTCTAAGGACTTCTAGCATGTGAGAGAGATGTTGACATTGGGCCTTGTTTTGACCAGGCGTTGAGTGTCTTCCTACGGGAAGTTGAGAGCGGTGGTTATCGGGTTTATCTTTGGGACGAGGTAAGTCTCTGGACTTACTTAGCTCGTATTCTTTGTATTAGCATTGATGTGTGTTTGGTGGTGTGTGTTTATTGTTTATTGTTATAACAACTAAACCGGAATTAGGATTACCGACCTTTATATTATTTTGGCCCAAGTGTATGATAACGGGCGGTGACAACTTGCCTGGCTCCCGCGAGAGCTAGGAGGTTCTCGGCGACTATCCCGTGCTGGTAGACGGTCAGATGCATCAGTACCATTCCATGCCGGTAAGTAGGGACCGAGGCGAGTTTCGGTGACTCTCGTGTCACAACCTAAGTTGAATTAGAACGGGATATGACTTAATAATAAAAAGATAATAAACCGGACTTGTGTGCTTTGGTGTATATTGTGTGTTATGTTGATTTACTTGTGTTTGTGCCTTTCACCTTGATTCTAATGCTTCGAATATTAGCTAACGGTTTTATACCGATTGTTGTAGATTGTCTTGCAGGTTAGGAATGCGGCCGAGAGATCCGGAAGAGTGGGCAGCCGGGGTTCCGTACATTTTAGGATTGGGTTTTGGTTGGAGTCGTGTTTGAGTTTTGTATTCATTATATATTGTATGCCGCGTGTATGACATTTGGTCTTTCGGTTGTATCTCGGCTGAAGTCTTTGGTTTGTATGGTTTTGGGTTTCTTTGCATTGCATAAAATGTATTTGGTTTTGGCCTTTATTTGTGCCTTGTTGCAAGATCCGGTGAAATTGTTGTCAAGTTAAGGGTCGGGACCCATTGTGAGGTCCCAACCCGTAGCATCCCGAGTCCCGCGGATTCGGGGTGTTACATCTTCTTTATCTCCCGGTTGAAGATCTCCACTTGGCCATTAGTTTGGGGATGGTAAGGTGTGGCCACCTTATGAGCAACCTCTTCTCACCGGCTTCCTTGAGGTCAAAATTCAGCCACCTTATGGCCCAATATTCCCTATGCTCCATCTCCACCGGAAGGTGACAAGACTTGCCATAATCTAGCTTGTAGAGAGTGGTTCCAATCGGTGTCTTGAAGGCGGTTCTATATGCCCACAAAGCATCATCAAGCTTCATAGCCCAATATTTTCTTGTCCTAGAAACCGTCTTCTCTAGTATCTCCTTTATCTCCCGGTTGAAGATCTCCACTTGGCCACTAGTTTGGGGATGGTAAGGTGTGGTCACCTTATGAGTCACCCCATACTTAGCCAAAAGTGTCCCAAAGTTCCTATCGGTGAAATGCTTCCCTCCATCACTTATGAACACTCTTGGTATTCCAAATCTAGGGAAAATGACTCGGTTGAAGACCACACCACTACTTTAGCATCATTTGTGGGAGAGGCGATTGCTTCCACCCATTTCGACACATAATCCACCTCCAATAGAATATAGAGGTTGTCACATGAAGCGGGGAATAACCCCATGAAGTCCACACCCCAAACATCAAAGACTTCAACCTCTTGTATGTTGTTCAAGAGCATCTCATTCCTCCTTGAGTCCTTTAGCAAGCGTCACAAGCTACCACAAAATTCTGCACATCTTTAAACAAGTTAGGCCAATAAAAACCGGATTGCAATACCTTTGCACACGTCTTGTGTGAGCTAGCATGACCTCCACATGGCAAGGAGTGACAATGGCGGATTACGCTCTCCACCTCATCCTCCAGGATGCACCTCCTAAAGACTCCATCCGGTCCTCTCTTGAACAAGAGAGGCTCACTCCAATAGTAATGCCTCACATCCTTGAAAAACTTTTGCCTTTGGGCATATGATAGACCGGGTGGCACCTCCTCACACACAAGGTAGTTCACTATATTCGCATACCATGGCTCACTCCCTCTAGACACTTGAAGTAAGCACTCCTCCATCATTTGCAATTGCTCATCCCGGAATGAGTCATCAATCGGGATGTCATCTCTCTCAATCTCCAATGGTGGTAGCCTACTAAGATGGTCCGCTACTGAATTTTCGGAACCTTTCTTGTCCCGAATTTCCAAGTCGAATTCTTGAAGGAGAAGGATCCACCGAATCAAGCGAGGCTTGACATCCTTCTTTGTGAGGAGATACCGGATCGCAACATGATCCGTGTACACAATGGCCTTTGATCCAACAAGATATGACCGGAACTTCTCAAAGGCATACACTACCGCTAGCAACTCCTTCTCGGTTGTGGCATAGTTTAGTTGGGCATCATCTAGCGTCTTGCTAGCGTAGTAGATGACATGTGTAAGCCCATCTTTCTTTTGTCCTAAAATAGCCCCAACGGCCACATCACTTGCATCACACATTATTTCAAATGGTAAGCTCCAATCCGGAGGTTGCATGATAGGGGCGGAGATCAAAACATCCTTCAACCTACAAAATGCTTCAAGACAATCTTTGGAGAAAACAAACTCAACATCCTTCGTTAGTAGGTTAGTGAGAGGCTTAGAAGTTTTAAAGAAATATTTTATAAATCTCCGGTAAAAACCGGCATGCCCTAAGAAACTCCTTACCCCTTTCACCGAAGTAGGTGGTGGCAACTTCTCTATCGTTTCTATCTTTGCTCTATCAACCTCAATGCCACGATGGGAAAGCAAGTGTCCTAACACTATGCCTTCACTCACCATGAAGTGGCATTTCTCCCAATTCAAAACAAGGTTAGTTTCCTCATATCTCTTCAACACCAAAGACAAGTTAGCCAAGCAATCATCAAATGAAGATCCATACACCGAGAAATCATCCATAAACACTTCCATAATGTTATCAATATATTCAGAAAAAATAGCTATCATACACCTTTGAAAGGTGGCGGGTGCATTACACAACCCAAATGGCATTCTTCTATATGCAAATGTTCCCCAAGGACATGTAAATATTGTTTTCTCTTGGTCATCCGGGTGAATAGGGATTTGGAAAAACCCACTATAATCATCTAAGTAACAAAAATGTGAATGTTGAGCTAATCTCTCTAGCATTTGGTCAATAAAGGGAAGAGGGAAGTGATCTTTCCTAGAGGCCACATAAAGCTTCCTATAGTCAATACACATTCTCCACCCCTTAACCGTCCTAGTTGGGATTAGTTCATTGTCATTAGTTACTACGGTCTTACCACCATTATTAGGAAAAACATGAACGGGACTGACCCATTTACTATCCGAAATCGGGAAAATGGTTTCCGCATCTAGCAATTTAAGGATCTCTTTCTTGACTACCTCTTTCATTATAGGGTTCAATCTTCTTTGAGGTTCAATTGAAGATTTATGGTTGTCTTCCATTAAGATTTTATGCATGCACAAGGAAGGTTAAGTGCCAACTAAGTCATCAATAGTGTAACCTATAGCTCTCCTATGCAATCTCAACTCATTCAACAATCTATCAAGCTCATCATCATTCAAAGATGCATTCACAATCACGGGATAAATAGAATTTGAACCAAGGAAACCATACTTTAAATGAGAAGGGAGAGGCTTAAGATCAAGTTTAGGAGGACCTTTATCGATTGGAGATGATCCATACAATGTAGGTTGAGATGATTCCAAAGCCATGGAAGACTCCCCAAGACTTCTTGAAGCTTGATCAACAACTAAGGGACTTTCTAGAGAAACCACGGGCAAAACCACGACCTTTAGCACAACCACGGGCGTGGAATTGGAAGAGCTGGCACTTCTGGACATTACAAAGAGTTCCACGGGTATAACCACAGGCGTGGTTCTTGCTTGATAGCATGAATTATAGTTTATATTTTGGGGTTTGTTTGGACGTTTTATCTTCAATAATCTGCATGTTTGTATGTATATTATGTGATTATATTGCCATTTCATCTACCTTTGCGGGAATCGAGGTCTACACCTAGTTTTGTTGTAATCGTAGGTAAAATGGCACGTTTTGCATCAAAAAGGAGCAAAAGGAGCTATGGAGTCATTGAAGCTACATTCAGGAACATAAGGAAATATCCAGGAAGCATAGTCATGGACTAGAAGATTCACTTTGGACCAGATTTGAGAGATTTCACATTCAGTTGTGACTCACCTCGGTTGACTACAGAGTCACCTCGACCGAGGTGATCCAGAGAAGTCGACTCGACCGAGGCGAAGACCTGGGACGCGGCGAGAATATTTTATTCTTGGCTGAGATCTTTTATCTTTGGAAAGAGGATCTTATATTTTTGGGCTTGGCTCCTGGAAGGAAGAAGATATGCTAGATCATATATTTTACCTATTTTTATGGGAAGAGATCTTTCTAAGATATCTTATCTTTGGAGAGTAATTTTCCTATAAAAAGGGTCGGATTTCCCACAAATCCGACATCCGCTTACATCCTAATACACCGCTGCAGCCAAACTCCAGTTGAGAGATTTGAAGAACCTTTTTGAAGGTTGAAGGAAGGAAGTTTAGAGCTTTTATAGCTTTTTGAAGGGTTTTTATAAGATCATCTTAGATTTCCTTCTTTGTTATTGTCTTGTTGGATTTCTATCCAAAGAACGCTTGTTGGTTTGATAATTGATTCAGTTATTGAAGCCTTTCTCTTAAGGTTTTCTTGTTCAATTATTCTCTTTCTTCCCATATATTTGATTAATACTTTCATGATGATGAGTGGCTAATCTCTTTGTGTGATTCTAGGGTGATTGGCTGAAGGTTGTGGGAAAAACAATGATAGAATAATCTTAATCACAGTAGGACCCTGAAAGTTCGAGTCTTTACCTAACCCTAAGCATCTCGCTCAGTCGATGAATATCTCGGCCGGGGTGGAATTCGTCTGACCGAGGTGACTTATCTGATCCGAAACTGAGAGTTAAGTATTAGAGTTTGCCAAATCCTATTCTTATTACACCTTTCCTGGTCCAATGCAAGCTTAGGATGAGACTTACCCGGTAATTCCTTTGTTTGTTTACCTAAGATCATAAGTGTAGGTAATAAAGGTTTATCCTTTATTGGGGTTTGAGTGTGCTTTCATCCATCTTTGTGAGTTAGCCTGAGACTTACCCGGTAAAGGTTGATTCTATTCCCTTAGATGGTGTGTTAGTTTGAGGTTATAGTTCTTTATCTTAATTCCTTGAGACTTACCCGGTAATAGGAGTTACGGTTGAGGATTAGAGAGTAGTGAGACTTACCCGGTGATCTATTCCATTTTAGTAACACCTTCCCTTTGCAAAAATCTCAGCTTTGTCCGCTTATCTTTAGATCTTGAGTTGGAATCACAACTAGATGCTTTAATCCCTAGAATTGCATGTTTCCTTTATTGACTTTTATCATCTTTGATTGTTTTAATTGCTTTGTGGTTTGTGATTACTAAAGCTTACCTATTCCGACTTTGTTTCACTAAGTCCCTGTGATCGACCCCTGAAATTTCTTGCTTTTTACTACGATTGACCCGTACACTGCGGGTTCGCATCCTTGTTTTAAGCTTACGTCTAGGGTTATAAATTTAAAGCTTGCACACACCGTTTGGAGCGAACATTTCTCCCTGGCCGTGGTTCCTACAGTGATTCAGCACTACTTCGTGCACTTCAAATTCAGCACTTGTCTCCTTTTCTAATGCATCCAAGGCTTGGATTTCTTCATTACAATTATCCTCAACGCCTTCCTCCATGATACTCAAGTTAAGAACCTTCTCAAGAGGATCCTTTATCAAGATTGAGCTCACAACTTCTCTAGACTCCTCTTGCTCAACAATGTTGAAGACATCTTCACCAAGGGCTGACCCCTTCATCATTGTGGACAGCTTGAACTTGATATTTTCCTCTCCAATGTTGAAGGAGAGGATTCCATTTTTGCAATCCACTAAGCATCCGGATGTGGCTAAGAATGGCCTTCTCAAAATGATAGGAACCGGGTAGTCCGCCGGGATGTCCAAAACAACAAAGTCGATTGGCACATAGAACTTCCCAAGCTGAACCGGTATGTCCTCTAGAATTCCCACGGGGTGAGTGATTGAACGGTCCGCAATGTAGAGGGTCATCTTGACCGGCTTTGGTTCTCCTAGTCCAACCTTGTTGCAAAGTGCAAGCAGGATAATGCTTACACTTGCTCCAAGGTCACATAGGGCCTCATATTGGACTTCTCCAACTCCAATTGGCACACAAAAAGATCCCGGATCTCACTGCTTAGGAGACATCTTCTCCCTCATAGTTTGAATCAACTCGGAAGATCTCTTTGTCATCCTTACTTCTCCATACTCCTCCAACTTCCTCTTGTTGGAGAGTATCTCCTTCAAAAACTTTCCATAGGCCGGCATACCTAGAATAACATCCATGAACAGAATGTTAATATGCAATTTAGACATGAGTTCAAGGAATTTACCGAAATGCTTATCCAAACGAGCTCTTGCTCGTGATTGTGGGAATGGTAGTGGTGGCTTGTATGGAGGAGGTGCCACATATGTTGGCTCATCATCTTTGCTCTTGCTTCCTTCTTGCAATGGTTCTTCCTTCACTACTACTTGCTTTCCCTTATCATTTCCCTTAGGTAAGGGCTCTTTCATGCTCAGCCCACTCCTTGTGGTAATGGCCAACACTTGACCTCTTGGATTGACCTCGGCCCTTCCGGAAAGCTTTCCTGGATCCCTTTGTGCTTCACCCGCCTTTTGGAACACTTGTGCTTCTAGCCTTTGGAGGTTGAGCAAAACCGGGTGGAGGCTCTTTTGAAGCCTTAGGTGGTGGGGCTGCGCTCGTGGAAGCGGGAGGGTTCAAGGCACCATCCGGGTTAGAATAAGAGAAAACCGGGATGGTTGTGATTAGGCCGGTAATTGTTGTATTGCCGGCTATTGTTGTTGAAGTTCCTTGGGCCTTGATAATTGTTGAAGTTACCCCTTCCCATGTAGTTAATATCCTCATCTTTGAAAGCCAAATTGGCTTGCACTTGCACTTGAGGACTTGCTTGATTCTTTAAGGTTGTGGCACATTACTCCCTCAAAGACTTAAGCTCAGTGTTGATTGCATCGAGTTTGTAGTTGCTCATGGTGACTTCACTCACTTCATATACTCCCGGTTTCCTCCCATCACTCTTCCTATGAGAGTACTTCTCTATCACCAAGGCTTGCTTCTCTACAAACTCCCAAGCCTCATCCACATTCTTCTCCATGAATGTCCCTCCATAAAGCGATTGGAGCTTGAATTGGCTATCCTCATCAAGCCCCTTGAAATATATCTCCAATAGCTCTATCTTCGGCATCTCATTGTGTGGACAATCTAGGAGGAGGTCCTTAAACCTCTCCCAAGATTTGAATAGGCTTTCTCTATCCTTCATCACGAAGACATTGATCTTCCCTCTTAGCTCGGTTGCCTTGGAAGGTGGGAAGAACTTTGTCAAGAACTCGGTTGTCATCTCCTCCCAAGTACTCACACGTTCTAGTGGAATGGATTGATACCAAGCCAAGGCCTTATCCTTAAGTGAGAAGGAAAAAACCCTAAGCTTGTGGTTGTTGCTCTCCAATCTAGGCGGCCTTAGAGTCTCCATCAAGATCACGTAGTTCATCAAGTGTTGATGAGGAGACTCTCCTTCCATCCCTCCAAATTGATTGTACCGGATCATTTGTAGCACTTGAGGGCGGAGATCATAGTCATGGGCTGCGGGATCTCCTAAGTTTACACCCGGACGGTGCACTCTTTGGGCTGGATCCATACGTTGCCCTAGGGTTTGTGGCTCCTCAATGATGATCGGCTCAAACCGAACATTAACCGCCGGCTGCGGCCATGGTGGTAGTGGAGGTTGTTAACGATTAAGCTCTCTTTGGACAAGAGCTTGCCTAATCTCTTCAATTTCCCTCCTAGTTGCTTCTTGCCTCTCATTGGCAAGTCTCCTCTCATTCTCCAAGGCTTCATCCCTTAGCCTAAGTTTCTCTAAGGCCTCATTCAACTCAGCTTGAAGATCTCTTCCGGCCATCTCCTTCTTCTTCTTAATGCTCTTGGATCTAGTCTTAAGGGTTTTCTCCGGTTCGGGATCGAATGGAGCTAAATCCTTGCCACAAGATCTTCGCATACACCTAAAGAGTGAGAGATGTCCTGAAAATTCAAAGAAACAAACCAAACAAGATCAAAAGCAACAAGAAAGACCTACACTATAAACAATCACAAACAATGATACAATATAGACCAAGTCCCCGGCAACGGCGCCAAAAACTTGTTACGATAGAAATGTATAGCACAAAAGTCTTAAATTTATAACTCGATATAATTTCCTAACTCCTAGCGAACCCACAACGTATGAGTCGTTTTGTAGCAAGGATAGTATTTTGAGGTCAAACACAAAGACTAAATCCTAGCGAACCCACAGTGTATGGGTCGTTTTATAACTCGATATAATTTCCTAACTCCCAGCGAACCTACAACCTGCTCACAACAAGATATCTATATCAACAACTCGCTCAACTCAAGAAGTCTTAGACTTCTACACATATGATCTACGCAAGATCATTTGACTCTCATTCTAGGATTGCATCCTAGAATACCTCATGCTCACACCACACTCAACACCAACTAGAAGTCCTTAGACTTCTAGACCCTAAGAACTCTCAAAAACATAACTCATAACACATATTAGGATAAACATGCCTAGTCTCAACAATCTCAATGGTATCCACACTATGCTAGGATACGCATATCCTAGCCCATAATCTCAACAACCATGTAACAACAACCTCAAGCCTCAAATACTCACATGATCATCCAAACACTCAACGTCTTACAACAATCGACAATCCTTAAAACTCACCTAAGGTCCAAACCACTACTTGGTATTCACTCTAACTTATGCTAGATTATCCAACCTAGCATGATACTAAAACTAAAATAAGAAGATCAAGGTAAGAGCATAAGCTCGGGGAGAGGGTACTCACGTGACGTCAAAAGACGGAAGACGATCTATGGATGTCGATATGGTTTCGTAGGCCTTAAACGGGGCGTTGTCGAACCTAGCACCAAACTAAACAAATTTAGCATAATGCTAAATTCTACAGGGGTATAAATGCAAGATTTCCATAAGAGTGAGTATAGTCTGTAATTATACCCAAATTCTGGGTGTCCAGATGTAAATACCGGAGAAGGGTTTTCAAACCCGTTCAGCATTCAGAGAGGCGGCTTGGAGGCAGGGCAAACAACTCAGGGCGGCGAACATGGCTCCGGAAGGCTTCTCCGTCGGCAAGGTGAGGGGAGACGGCAGCTCCGGTGGTCGACAATTCTCATCTCCGGTGCTGCGAGGGCATGGAAGCTCGGCGGGCTCACTGGAGCAGGAGAGGTTGCGTAGGTAAACAAAGAGAAAAGGGGAAGGCAACGGGTGTCCCTCCGGTGGCTTCGATGACGGCGAGGGCAACAGAGGCTTCCTTATTGGCGGTGGCAAGGGTGGCCCTCCGGTGGGATTCGACGGCAACGGCCTTCCCTCCTCGCGACATAGAGAACAGAGAGCAGGAGGGAGAAGAGGGGCGGCGTATCTCGGCCTGCTGGTGCTCCGATCGATCGAGGCGGCAGCATAGAGGCAGCTTCCTCTCGTCCGACAGCTCCCAGGTGGTGTAGCCCTCCTCTCCGGCGGTCCAGAAGATGCTGCAGCTTCCTAGGGTTCTCATCAGATGCAAGAGAAGGAAGGTGAGGAGAGAGGCTGGCATGACGAAAGGGAAAGAGTGGAAGAATGGTGAGACTGTGAGGGAGTAGGGCACAAAATGCGTAAATCCGAGGGGTCACTACAGGTGTAGGAACGAGAGGTCACTTGTAGATGCAGGAACGAGAAGTCGGGCACCAAAGGTCGGGAGTGAGGCTGCTCACCAGCCAAAGGAGATAGGAAATGAGATAAAAGCAAAAGGGAAAAGAAATAGGAGAAGAAAAGAAATAATGGAAGGATAGAGTTAATCAAAGCATTCGGAACGGGATTTTCGAATCGAAAATTTTTCGACTTTTCCGAGAATAAAGATACGGAAAATATATGTGGATCGAATATATAAGTAACCTCGTAAAATATACTTTGAAATACAAAAACCATTCTCGTTAATTATTTTTACGAGATTATAAAATAATTTTAAACACAGGAAACAAAATATATCGATAAAATCCGGAAAGATAAATATCGCAAACGTGCCTAAAAATTTGGGGCGTTACAGTATACCTCCTAAAAAGGGCATCCACTACGACATTATCCTTCCCTTTCTTATATTTGATAATATAAGGAAATGTCTCAATGAACTCCATGCATTTTCCATGTCTCCTATCCAACTTATCTTGGCTTTGTAAATGTTTCAAAGACTCATGATCAGTTCTAAGGATGAATTCATTAGGCCAAAGATAGTTCTGCCATGTTTTGAAAACTCGAAATAAAACATATAGTTCTTTATCATAAGTAGAGTAATTTGAATATGGACCTTTTAATTTCTCACTAAAGTAGGCTAGAGGATTACCTTCTTGCCTGAGTACTCCTCCTTTACCAATACTAGAAGCATTGCATTCTACTTAAAATGATTTGGTGAAATCCGGAAGTGCAAGAAGAGGTGCATTTGATAATCGCCTCTTTAGTTCCGAGAATGCTTTATCTTGCGCTTCTCCCCACTCGAACGGTACTTGCTTAAGGCATTTGTCCCTTCTCCTATTGCTATTGATTTCATTTTGTCAAACCTTCCATCAGGAAAGATCCAAGTAGCACCACTGATCTTTACTTCTAAGAAAGTTCGTGAGCTGCGTGAGAGGGGCTGCAATGGTGCTAAAATCCTTCACAAAGCGCCTATAGAAAGTTGCCAATCCATGGAAAGAACGCACATGTCCGATGGTGGTAGGTATAGGCCATTCTTGAATGACTTTTGTTCACTTCAAAGTGTGTGCAAAATAAGCCTGAAGTTTATAACCAAGAATAAAGCAAAAGCGAACCCGCAGTGTACGCATCAATCGCAGTATAAGCAAATATTCCAGGGTCGATCACAAAGACTATGGTGAAATCAAGCACGGCATATAACTTCAGGTTGTAATGTGAATCTCAAGCAACAAAGAAAAATGATGTATATAAATCAGATAAAGGAAATGCAGATTGTGGAGATCAAGGTATCCAGTTTTGGTTTCAACTCAAGATTTCTAAGGATAAGTGTGGATAAAGCTGAGGTTGCAAAGGGAAGGTATTTCTACGATGGGATAGATCACCGGGTAAGTCTCACAATCCACTATCCCAAACCAAATATCCTATCACTGGGCAAGTCTCAAGGAACTACGGAAAGGTACTATCACTCAAACCAACGACTCTCCACCTAAGGGAACAGAACTAACCATCACCGGGTAAGTCTCAGGTTAACTCTCAAAGGTAGGATGAAGGCACACTCAAACCCTAACAAAGGATAAACCTTTGTTACCTAACACTCATCATCATCGGTAAACAAACAAAGGAATCACCGGGTAAGTCTCTTCCTAGGCTTGAATGTTGTTAGCATGAAATATTGTGTTAATTTAGGCACGTTTTCTAAGTGTATTTGATTCATATTGATAGTCTTTGATCCAGTATCATTGCATATGTGAGCTAGTATTACCTATACTGTCGATATGGATGTCTACACTAGCTTTATGTTGAAATATAGGTGATTGAGAGTCATTTCCGAACGGAATCGAGCAAAGGAAGAGTTGATTGAATATGTCCATGGATTGAGGGCATTATTAGGAGCAAATTGGAGTTCAACTTGAGGAATGCACGAGGCTAGGGAAGAATCACGTTCTTGCCCTAAACCACGCTCTAAAATACGGCCGTACTACAAACCACGTTTAATTCCACGGCCGTGGAACCCTGCAAAGAGAGGCGTGATGCATTCTAGTAACTATTACGGTCGTGGAACATATGATCCAAACCGTGACATAATCCACGCTCTAAATTACGGTCGTGGAATCTTCCATGACCGTGATCTTGGCGAATCTTTTTCGCCACATTTTGAAGTCACGATCTTTTGAAGATTGGGCCGGGCCGATATTTTATCTTGCCCAATAAAAAGACGGACGAAGCAAGATTCCGTCATCTTCGCTTAGGGAATTTTGGCAATCCACGTTTCATCTCCGCTTAGAGAATTTCAACGCCGTTTGACCCTTGCTTGGAAGCATTGACATCTCATTGGAGATCGAAGTTCGTGTTTGGGAATTGCCCTAATTTCGCACTTTGGTGGAGATTGCTGTTGAGATCTCCGGATTAGCGGAAAATCGAAGCTTTTGGAAGATTGTTGCAAGAAGACCTCTCTTCTTGTTTAGGTTTGATTTGGGAAATGGATTGACATCCCATTTTCCCTTCTTTCCTAAGGTTGTGATTGTTTGCTTTATTCTGAATCTATTGACAATATTCGTTCTCGATTGTGACTTTGAGATTGGTTTGAAGATTATTGAAAGTTTTCGGAAGTTTTCATCTTTCTATCTTTTAATCCTTGAATTAATATCAACATGACTGTTATTGGCTAGAAACCCTTAACAATTCTAAGGTGAAGGGTTGATAGTTGTGGCTTAGATGATGATAGATCGATCGTAAATAGATTAGACCCTGAGAGTTCGAGAGAATCGTTGACGAACCCTAAATCACGGTTTGTTCTTGAGTTCCACGACCGTGGATTCTCAAGAACTACCCGTAATTTCTCTTAAGTTTACGAGCCTGCTTTTACTTTAATCCAAAGTTAAAGATTTGCTTTAACTTAGTTTAGACTTGTCTTTTCTAGGTGGTAGTGAAGCCTCAACAACCTCTACCTCGATTGTGAGTGTCATAACCATAATCGGCTAAGTTAGTCTTGATCCTTGGATTGCAAGTTTGGGTATTTGACATTAATTCTTATCTTTAGAACCTTTCTATATTGAAGCCTCAACAACCTGTATAGAGAGTGTCTTGTAGGTGAGTCATATAAGGTTTTTGGAACTTCACCGTACGATTACCTTACATTAGCATACCTTTGCATATCTCAACTCTATCTTTATATCATTAGTATATCTTGAATCGATTGCCACAGTTGGATACTTGGATCTTTAGGATTGTTGTTTTCCCAATATTTGCAAAACCTCTCATACTTACTTGCTTGATAATCTGCAACTGAATTTGTTCCCACCCAAATCCCTGTGTTCGATACTCTGGAATCCTTGCTTAACTACGTCGATCCGTACACTGCGGGTTCGCTGCTTGATTCTAGTTTTATAAATTTAAAGCTTATTTGCACACACCTTTAGGGGCGAACAAGTTTTTGGCGCCGTTGCTGAGGATTTGGTTTCGGCCGAATTCGGTATCCGGTTGTCAAGCTTGGGAGCTTGCTCTCGTTATTTGATATTACTTTGAGTGCATGCGCAGGTCTAGGAACACCGAAGATCTCTTGCCTCTTGATCAAGAGCTAGAGAAAACTTTAAGGCAAAAGCACAAGGAAAAAAAGATGGCTGAAGGACACGAACATGATCTTCAAGCGGAATTGGCAGAGAAGGAAGCTCAACTCCAATGGAATGAGACCCTCCGCCAAGATGAGATGGATCGTCATCAATCTCAAGTTAACAATCTACAAGACATGATCTTCCAGATGAGGGTAGAGATGAGCGACCTTAAGAATAAGGGAAGCAAGAAATCCTCAAGGAAAGCATCAAGGTCCAGAAGAAAAATTCACTCATCCGCTGATGATAGTGATTCTTCCATGCCACCGTTAGAGGAGATTGATCCCACGATCAATGTAAATCCTTTCCATCCACAAGGAGCTGCTAATCGCCGCATTTCACCTAGGAATGTGAGGATCGAACGTGTAGATAATGAGCCAAGAACTCTTGGCCAGCGGATGGATCCAACACAACAACCACGCCGCTTGGGCGTGAATTTCGATGCTGAAGATGTGCAAGGGTTTAGCTTCAACCCTCAAGTCATTACTCTTGTTCGCCAAAACCAATTTGGCGGGACAAGCGCTGAATCTCCACACCAACACTTGCAGAACTTTGAGTGTATGATGGAGACAATGAGACCGAAGGGCGCTACTACCAACAGCTATAAGCTCAAGCCTTTCTTCTTCTCCTTGAAGGGGAAAGCGTTATCTTGGTATCAAGCTCTTCCTAGTGGGAAACTAGACACGTGGGAAGACCTTTCCGCGGAGTTCCTCACCAAATTCTTTCCGCCATCCAAAACGGCGGAACTTAGAGGTAAGATTAATGCTTTTTCCATGAGACCTAACGAAAGTTGTTTCAATCTTGGGAAAGGTTTCAGGATTTGCTCTTGGATTGCCCTCACCATGGCATATCCAAACTTGCCTTGCTGGAGATTTACTACAAGGGGCTGGATGCGGGAACGCAATTCAACCTCCAATCCCTCTCATGTGGAACGTTCATGGACATGAGAGAAGATGATGCTTGGGACTTCATTGAGAAGCAAGCAAGAGTCATAGAGAAGTATTCCCACCGGAAAGTGGAGGGAAATCGTGTGGAGCAAGGAGCAAAGCTCGCACATGAAGCTCAAAATCAGATTTTCTCCCTCAACAATGAGATCAAAGAGTTGAAGGAGGCTATCAAGACCAACTTCCCAAAGCAACAAGGGAAGGATGTTGGTTATTTGGGCAACAATAATGGCGGAAACAACAATAACCGGAACAACAACTGGAATGGAAACAACAACAACCGGAACAACGATTGGAACAACAATAGGGGTTCAAACAACAACAATTGGCGCTCCAATCAACAAAATTCCGGTAACTCTTATCCTTCCAACTCAAATTCACTAACTCCACCTTCCTCTTCCTCTACTCCTTTGAAAAGCCAGGGACAATCATCTAATGGAGGAAACACTTCGGGGAAGGAGAAGCCCGATCCCATATTGGAAACGATTTTGGGAAAGCTTCAAGGGTTGGAGAACCGCCTCATCAAGGTTGATGATCAAGTTTCTAAGGTTGACAAAGCTCAAAAAGTTTTGGAAAACCAAATGTTCAACCACGCGGAGGAAGTTCCTAGAAATCAAGGGAAGCTTCCAGGAAAGACGGAGGACAACCCTAAGGGAAGGGTGATGGCGATTACAACCAGGAGTGGAGTGACAACCACCGATCCGCAACCTACGTTCGTTGAAGTCCCCGTAGAGAAGGACAAGGAAAAGGGGAAGGAGAAGGAAGATGTCTATGTTCCTCCTCCAGCTTACAAACCTCCCCTACCATTCCCTCAATCTAGAGCGTGAGCGCGCCTAGACAAACAATTCGGTAAGTTCATAGAACTCATGAGTAAGCTGCATATTAACATACCATTTATTGATGCTATTGTAGGTATGCCAGCTTATGGCAAGTTCTTGAAGGAGCTCCTCTCCAACAAGAGGAGGCTAGAAGATTTCGGAGAGGTTAAGATGAGTTCAGATTCTTCGGATCTCATCAAAACCATGAAGGAGAAAATGCCCCCAAAGCTAAAGGATCCGGGGTCATTTTGCATTTTCCCATAGGAGTGGGAGATGTCACATACGATGAGTTATGTGACTTAGGAGCAAGTGTGAGCATCATATCACTTGCATTATGTAGGAAGATCGGTTTAGGCGATCCTAAACCGGTGAAGATGACGTTATACATGGCGGATCGATCTATCACTCGCCCCGTCGGTATTGTAGAAGACGTCCCGGTCAAGCTAGGTAAATTCTTTGTTCCCATTGATTTTGTCGTGCTTGACATTCCTGCAGATAGTCCGGTCCCGATCATACTCGGAAGACCGTTTTTTGCAACTTCCGGCTGCATAGTCGATTGCAAGAATGGGAGACTCACTTTTGATATAGGAGATGAGAAAGTAGAATTCGTTCTTTCCACTCTAGTGAAGGAGCCAATCTTTGATGAGGATATTTACGATATCCAAGATGAAGAAGGTTTGTCTAGAGAAGAGGTAAGTGCGATTCTCTTTAACGATCCTTTACAAAAAGTTATCACTATGAGTCTAACCAATGAAGGGGAAGATGAAGAGTGCAATGAGGCAATTGAAGCCTTAGAAGCACAAGAAGAGATGCATGAAGAGGAGTTTGAAAAACTCCACGATGAGGCTGAGAATGTCAGAATCCACGGTCATACCCTGTATTCCACGACCGTGGATTCCACAACCAAAATCATGCCTCATTCCAGGGGATTATACGGCCATGGAGAAGATTTGACAACCGTATTTCCCTTCCACGCCCTAAACCACGGCCGTGGAGGACAAGATCCACCCGTAATTTTGGCCGTGGAAGAGAGTGGTCGAGACACTTCTTCAACTTCTTCTGATTTTTCTCCAACACACTCATCACCCTTAGAAACTTCTAAGGAGACATCAGATGCTTCTCAAGGATCATTGGAAGCTCCGAAAGCAATGGAACTCAAACCACTTCCTACTCATCTAAGATACGCTTTTCTAGGGTCTAATTCTACCTTCCCGGTTATTGTTAGTTCCGATCTAAGCATAGATGAACATGAACAGCTCATGACTGTCCTCAAGAAACATAGGAAAGCTATAGGCTATACTATCGAGGACTTAGTAGGAATTAAACCCTCCCTATGCATGCATAAGATACTAATGGAGGAAGACTTTAGAACTTCGAGACAACCTCAAAGGCGGTTGAATCCGACCATGAAGGAGGTTGTCAAGAAGGAAATTCTTAAACTTCTTGATGCAGGTATCATCTACCCTATCTCCGATAGCAAGTGGGTGAGTCCAGTTCAAGTAGTTCCGAAGAAGGGAGGAATGACGGTCATCACCAACAAGAACAACGAACTCATTCCTACCCGAACCGTGACTGGATGGCGGATGTGCATAGACTACCGCAAGCTCAACAACGCAACGCGGAAAGATCATTTCCCATTGCCATTCATTGATCAAATGCTTGAAAGGTTAGCGCAACATTCACATTTTTGCTACCTTGACGGCTATAGTGGTTTCTTTCAGATTCCGATACATCCGGACGATCAGGAGAAGACCACATTCACGTGCCCTTGGGGTACGTTTGCTTATAGGAGAATGCCGTTCGGGCTTTGCAACGCCCCAGCCACCTTCCAACGGTGCATGATGGCCATCTTCTCCGAATACGTAGAGGAAATCATGGAAGTCTTCATGGACGACTTCTCCGTATACGGTTCCTCTTTTAACGATTGTCTTTCTAACCTTTCTCTTGTTTTGCAAAGGTGTGAAGACACTAACCTAGTCCTTAGTTGGGAGAAGTGTCAATTTATGGTTAAGGAAGGAATCGTATTAGGTCACTTAGTCTCTAGTAGAGGGATAGAAGTAGACAAAGCTAAGATAGAGACCATAGAGAAGCTTCCTCCCCCAATTTCGGTGAAAGGGATAAGAAGTTTCCTAGGACATGCTGGATTTTATTGACGTTTCATCAAGGACTTTTCTAAGATATCAAAACCTCTCACTAATCTATTGATGAAGGATGCGGTTTTTGAGTTTTCGCAGGAATGTCTGGATGCGTTCAACACCATTCGGCAAGCTCTAATTTCAGCACCTATCATCCAACCTCCGGATTGGACTCTACCCTTTGAGATTATGTGCGATGCCAGTGACGTAGCTATTGGAGCTGTTCTTGGACAACGAAAGGAAGGGCGAACCCATGCCATCTACTATGCTAGCAAGACGCTAGATGAAGCGCAGCTCAACTACGCCACTACCGAGAAAGAGTTTTTAGCCATTGTCTATGCTATTGACAAGTTTCGCTCTTATCTTGTTGGTGCGAAGGTGATTGTTTACACGGATCATGCTGCGATCCGGTACCTCCTTGCAAAGAAAGATGCGAAACCAAGGCTGATTAGATGGATTCTTCTCCTACAAGAATTCGATCTTGAGATCCGCGACAAGAAAGGTTCAGAAAATTCTGTTGGGGATCATTTGAGTCGTCTAACACATCTAGAGGACGACCATCTACCCATTGATGACTCCTTTCCGGATGAACACCTACATATCATAGAGGAGTGCATCAACGTGATCTCCAAAGGTAACGAACCATGGTTTGCTGATTTTGTTAACTATTTGGTTTGCCAGGAGATACCACCCGGACTATCCTACGCACAAAGGAAGAAGTTCTTTAAGGACGTCCGGGAATACTATTGGAACGAGCCTCTCCTCTTTAAGAGAGGTCCGGATGGCATCATTCGGCGATGTGTGCCGGAAGATGAGATACAAAGTGTCATCCGTCATTGTCATTCACTACCTTGTGGAGGACACGCTAGTTCGAACAAGACTAGCGCAAAGGTATTGCAATCTGGATTCTTTTGGCCTACTTTGTTTAGAGATGTTCAATCCTTTGTTTCTTGCTGCGATGCTTGTCAAAGAACAGGCAATATTTCTAGAAGGAACGAGATGCCCCTCAACAACATCCAAGAGGTAGAGATTTTCGACGTTTGGGGAGTCGATTTCATGGGACCATTCCCATCCTCTTGTGGAAACCAATACATACTATTGGCGGTAGACTACGTTTCTAGATGGGTGGAAGCAATCGCCTCTCCCACAAATGATGCCATGGTGGTGGTTAGGTTCTTCAACAAGACCATCTTCCCGCGATTTGGGACACCAAGGACGATCATTAGTGATGAAGGTTCTCACTTCATAGCCCGTCGCTTTGAAGCTCTTCTAGCTAAGTATGGGGTTACTCACAAGATCGCTACCCCTTACCATCCACAAACAAGTGGACAAGTTGAAATCTCAAATAGGGAGATCAAAGGAATCTTAGAGAAGACGATTTCAAGGAGTAGGAAGGATTGGTCCTTGAAGATTGATGATGCATTATGGGCATACCGGACTGCATACAAGACTCCCATAGGAACCACACCATACAACCTTGTGTATGGGAAGTCTTGTCACTTACCGGTAGAGTTGGAGCACAAAGCGTTTTGGGCTATCAAGTGGCTGAATTTCGGCATGAAGGAAGCGGGAGAGAAGCTTCTCCTAGACATCAATAAGCTGGATGAACTCCGCTTGAACGCTTATGAAAACGCCAAGATCTATAAGGAGAGAGCAAAGCGTTGGCATGATAAGCATATCATTCCAAAGGACTTCAAAGAAGGAGATCAAGTTCTCCTCTTCAATTCAAGACTTTGCCTCTTTCCAGGTAAGCTTAAATCCCGTTGGACCGGACCTTTTCTAATTAAGCGTATTTTCCCCCATGGTGCAGTTGAAGTATGGGGTGAAGCGAGCGGAAGTTTTAAGGTGAACGGCCAACGACTCAAGAAGTATACGCCGGAACTCCAAGCTGAGGAGTTTGCACCTACCGTACTCGAATAAGTGCGAGAATGGTCTAGCTACGGACCTTAAACAAAGCGCTTCTTGGGAGGCAACCCAAGGTATTGCAATTTTGCTTTTGCTTTCGATTCATAGATTAGCTTAGTATAGACGTTTTTGCTTTGTTTTTGCCTCGATTTCTTCCGGTATGTTCGTGTTTTTGGATGTAGGATCAATGGAAAAGGAAAAGAGGAAGATGATGTTGAAGAAGAGTGACGAAACTTGGACTTTGGAGCTTTACAGAGGGTTCCACGGTCTAAATTACGGTCGTCATAGCTACAGTAGCCGTAATTTCCAAAAGCCTTTGAAAAATCACCAAAACCACGGTTCCGTACACTTCCACGGCCGTGGAACACCCCGACAGACCGTGATTTTCAAAATTTTGCCTGCAACTATATAAGCCACATTCTTCACAAAATCATCCCAAAAATCCCTCTTTCCACGACCTAAGTGCCGACACCCCACGACCCCCTCTCAAATCTTCGTTTCCTAATCGTTTTCAACGATTCTTCTTCCCAAACTGCAGCAAATTCAACCACAAACAAGATCCAAGCGACGAATCGAACGGAAATTCACCAACAAACGTGCATTTTGGATTTTTCAATCCGAAAAAGAAGTTTTCTTTTCCCTTCTTGATTCTTGCTGATTTGGTTGTTTTTGTTAGAGATTTTTAGGAAGAACTGATTGAGATTTGAGGAAATTAAACTAGGACTGCCTGTTGTGGAGATTGATTGCTGTTTTGCTGAGATTTGTGATTTTCTGAGACGAATCACGGTCACTGGGTGAATTACGGCCGTGGTTTTGGACGAACAGACTGTAATTTTTGAGCAGAATGGACTTCGTAAGGAGAGTTTCGGGGAGGATAAAGGAGAAGAAAAATGACCAAAATAAGAAAAGGAAGGGTAATCCCTCCTCCTCCTCATCCTCTAGGGCACCACCACCCTCTTCACCTTCACCTCCATCCTCACCTTCACCTCCATCTTCACCCCCTCACCCTAGAGTCTTGACCATACACGACGACCATCTTGATGCACTTGATAGGATCAAGGAGAGGGCAGTGATTGGCCCTAGATATCTGTTGTTGGAGGACCTACTTCCTCTTAACATAGTGGATGATCTTACATGGCTCTTGGATAGAGCCGGATTACTTGTCTTCACGAATATTCGTGAAGACGCATATGAGGAGATTACACGGGAGGTTGTGACATCCTTTGAGCACATCCACGTTGATATGACCGTCTCTTTCCGCCTTATGGAGAGAGATTATCAGCTGAGTATCCGTGAGTTTGGGACCATTTTTGGATTCCATGAGACCTTTAATGGTCGATTTTCGAGTGGTGTTTACCCCAAGGACTTTTGGAAGGAGGTTGCAATGATTTACGCCGACGAGGACCATTGGCAACCCGCTGATACCAAGGCTAGATTGATGTACCATCTAGCCTTGAAGATAGCTCACCGTGTTCTTTCGGAGTGTCTCTTTCCTAGGACGGAGACGCCCCAAAAGATCAAGACGGATGAGCTATTCTTACTCTATTGCATGCTTTATGGACGCCGTGCAGATTGTGCTACTCTCTTGGCTGCTACGATGAGCAAGCTCAAGAACAAGAAGAAGGGGAACATTGGATATGGTGGGATAGTCACCCACATTGCTCGGAGTTTTGGTGTTGATTTTTCTGCTTGCACCCGCATACCGGCCGTTCCTTTAGGGCTACATGCTTTCATGGTTAGGGGTCTCATTTTCCCCATACATAGAGGTCCGCCTTATGCGGGCATGCCTTGGGAGAGTAGGACGGGTAGGGGTATAGAGTGGCTGCTAGAGTACTCTATTATGGCGGGACGCCATAATTGGAAGGAGATGTTCGCTGCGATGCATGCGAACAAGATAGTAGCTCCCCCTTACGTCCCACCACCGGTTGTCGAGGAGGAGGATGTGGGAGATCAGTTTGAGAGTGGAGGAGGAGCGGAGTAGGAGTTTGGCACGTTTCCGGACCAGCCGGAGGCGGCCCCAGATGTACCTAGACGCTCTCCACGTCCAGCTAGAGCCTCATGCTCGTCATCTCGCCGCGCTAGCGTGAGTGAGAGGCCCACGTGGATGACCACACCCCCCGCATGGTATGGCGTTCCCCCTCCTTGGTCCACCGAGCAGCCTGCAGCACCTCCATCAGCACCAGCACCATCCGACGCCCCAACATGGTACAGTCAGGCCCCGGGATGGTACGAGCAAATGCCGGATTAGGCTACCGGACTTTCAGAGAGAGTAGGAGCGCTAGAGATCCGGGCCGATGCTAGAGACGGACGTTTAGACGACCTTGAACACATGATGAGGGACGTCTACCGCCAACAGTTTGGGCGGTTCTATGATCCGAGCTTCTCCCCATTCCCGCCGCCGCCAGCACCGCAGTGATTTGATGCATGACCGTTCGTTTTAGACATTCCCGCCACCACTTTGTGAGTTTCTTTTTCTTTTCTTTCTTTTCTTTCTTTCTTTTGAAAATTAGGGACAATGTTCGTCCTAAGTATGGGGTGGGATGTACTAAAAAGTTTGTAATAACTCTACTTACTATGCTTGCTTTCATTTGAGACTATCATTGCATGTTCATTATGTGTTTCACGTTTCATTATCGCATTGCATGAAAAAGAACTTGAAAAACCATAAAAATTGAAAAATTTTGAAAAAATTTTGTACTTCTAATGAATTGAGATGATCTCTATGATAATCACTACTTGTGAATTGAATTTGATGACAATTGCATGCTTAAAAGAATTGTGAATTGAAAAGAATTTGAATGAATGAATTTTACCTCTTTTGCAAGTTTCATAATGTGAAGAATATTACCTAAATCATGTTGAGAAATTGATGTTGAAATCATACTATAAGTTCTTATACTTCTTGTTGAGATGATTAAGGCAATTCGATTTTTCTTTCTTCTTTCTTTTGACCATTTTAACTCCTCATTGAAATATTAGCCTCCTTTACCTATCCGGGAACTTGGAGAAGCGAATGAAAAAGGTGTGTTTGATGTGGGAGGGCCATGAGAGCAATTATTTGCAATCAAAAGAATAGAAAGAAATTTTAGGTTTGGGGAAGTCAATCATGACGATGAGTAACTCGGCACCATTCACATAGCCGGGTGTTTGTGTCTTGCCAAAGTCGGATTGAGCGATATTCCTAGCGGATTATGGTATGTGCGCTAAGGGTTTGAGGCATCTCATAAAATCGAGAAACGCCAATCTCCTAGGCTTCGGTTTTTGTGCACCTCTGTCCATAACTCCAAAAGTAAAGTCGAAAAATGAAAAGAAGAGAGTGAAGCTCTAAGTTGAAGTGTTGCGAGTACCGCATAAGAAGAAGAAGGTAGTTGTCCACTTTCCCGGATTCATGCACCACTTTCCCTTAAAGTTTCCCTTCCCTTCCATATTCTAGACCTTTTCTTTGAAAGTCCTTAAGATCAAAAGAATGTTATATGACTTGGTGATCTAAATTGAAGTTTCTTATGATTGATTTTGATAATGTTTGAAGGTTATGATGCTTGTTTAGAAGTTAAATTGATTCATGAATTTTCTTTGCTTTTTACTCTTTGATTGAGTGTGTGAAAGTTTGATAAACAATTGAAGCAAGGTTTGAGAATGATCTATTCTTTAGAAGGCATATTCATCCAAAGGAAGGTACACATATTTCATCCTAACTCTTGTTTAAAGCTTTTTGAAAGACTTTGCTTAGGGACAAGCAAGTGTTAAGTATGGGGTTATTTGTTAGCATGAAATATTGTGATAATTTAGGCACGTTTTCTAAGTGTATTTGATTCATATTGATAGTCTTTGATCCAGTATCATTGCATATGTGAGCTAGTATTACCTATATTGTCGATATGGATGTCTACACTAGCTTTATGTTGAAATATAGGTGATTGAGAGTCATTTCCGAACGGAATCGAGCAAAGGAAGAGTTGATTGAATATGTCCATGGATTGAGGGCATTATTAGGAGCAAATTGGAGTTCAACTTGAGGAATGCACGAGGCTAGGGAAGAATCACGTTCTTGCCCTAAACCACGCTCTAAAATACGGCCGTACTACAAACCACGTTTAATTCCACGGCCGTGGAACCCTGCAAAGAGAGGCGTGATGCATTCCAGTAACTATTACAGTCGTGGAACATATGATCCAAATCGTGACATCCACGCTCTAAATTACGGTTGTGGAATCTTCCACGACCGTGATCTTGGCGAATCTTTTTTGCCACATTTTGAAGCCACGATCTTTTGAAGTTTGGGCCGGGCCGATATTTTATCTTGCCCTATAAAAAGACGGACGAAGCAAGATTCCGTCATCTTCGCTTAGGGAATTTTGACAATCCACGTTTCATCTCCGCTTAGAGAATTTCAACGCCGTTTGGCCCTTGCTTGGAAGCATTGACATCTCATTGGAGATCGAAGTTCGTGTTTGGGAATTGCCCTAATTTCGCACTTTGGTAAAGATTGCTGTTGAGATCTCCGGATTAGCGGAAGATCGAAGCTTTTGGAAGATTGTTGCAAGAAGACCTCTCTTCTTGTTTAGGTTTGATTTGGGAAACGGATTGACATCCCGTTTTCCCTTCTTTCCTAAGGTTGTGATTGTTTGCTTTATTCTGAATCTATTGACAATATTCGTTCTCGATTGTGACTTTGAGATTGGTTTGAAGATTATTGAAAGTTTTCGGAAGTTTTCATCTTTCTATCTTTTAATCCTTGAATTAATATCAACATGACTGTTATTGGCTAGAAACCCTTAACAATTCTAAGGTGAAGGGTTGATAGTTGTGGCTTAGATGATGATAGATCGATCGTAAATAGATTAGACCCTGAGAGTTCGAGAGAATTGTTGACGAACCCTAAATCACGGTTTGTTCTTGAGTTCCACGACCGTGGATTCTCAAGAACTACCCGTAATTTCTCTTAAATTTACGAGCCTGCTTTTACTTTAATCCAAAGTTAAAGATTTGCTTTAACTTACTTTAGACTTGTCTTTTCTAGGTGGTAGTGAAGCCTCAACAACCTCTACCTCGATTGTGAGTGTCATAACCATAATCGGCTAAGTTAGTCTTGATCCTTGGATTGCAAGTTTGGGTATTTGACATTAATTCTTATCTTTAGAACCTTTCTATATTGAAGCCTCAACAACCTGTATAGAGAGTGTCTTGTAGGTGAGTCATATAAGGTTTTTGGAACTTCACTGTACGATTACCTTACATTAGCATACCTTTGCATATCTCAACTCTGTCTTTATATCATTAGTATATCTTGAATCGATTGCCACAACTGGATACTTGGATCTTTAGGATTGTTGTTTTCCCAATATTTGCAAAACCTCTCATACTTACTTGCTTGATAATCTGCAACTGAATTTGTTCCCACCCAAATCCCTGTGTTCGATACTCTGGAATCCTTGCTTAACTACGTTGATCCGTACACTGCGGGTTCGCTGCTTGATTCTAGTTTTATAAATTTAAAGCTTATTTGCACACACCTTTAGGGGCGAACAAATGTATACCAGGAAAGGTGCAACAAGGATAGGATTTGGAAAACTATAACCTAAACTCAAGATCGGGCAATGCAGCAGGCAATCTCGTGTAGTCCTTATCGATCTCGGTTGAGATGACTCCAAGAACAACCCGAGACGGGTTTTGGTTTACGGTTAACTCAACTTTCATGGTCCACTCGCGATAAAGGTCTATTGTTTCATCGTCTATACCACAACCTTCAACTAATCACCCTAGAATCGTAGGGGTTTTGGCCAACAATCATCATGTTCAAAGAAATAATCATATATTCAATCAAATATCAAAAAAGGGAATAAACACTCAACGAAGGTTTCCAATAGTTAATAATGAAAAATGTAACATCCAGTTTCTGGCTGTCACCGCCCCGCGGTGACATCGGCCGCACCTACGGCAAGCTAACATCTGTCACCGCCCCTGCGGCAGGCGAATTGCCCCTACGGATTCAGCACAGATCGCACTGATCTGTTTTTTCGTTCGTTTTATTTTCTTCCATAGATAGAAGATCCGATCTATCTTATGCGCCGACTTTCCTATCCTTTTCCTAACCCTAGAGCGTCCTTCCTTCTATCTTTTCGCCCCTCTTCTATAAATTACCTCTTCCTCTTCTTTTTTGTGTTTCACGTATACGCTTTTTGACAAGACCTTTTCCTATGGTTGTTTTTATCTTATCAAAATATAATCCCAACTTAGCACTAAAACAAGTATAGTGGTTAAGTAAGGGTCGAACCCAAGAGAGTTTTGTTATTCTTATTAAATTCAATTATTGATTATAGATTCAAGTAACAAAGGGGGGGGGGGGGGGGGGGGGGGTG
>BSUD01000006.1:103723353-103739226 GCA_033239045.1 Fagopyrum esculentum | reverse complement strand
GGGGGGGGGCGGTTGGGTGAATTTATGCACACAAAAGCTTATGAAAGCAAGTAACACAACGAGTAAGACAATAATGGATGAATCTACACTAGGTTGATTCTTAGCATGCGATTACTACTTTGGTGAGTTCCTTTTTTTTACAAGTTTTCAAGTAATCTCCCGTCTCGATCATATATATGTGTTGAGCCAACCGGCATCAACACAACTTAACAGGTTAGTGTTCCGTAAACCTACAAGAACAATTAACAAGTTAGCTTTCAAATAAAGACTAAGGGATATAAAGAAAAGTATAAAACCGTTAAACTTATCTTTATATTTGCGTTCCTTTCCTTTAAGCAATTACAACCCGTTACTACTTAAAGTTTACTACTAGATTAAAGACCCAAACCCGGAATCTATTAATCCTAGTTCTTTGCATGCACTTTAGAACCTAAGGTGATCAATCTTAAGTGATAGTAAAACATGAAATTAAACAATGAAGATCAA
This sequence comes from Fagopyrum esculentum, assembly GCA_033239045.1. Taxonomy (NCBI): domain Eukaryota; kingdom Viridiplantae; phylum Streptophyta; class Magnoliopsida; order Caryophyllales; family Polygonaceae; genus Fagopyrum; species Fagopyrum esculentum. The sequence goes on along the minus strand of BSUD01000006.1, from coordinate 103,738,740 downwards.
GGAAACACAAAGTATTACTGAATGAAAACTTATATTAGAAAGAACTTACAACCAAAGTAACAATGCAGCTTCAAACCAACCCAATGTAGCAAGGGAGTTAGCAACTCATTACAAAGTTAGCAAGAGAACTATGATGGAAAAAGTGGATTCTAATTGGATGATTCTAGCAATCAACCATGGGTCTATTTATACTACAAATGGAACTAAATAGGAGTAAAAGGCCGGCCCAAAACAACCACCTTTAATGCCATAAAGGTGGTGTAAACAGCCGGAGTAAAGTCTTTGTCGCTGAACCGCAGGGGCGGCCTTCAGATCCGCAGGGGCGGTTCAGGCGAAAATGTTTAATCTTCTTCGTGGCCGCAGGGGCGGCATGACAGTTCCGCAAGGGCGGATCATTGATGATCTTTAAACATCTGACTCTTCAACTTTCTGTCGCTTCAGGTGCCGAACCGCAGGGGCGTCCCAGTGTCAAGGCGGGGGCGGTGATATTGACTCTTCATCTTCCAGCTCCCAAGTTGAGACGCAGGCAGAGGCGCAGGGGCGCTGGCTTTGCTTCTTCAAGGCAAGTCACCGCAGGGGCGCCAAATGGTTGACGCAGGGGCGGTGACTGTCTTCGTTCCTGACACTGGTGAAGGCGCAGACTGCGCTCCGGAGTATGGTGTCACCCGCAGGGGCGGTGAGAATGCTCCGCGGGGGCGGTGAGGCAACAGAAGCTTTGCTTCGTGAATGGTCTTTACTCCTAAGTGCTTATAACTCCTTCTTTATCTTCTTTTAGTCTTCTTCTTCTGGACCAAGGAATTAGTAGCATAAACCGACACTAATGTAACAAAAAGACTCTAAAAACTAACCTAAATGATAGTGATTCCATCACCTATCAAACTCCCCCATTAATTGTTCTTGTAGGTTTACGGAACACTAACCTGTTAAGTTGTGTTGATGCCGGCTGACTCAACACATATATATGATCGAGACGGGAGATTACTCGAAAACTTGTAAAAAGGAACTCACCAAAGTAGTAATCGCATACTAAGAATCAACCTAGTGTAGATTCACCCATTATTGTCTTACTCGTTGTGTTACTTGCTTTCATAAGTTTTGTGTGCATAAATTTCACCCAAAATCCCCCCTTAGTTACTTGAATCTATAATAAATAATTAAATTTAATAAGAATAACAAAACTCTCTTGGGTTTGACCCTTACTTAACCACTATACTTGTTTTAGTGCTAAGTCGGGATTATATTTTGATAAGATAAAAACGACCATAAGAAAAGGTCTTGTCAAATTTTGGCACCGTTGCCGGGGAGTTTAGTTATTTTTATTTTATTGTTATTATTGATTATTGGTTTGAACCATTTTTATGGTTCAAACCCGTGTTACTAATCCGGCTTTGCTTCCTTTGATCCAGAAATTGAGAGGACGCACATCCGACAACGTAGACAACAATAACTCCAACAAGAAATGGTTGATCGTACTCTTCGTCAACTCACTCAGCCCACTTTGGCTCAAAACCCTCTTGCGGTTACTATACCGGCATTAGGGGAAGGAATCAACTTCGAGCTCAAGCCGGGTCTCATTCACTTGCTCCCATCTTTCCATGGGTTAAGTGGTGAAGACCCCATCAAACACCTTGGGAAGTTCCATACCGTGTGTATGAGCATAAAGCCGGCCAACATTACCGAAGAGAAAATCAAGATGAGGGCATTCGGCTCAACACTCAAAGATGTAGTGGATGATTGGTATTACCACCTTCCATCCGGGAGTATCGACACTTGGGAGAACCTCCACAAGGCGTTTTTGGAGAAATACTTCCCAGCTAAGAAGGCTAATAGTTTGAAGAAAGCTATAAGCAACATCAAGCAAAAGGCGGACGAGAGTCTTTATGAGTACTTTGAAATATTCGTACGCCTCCGATCCAGCTGTCCTTTCCACGGATATTCGACTCAAGATCTAATCTTGTACTTGTATAATGGCTTGCTCGACAATGAAAGGAGGATCGTCGATGCAGTTTGTGGAGGTAACATTCTTAACTCTACCCTTGACCTTTCTTTGGAAAAGATACAGGAACTAGTTGAAGGGACCCGGAACTTTGGAAGGACCCCTTCCAAGAGAGGTGTTCATGCTGTGAATTCCGGGAAGAGTGAGATCTCCACTGAGCTTGCGGAACTGAAGGAGATGGTGAAGAGATTAACACTTATGGGAACCCCACAACAGCTGAAGGCATGTAGGGTGTGTGCTGACCCATACCATCCAACGGACATGTGTCCCCAAGTCTAGGATGACGATGCTGAGGTGAATGCAATGGGTTATGGACAACCACAACAGCAAAGGCCTAGGAACGATCCCTATGCGCAGAATTTCAGGCCCAACTGGTGTGATCAACAGAACTTTTGTTGGAGGGATCAACAAAACCAACAACAACCCCGACAAGGTAAGTATCAAACAACTGAAGATATGTTGCAGGTTTTGACTAAGCATTTTGCTACTCATGTCCAAACAACAGAATCTAGCATCAAGAATCTTGAAAAACAGGTTGGGCAAATGACAGAAGCCATAACAAGGACCAAAGCTAGATTTTCCGGAGGATTGCCTTCCCAGACGGTAATAAAACCCAAGGAGAATGCTAGTGCCATAACATTAAGGAGTGGGAAGCAAATCCAACAAAAACCAGAAAAGAATCACAAAGCAAACTCTGTGACGAGTTTACCTCACCCACAGCCGTCCCGGCGGCTGCAACTGCGCCCAACACCGAGCAGACGCCGCCCCTGCGGCTGGATGTCTCCGCCCCTGCGGTGACAACCCCTGAGCCGCCCCTGCGCCTGCATGCTAACGTCCTTGCGTAAAACTCGACAAAGAGTTTGCTGAGAAGGATTCTTACATCCGGCCTAAGTTCCCGCCACTGTACTCTGAGAAACCACCAGCTCCTTTTCCTGAGGCTCTAAAAGAGAGAAGAATCATTGAGGACAAAGATCTCTTTGAAACCTTCTCCAAATGCGAGTTAAACATTCCCCTCCTTAAGTTAGTGAAGAGTATTCCTAAATATGCTCGTGTCTTGAAGGAACTATGCACTATCAAGAGAAATCAAAAGCTGAAGGGGAAACAAAAAGTACAAGTGAGTGAGCATGTGTCGGCCTCTTTCCAACGGAGAATGCCCAAAAAGTGCAGCGATCCGGGCATGGTAAGAATTCCTTGTGTTATAGGGGAAACTCGTTTTGACAAAGCCATGCTTGATCTTGGTGCTTCTATAAATGTTTTTCCATATTCTATTTACAAATCACTTGGCCTTGGGCCATTAACGGAAACTAGGTTGTAGTACAATTTGCTGATAGATCTAATGTGTACCTGAAAGGGATAATTGAAGATGTATTAGTAATGGTAGACAACCTAATATTTCCTGCAGATTTCTTCGTAATGGATATGGAAAACGATTCGTATGCTGCACCAATATTGTTAGGTAGACCATTTTTGAAAACTGCTAGGACTAAAATTGATTATGTTAGTGGCAAACTAACCATGGAGTTTGATGGTGAAGTAGTGGAATTTGACATCTACGATGCAATGAAATTTCCTAATGATGATCATTCTTTATGTGCTATTGACATTGTTGAACCTTTTTGTGCAAGATGTGTTTGATAATTCTGATATTGATGAGTTGAAGAATGTAATTGAGCATGACATTGATGGTTTCAAATCAGAATATGTATTAACATCCAGCATGAAAGAGGTCCTAGCCCAATTAGATGGGCATAAAAGGCTACCTATCTCCAATTTGACCATTGGGCCCACTTTACTAACCCCAAGTGAGAAGCTTGTTCCGTCTATAGTGCAGACACCGGAAATAGAATTGAAGGACCTTCCATCCCACCTCAAGTATGTTTTCCTTGGAGATAACAATACCTTACCGGTGATCATCTCCAACAAGTTGACTACCGGTCAAGAGGACAAGTTGGTGAAAGTGTTGAAAGAACACAAGACGGCCCTTGGGTGGACCATTGCGGACATCAAATGGATAAGTCCATCAACTTGCATGCATAGGATCTTACTTGAGGATGAAGCCAAACCCTCTAGGCAACCTCAACGGAGGTTGAATCCGCCAATGATGGATGTGGTCAAGAAGGAGGTGTTGAAGCTCCTCCAAGCGGATATGATCTTCCCTATTTTGGATAGCACTTGGGTTAGTTCAACCCAAGTGGTTCCAAAGAAAGGAGACATCACAATGGTGGAAAATCAGCATGGAGAGATGGTCCCGAGCAAAACGCAAACCGGATGGAGAGTTTGCATTGACTACCGCAAGCTAAAGAAGGTAACACATAAAGATCATTTCCCATTACCTTTTATTCACCAAATGTTGGAACGTCTTGCAGGTCAGTACTACTGCTTCCTTGATGGATATTCAGGCTACTTCCAAATGGCCATTGCACCGGAAGATCAAGAAAAGACGACATTCACTTGCCCATTTGGCACTTTTGCGTACCGCAGAATGCCATTTGGACTTTGCAACGCACCCGGCACCTTCCAACGGTGCATGATAAGTATTTTCTCCGAATACTTAGAAAGTTTCATTGAAGTCTTCATGAATGATTTTACCGTTCATGGAGACAGTTTTGATGCATGTTTAGGACATTTAAAACTTGTTCTTGAAAAATGTGTTGAAACCAATCTAGTTCTTAATTCGGAAAAATGTCATTTCATGGTGGAGCAAGGAATTGTGCTAGAACATGTAATATCCTCCAAAGGGATAGAGGTAGATAAGGAAAAGGTTGATGTAATTCAAAGTTTACCTTATCCTACTAATTCGGGCAATCCGTTCTTTTCTTGGTCATGCAGGTTTCTACCGATATTTCATCAAAGACTTTTCGAAGATCTCGGCACCCTTATGTGAATTGCTCAAGAAAGACGTCACCTTCATAGTGGATGAGAGTTGCAAGAAAGATTTCGACACTTTGAAGACATGTCTCACCAGCGCACCAATCATCCGTTCTCCGGATTGGGAGAAACCTTTCAAAATCATGTGTGACGCCAACGATTACGCCGTTGGAGCTGTCTTAGGACAGAAAGACGGACGAGCTTCACATGTGATCCATTATGCGTCTATGACACTCAATGGAGCGCAAAGGAATTACTCTACCACCGAGAAGGAGATGTTAGCGGTGATTTTTGCCCTTGAGAAATTCAGATGGTACCTACTTGGGGTAAAGGTAATTATCTTCACTGACCATGCAACTCTTAGGTACCTCATGACGAAGAAGGAAGCAAAGCCACGATTAATTCGATGGGTGCTCCTTCTAAGTGAGTTTAGCCTAGAGATACGGGACAAGAAGGGGGCTGAGAACCTGGTGGCTGATCATTTGAGCAGACTAGTAAAGGAATAAGAGGATCCAGGAAAAGGAAAAGAATTAGCTGGAAGTTTTCCAAACGATACATTTTACACAACTCTCTGTTGTGTAACTGCCCCGCGCCTCACACCTCCCGCCTCTGCGGCCAGCCGCCCCTGCGGCTCAGTCTAGGCACCCCTGCGGAATTTTCGACAGAGGTTTGTCTCAAGCTCCGGTCCTTTAAACCTTGGTTTGCTGACATTGTGAATTTCATGGTTAGAAAAGAGTATCCTCCAAACTTCACCAAGGCACAACGGGAGAAGGTGAAGGCTGAAGCCCGACACTACGTTTGGGACGACCCCTACCTTTGGAAGCATTGTAGTGACCAAGTAATCTGCCGTTGCATTCCGGATAATGAGGTACAATCTTTCCTAACCTTCTGTCATTCCAAAGCATGTGGGGGACACTTTGGGGCAAACAAAACTGCAAGAAAAGTTTTGGATGCCGGTTTCTTTTGGCCACCCATTTTTAGAGACGCTTTTGTGTTTTGCAAAGTGTGTGATAGATGCCAAAGGGTAGGAAGCATTTCAAGGAGGCATGAAATGCCCCAATCCTCTCTTATATTTTGCGAAATATTTGATGTTTAGGAAATTGATTTCATGGGGCCTTTTCCTACTTCATTCGGGCACACATATATTTTACTTGCGGTGGACTATGTTTCCAAGTGGGTGGAAGCAAAGGGCACCAAAACTGATGATTTAAAAGTGGTTGTAGCTTTCCTTAAGGAATATATTTTTGCAAGATTTGGAATTCCGAAAGCCTTAATCAGTGATAGGGGTACCCATTTCTGCAACAAGACGATCACAACTCTCCTTAAGAAGTATCACGTCCACCAACGAGTGTCAACAGCTTATCATCCACAAACAAATGGCCAAGCTGAGGTATCTAACCGGGAAATAAAGACCATTCTTGAAAAGACGGTCTCTCCCGGAAGGAAGGATTGGAGTGCAAGGCTGAATGACGCTCTATGGGCATACCGGACAGCCTACAAAACTCCTATAGGGATGTCTCCTTTCAGGCTCGTGTTTGGGAAAGCTTGTCACCTTCCGGTGGAGCTAGAGCACAAATCTTGGTGGGTGGTAAAGAAGTACAACATGAACGTAAAGGAAGTGGGAGAATTCCGGAAACTCCAATTGCAAGAGTTGGATGAATTGAGACTAGATGCATATGACCATGCCACTACATACAAAGAAAAGACTAAAGCATGTCACGACCGAAACATTCTCCGGAAGGACTTCAAGGTAGGTGTTCGCTCCAAACGGTGTGTGCAAGCTTTAAATTTATAACCCTAGACTTAAGCTTAAAACAAGGATGCGAACCCGCAGTGTACGGGTCAATCGTAGTAAAAGCAAGAAAATTCCAGGGGTCGATCACAGGGACTCGGTGAAACAGAGTCAATACGGTATGCTAATGTCAATGCTAACCACAAGAGCAATTAACACAATCAAAGATGAATAAGATGTCAAATAAAGCAAACATGCAATTCTAGGGATTAAAGCGTCTAGTTGTGGTTCCAACTCAAGATCTATAGATAAGCGGACAAAGCTGAGGTTTTTGCGTGGGTAAGGTGTTACTAAAGTGGAGTAGATCACCGGGTAAGTCTCACTACACACTAATCCTAAACCGTAACTCCTATTACCGGGTAAGTCTCAAGGAATCAAGATAAAGAACTATAACCTCAAACTAACACACCATCTAAGGGAATAGAATCAACCTTTATCGGGTAAGTCTCAGGCTAACTCACAAAGATGGGATGGAAGCACACTCAAACCCCAATAAAGGATAAACCTTTATTACCTACACTTATGATCGTTGGTACACAAACTAAGGAATTACCGGGTAAGTCTCATCCTAAGCTTGCATTGAACCAGAAAGGTGTAATAAGAATAGGATTTAGCAAAATCTAACACTTAACTCTCAGTTTAGGTTCGGATAAGTCACCTCGGTCAGAAGAATTCCACCCCGGCCGAGATGTTCATCGACTGAACGAGGTGCTTAGGGTTAAGGTTAAAGACTCGAACTTTCAGGATCCTACTGGAATCTAAGATTATTCTATCATTGTTTTTCCCACAACCTTCAGCCAATCACCCTAGAATCACACAAGAAAATTAGCCACTCATCATCATAATGAAAGTATTAAATATATATGGGAAAGGGTGAATATTTGAACAAAGAAGAATTTAAGGAAAAGACTTCAATAACTGAATCAAATATCACAAACAAAAGCGTTCCTTGGATAATAATCCAACAAGACAAGACAACAAGGAAAGGAATTGAAGACAATCTTACAAAACCCTCCAAAAAGCTATAAAAGCTATGATCTTTTATCTTCCTTCAACCTTCAAAAAGGTTCTTCAACTCTCTCCAAATTGGAGTAGGATGCGGCTGCTGCGCGTGTAAACCTGATCGACGGTATAGCGTGATGATGGAATTGTGGAAAACCAACCCTTTTTATAAGAAAAATAACCCTCCAAAGATAAGAAATCTTAGAAAGATATTATCCCATAAATATAGGTTAAATATATATTCTGCATATCTCCTTCCTTCCAGAAGCTCAGCCCAAAAATATAAGATCACTTTCCAACTTTAAAAGATCTCAGCCAAGAATAAAACATTCTCGCCGCGTCCTAGGTATTCGCCTCGGTCGAGTCGGCGTCTCTGGATCGCCTCGGTCGAGGTGAACCTGTGGTCAACCGAGGTGACTCATAACTGAATGTAGAATCTCTCAAAACTGGTCCAAAGTAAATCTTCAATCCATGGCTATGCTTCCTGGATGTAGCTCCAAATGACTCTTGACTTCTTTTGCTCCTTTTTGATGCAAAACGTACCATATTACCTGCAATTACAACGAAACTAGGTGTAGACCTTGATTCTCGCAAAGGTAGATGAAATGGTAGAAAAATCACATAATGTACATACAAACATGCAGATTATGAAAGATAAAACGTCCAAACAAACCCCAAAATATAGACTATAATTCATGCTATCAAAATACCCCATACTTAGCTCTTGCTTGTCCCCAAGCAAGTTCCTCATATAGAAAACAAGATAGAATGGATTATAAGTCAAGAAAATCAATGAAAAAGTCTTTCAAAAATATTTTATGGTGTGCAACTATCATAGATCACTCTAAGAGAATGCTCCCTGGAATTTAAAAACTCAATATGCTCAAAACATTTTTATAAATATAGAAAAGTTGTTCATCTTTGCATAAAATCATAGAATGCATAATAAATCATAATTATCAAAATTAATCATGTATAATCCGATTTAAACCGCTAAGTCAATCAACAAGCTCAAGGTCTCAAGGGCTTCCCAAAAGAAAGGTCAAGAAACGTGTAGGGTAGGGATATTTGTAAGGTAATGTGGTGCTAGAATCCGGGAAAAGGATGAACTTCACTTTCACTTTGACTTGCAACATCTTCCACCAATAAGCTTTGCTTATCTCACACTTTTTCTTTTTACTTTACTTTTTGGGATGCATGGACAGAGGTGCACAATAACCGAAGCCTAGGAAATCAGCAATCATCAATTTCTTGAGACGCATCAAACCCTTGATGCACATACCATGACCCGATAGGAATATCGCTCAATCCGACTTTGGCAAGACACAAACACCCGGCTATGTGAATGGTGCCGAGTTACTCATCTTCATGATTGACTTCCCCAAACCTATTATTGCTTTCTAACACTTTCACTTCCAGCCACTTCTCAACTTTAACTTGCTTTCACCACTTTGCTTGCTTCCAAATTCCCGGATAGGTAAAGGGAGGCAAAATGTATATGAGGGGCTAAGCATAATCAAGAAGAAGAAGAAGAAGAAGATGAATTGCCTTGATCTTTCCAAGAAGAAAGTGAGAGAACTTAACCTGCGGTGTCAACCTTCAAATTCAACATAATTTGGATAAAAACAAGGTATTAAACATGCCAATAATTTCAAACAAAGCATTTAGCAACTTAAACATATTATAGAAACCTTTCAAACACATAAAGGATTTAAAACCAGTCAGTAAACCAGATCTTCACTGAGATCATATCCAGATAAGTAACACAAAATCGTTTTCGAAAACTCTCAGTTAACCGACCTCGGTCGAGATGTTCTTGGTTCAACCGAGGTGAAACACCTCGTTTTGCCAGAACTGTCCCGGTCGAGGTCAAAAAATTTTTTTTTTTAAAACCATTTTTTTTCGGTTTCGACGTTTTTCTCAATCAAATAACGTGTAAGTATGCATGCAATCTCAGATAAACATATAAATGCAGAATGAAGCATAAATATGAAAAATATCCGGTCAGTAAAATACATCATAAATGTCGAATACATCAAGTGGTCACGTAGTCAAATAAGTACATCAAATACCCCATACTTGAGACACACTGTCCCAGTGGGTATAATAAAAGTCTAAATGAAAGAGGACTCACCGGATAAAGAGCCGAACTGCATAAAAATATAATAAATAAAACTCTGCAGCTCCTCAGTAGTCCTGATCCGGTGGTGGTGGTGGTATGTAGGGGAACTGAGTAGGATCATAGGGATAGCCCATGACATGCTGGAACTGTAGCTGAGCCATCATGTGCTGATGATGCTGCCGCTCCTGCATCTCGCGGATGTCCAATGAAAGTGCAGCATATGAGTCGATAACTTGATCCGTCAGGTCATCGATCCGTCGGTGTGCTGCTCTGTCCCTAACTCTCTGCCTCCTGCGCCTAGCGGGCCTGACTGGAGAAGTCTCAGCTGGCGCCGGCTCAGTGTCCTCCTCATCCTCATCCAAATCAATAATGGGAGGCGCGCTCGTCCCAGCAGTATCTGTACCTGTGTCCATCGGGACGCCGCCTCCTCTCTCATCAACTGTCTCGTCGTCGTCATCGTCATCAGCCTCCTCAGCCTCCTCAGCCTCCTCTGCAGCAGGGGCAGCTGCTCCCTCTCTATAGTCCTCCATAAGCAGGGCCCATGCTGTCTGCCAGAAATGCGGATCGAAGACCGAGAACTGTGCAGACCATCTGATGCCCTGAGGTGCAGTCCGTTCCCAAGGCATAGCAACGTAGGGTGTAGTCAGTCCACGGGGAACTAGAATCCGCCGTGTAATCATCTCCTGAAGTCCGAGCGGCTTGGCAGCCGCCACCATGGTGCACCCACTCAGATCCATATCCTGATACCTAGCGATATGGGTCACTATCCCTCCGCAGCATATATCCCCCTTCCCCTTGGCCTTGATCCTGTGCAGATCCTCTGCCAGCATCAAGCCAAAGTCAGGGTATCCCCCTGTGACCATGCAGTATAAAGAGAAGAGCTCCCCCTGTCGGACCTTCTGGGGCGTCTCAGTACGCGCCAGAAGCGTCTCGCTGAAGATCCTGTGTGCCAACCGAAAAACTAGATGATAGATAAGCTTCGCCCTGGAATCACCAGGGCGCCACCTGTCTGCATGACTCGTAATGTGGGCAATCTGACCCCAGAACTCTCTAGCTACAGCTCGGGTCGGGAAATCTACAGCGGTGGGGGTAGGGAAGCCAAAAATGTCTCTCCAGTAGGCGAGAGGTACTAGGTAGTTCCGGTTCATCAACCGGTACTTCACAGCCCCCTTTGTGGGGAGGTAAGTGAAGGAACTGACAAACTCGAGGGTAGGCTCAAGGTAGGCTGGGGCTCGGATTTCAGTAAACTGATCCAGCCCGACTGTGGTGATCATCCTCCTAAGCTCTCCATCTACGTGGAGACAGTCAAAGGCAGAAACGTCCAGAAATCTGGGAGCGATAACTGGACGACTAGCAATGCGGTCATAGTCTACCCGGTGTCTCTCATGGATCACCGGGATAGAAGGTCGGGATGAGGAAGAAGAAGGGGAAGGAGAGGATCTATCTCTAAGGGCTAGCAATCTGTCAGAACTCATCTCTAATGCACACTGTCAGACTACCTCGGTCAACCGACAAATACCAAGAATCACCTCGGTCGAGATGCAGACGACTGGACCGAGGCGAAGACAGTTCGAATTCCACTCTCTGATTTTCAGTTCTTTTCCCCCTAAAATCACTACAAATGCTTCCTAAGGGGTACTTATGGATTTCCTCAACAGAATCAGGGGCAACCAAAGCCCAATACGCAGTAAACGAGTGAGTTAGGGTTTTCGAACCTTTTTTCCTCGTTTCGGTCGAAACGCTCAAATTTCTTGCAGATCTGTAGTTGCAATCGATCCTTCTACCCTTTAATTGCAGTTTGGAAGCAGAAATCTTCGAAAACGAGTGAGAAACGAGGGAGCGAAGTGCTTCTGTCTGCCGCGGTCGAAATGGGGTAAAGAAAACGAAACTGTAATTTTTTTCCTTTTTATACTGTTACTGGATCTGCTGTCACCTCGGTCGAGATGGTCTCGACTGGCCCGAGGTGGTCTGGACCGAGGCGGTTCTGCAGAACCCTAGTCGCCTCGGTTGCCTCAAGAATCAACTCGGTCGAGATGCTCTGACAGTGACCGAGGTGCTTCTGTCTTCTCAAAATCTCGAACTTCTGTCCTTCCAGATGTGCTCCTTCCTGTTGTCTGTCCAGAACACCAAAAACAAAGCAAAGCAAAGCAAAAACAAAAACTATCTAATCTAGACTAGAAAATGGGAAAGAAAGCAATACCTTGGGTTGCCTCCCAAGAAGCGCTTGATTTAAGGTCGCTAGCTGGACCATAATGCATCTCAAACGAGGTAGGAGGTTCCCTCACCCCATACTTCACCTCCATCGTGGGGTGAAGTAAGTAGATCCATCAAACGCTCCAAGACGTGTAAGTGCTCGTCGGGGAATGAATCGTCTATGGGTGGGCTATCCGTCTCGCGGGAGGATTCCGGTTGCCGGCTGAGGTGATCCGCAACTGAATTCTCGGATCCCTTCTTATCGCGGATCTCTAGGTCAAACTCTTGAAGCAAGAGAATCCATCGAATAAGGCGCGGCTTTGCATCTTTCTTAGCCAACAAGTAACGAATGGCTGCATGGTCGGTGTAGACAATGACTTTCGCCCCTACTAGATAGGAACGAAACTTCTCGAAGGCATATACAACCGCCAATAATTCTTTCTCGGTGGTAGCGTAGTTGCGTTGTGCTTCATCTAGCGTCTTGCTAGCATAATAAATGGCGGTGGTCCGTCCATCTTTCTTCTGTCCAAGCACCGCTCCTACGGCTACATCGCTAGCGTCACACATGACTTCAAAGGGCAAGGTCCAATCAGGAGGTTGGATAATGGGAGCGGAGATCAATGCTTCCTTAATCCTGTAAAAAGCATCAAGACACTCCTACGAAAACTCAAAAACAACATCTTTATTCAAGAGGTTAGTTAGAGGTTTAGAAATCTTGGAGAAGTCCTTGATGAATCTTCTATAGAAACCTGCATGCCCGAGAAAACTCCTCACACCTTTAACAGAACAAGGAGGAGGGAGTTTCTCAATAGTCTCGATCTTAGCTCGATCGACCTCAATACCTCGATTAGAAACGAGGTGTCCTAGTACAATGCCTTCATTAACCATAAAATGACACTTCTCCCAATTCAAAACAAGGTTAGTGTCTTCACATCGTTTAAGTACTAGAGAAAGGTTAGATAGGCAATCATCAAAAGAGGAACCATATACAGAAAAATCATCCATAAATACCTCCATGATCTCCTCTATGTATTCGGAAAAGATAGCCATCATGCATCGCTGGAAGGTAGCTGGTGCATTGCACAATCCAAATGGCATCCTCCGATAGGCAAACGTCCCCCAAGGACAAGTGAAAGTGGTCTTCTCCTGATCATCCGGATGGATAGGAATCTGGAAGAATCCACTATAGCCGTCTAAGTAGCAAAAGTGTGAATGCTGGGCCAACCGTTCGAGCATTTGATCAATGAAGGGAAGCGGAAAATGATCCTTCCGAGTTGCCGTGTTCAGCTTCCTATAATCGATGCAAACTCTCCATCCCGTAACGGTCCTCGTTGGGATCAACTCGTTGTTCTTATTCGTCACAACGGTCATCCCTCCTTTCTTCGGAACGACATGCACCGGGCTAACCCACTTGCTGTCCGAGATAGGATAAATAATACCTGCATCCAACAACTTAAGAACCTCCTTCTTCACAACCTCTTTCATGATCGGATTTAACCGTCTTTGAGGTTCTCGTGAAGTCTTATGATTATCTTCCATTAGAATTCTATGCATGCAAAAAGAAGGTTTAATGCCAATAAGATCATCCGTGGTGTAACCTATGGCTTTTCGATGCTTTCTCAGGACATGCATTAGCTTAGTTAATTCAGAATCGGAAAGGGAAGCACTAACAATAACGGGATAAGTAGAATCCGGCCCAAGAAAGATATACCTCAAGTGACTAGGGAGTTGTTTAAGCTCCACTACTGGGGGTGCTTTCTGGGAGGGATCTTCGCTTCCTCTTTCCAGTGGAGTGGTATCAGAAACTGGACTCGATGCAGTCTCAGTTAACATCGTCTCGCTGTTGACCTCGGTCGAGACGCAAAGGCGTTGACCGAGGTGTTCTTCAGATGCCTCGCTCAGTCCAGAAAGTGCCTCGGTCGAGGTACTGCTACTGGATCCGAGGCTGGAAATCTTCGTTTCCTGGATCAGCTTCTCAGTTGTAGCTCCTGGATCCTCTTCCAGTGCCTTCAAGCTCCGTATATCTGCATCACAAGAAGCATCTATACCTTCCTCCATTAAACTGAAGCTTATAACTATTTCGAGTGGATCATTAATAAGGATAGAGCTCACCAATTCTCTTGATTCTTCTTCATCGTAGATGTTGAAGATATCATCCGTTAGCTGCTCCCCTTTCATGGCTGCAAGTAGTGCGAACTCTACCTCATCGCCACCAACGTTGAATTTCAACTTGGCGTTCTTGCAATCCACATTGCAACCCGAAGTTGCTAGAAATGGCCTCCCGAGAATGATAGGAACAGGATAATCTGCGGGAATGTCAAGTAAGACAAAATCTATAGGAAGATAGAAGTTACCTAACTTGACCGGAACGTCCTCCAAAATGCCCACGGGATGGGTGATGGAGCGATCCGCCATGTAAAGTCGAATCTTGACCGGTTTGGGCTCTCCAAGACCGATCTTAGTGCATAGCTCCAGCGGGATGATGCTCACACTGGCTCCTAGATCGCAAAGGGCTTCACAAGTGACATCCCCAACTTGAATGGGAATGCAGAATGAGCCGGGATCTCTCAACTCAGGTGGCATCTTCTCCTTCATGATCTTGATAAGCTCTGAAGATTTAGATGTCATCCTAACTTCACCAACATCCTCCAGCTTCCTCTTCCTTGATAAGATTTCTTTTAAGAACTTCCCATAGGCGGGCATACCTAAAATGGCATCAAGGAAGGGAATGTTAATATGTAGCTTATTCATCAAGTCAAGAAACTTACCAAAGTGCTTGTCAAGATGTGCTCTGGCTCTGGACTGGGGGAATGGAAGTGGTGGTTTATATGCAAGAGGTGGAACATATGTTTTTGTCGTTCCTCCTACTTTCTGTTGCGCCGCCTCGGTTGGCATCTCGGTCGAGGTGTTCTTCGACTGGATCTGGACCGAGGTGGTCTGCGTCGAGCGAGGTACTGGATCTGCAGTTTTGAGTCCACTCCTCGTCGTGATGGCCATGCACTGGCCCTTAGGGTTAGTTTCCGTCTTTGCTGGAAGCTTCCCTGGATCTCTTGGCGCTTCATTCGCCCTATTAGCAAGTTGTTGTTCGAAGGACTTTTGGGCCCTCGAAAATGAAGTCATAGAATTCTCCATAGCACTAAGCTTGATCAAGATTGCCTCCAGGACTGCGTCCTTCTTTTCCGGCTGAGACGAACTTGATCCTTGCCCTTGGCTCTTCAATGGAGTAGAAGAAGAAGAAGGAGAAGAGAGGAAAGGGTTAGAGGAATCGTTAGAGTTGGAGTTTGAATAATTGTTACCGTTGTTTTGGTTATTCGCCCTCCAATTGTTGCTATTGGATCCTCTATTGTTGTTGTAGTTGTTGTTTCGGGGTCCGTTGTTGTTGTTACGGTACCCGTTATTGTTGTTGTTGTTGTT
>BSUD01000006.1:103600692-103723343 GCA_033239045.1 Fagopyrum esculentum | reverse complement strand
TTGTTGTTGTTCCTTTGCCCTTGCTCTTCCTTCTTAGTTTGAGCCATCAATAGCTCCTTCAATTGCTTCACGTCGTTCTTCAAGGACGTGAGTTGGTTGTTGTTGGGTTGAGTCTCTTGAAAGTTGACTCTTTTAACTCCACCTTCAGCTCCTTGGTGGGTGTATTTCTCCATGTGCAAGGCTTGCTTCTCAATGAAGTCCCAAGCCTCGTCAACCGCCATGTCCATGAATGTACCGGCGGAGAGTAGTTGGAGATTGAACTGGGTGCTTCCGTCCAGCCCTTTGAAGTAGATCTCCAACAACTCGATCTTTGGAATCCCATGATGTGGGCAATCCAAAAGGATATCCTTGAACCGCTCCCAAGATTTGGACAAGCTTTCCTTGTCCTTCATGATGAAAGCATTGATCTTCCCTCTCATTTCAGCAGTCTTTGAGGGGGGAAAGAATTTGGTCAAGAATTCCGTAGTCATCTCTTCCCATGTGCTAATCTTTCCTGGAGGAAGAGATTGATACCAAGTAAGAGCTCTATCTTTTAAAGAAAAGTAAAAAGGTCTTAGCTTGTAGTTGTTGTTTTCAATTCTGGGAGGTCGCAAGGTCTCCATCAAAATCTCGTAGTTTTGAAGATGTTGATGCGGCGACTCCTTCTCTAGCCCTCCGAATTGGCATTGGCGAATCATGGCTAGAACTTGCGGTCAAAGTTCGTAGTCATGATTTGCCGGATCTCCTAGGTTCACTCCTGGACGCCTCAGTTGTTGATTAGGGTCCATCCTTTGACCTAGGGTTTGTGGAATTCCTGCAAGAAGAACGTCTCGGACTGGTATCCGAGGTGGATGTACATCGACCGGGGCATCAGGTACTGGAATCTGCCTCGGTCGAGGATCAACTACTGGATCCTGCATCGGTCGAAGTAGAATCTGGTTCCGAATTGCTGCAATCTCAGCTTCGATTGCTGCAGTCCTGGCCTGATTCTCTTCTTTCTCTTGCCTTAGTTCTTCTTTACTGAGACGTAGCAGCTCCTGCGTCTCTCTCAATTGGGCCGCAAGATCGTGATCGTCTTGTTGGGCCATCTTTGCTTCTCTTAAGCGTCGCTTGTATGTCTTTTCTGGTTCGGGATCGTAAGGAACGATTTCCTTCCCAGTGCGGGTTCTTCGCATATACCTAAGAAAGAACCTGCAAAAGTCACTCAAGTAGAGTGGTCAGACAAAACGGGGCAAATGCCCCAAGAGCAAACCGTACCGGCTCGGTCTAGACCAAGTCCCCGGCAACGGCGCCAAAAACTTGTTCGCTCCAAACGGTGTGTGCAAGCTTTAAATTTATAACCCTAGACTTAAGCTTAAAACAAGGATGCGAACCCGCAGTGTACGGGTCAATCGTAGTAAAAGCAAGAAAATTCCAGGGGTCGATCACAGGGACTCGGTGAAATAGAGTCAATACGGTATGCTAATGTCAATGCTAACCACAAGAGCAATTAACACAATCAAAGATGAATAAGATGTCAAATAAAGCAAACATGCAATTCTAGGGATTAAAGCGTCTAGTTGTGGTTCCAACTCAAGATCTATAGATAAGCGGACAAAGCTGAGGTTTTTGCGTGGGGAAGGTGTTACTAAAGTGGAGTAGATCACCGGGTAAGTCTCACTACACACTAATCCTAAACCGTAACTCCTATTACCGGGTAAGTCTCAAGGAATCAAGATAAAGAACTATAACCTCAAACTAACACACCATCTAAGGGAATAGAATCAACCTTTACCGGGTAAGTCTCAGGCTAACTCACAAAGATGGGATGGAAGCACACTCAAACCCCAATAAAGGATAAACCTTTATTACCTACACTTATGATCGTTGGTACACAAACTAAGGAATTACCGGGTAAGTCTCATCCTAAGCTTGCATTGAACCAGAAAGGTGTAATAAGAATAGGATTTAGCAAAATCTAACACTTAACTCTCAGTTTAGGTTCGGATAAGTCACCTCGGTCAGAAGAATTCCACCCCGGCCGAGATGTTCATCGACTGAACGAGGTGCTTAGGGTTAAGGTTAAAGACTCGAACTTTCAGGATCCTACTGGAATCTAAGATTATTCTATCATTGTTTTTCCCACAACCTTCAGCCAATCACCCTAGAATCACACAAGAAAATTAGCCACTCATCATCATAATGAAAGTATTAAATATATATGGGAAAGGGTGAATATTTGAACAAAGAAGAATTTAAGGAAAAGACTTCAATAACTGAATCAAATATCACAAACAAAAGCGTTCCTTGGATAATAATCCAACAAGACAAGACAACAAGGAAAGGAATTGAAGACAATCTTACAAAACCCTCCAAAAAGCTATAAAAGCTATGATCTTTTATCTTCCTTCAACCTTCAAAAAGGTTCTTCAACTCTCTCCAAATTGGAGTAGGATGCGGCTGCTGCGCGTGTAAACCCTGATCGACGGTATAGCGTGATGATGGAATTGTGGAAAACCAACCCTTTTTATAGGAAAATAACCCTCCAAAGATAAGAAATCTTAGAAAGATATTATCCCATAAATATAGGTTAAATATATATTCTGCATATCTCCTTCCTTCCAGAAGCTCAGCCCAAAAATATAAGATCACTTTCCAACTTTAAAAGATCTCAGCCAAGAATAAAATATTCTCGCCGCGTCCTAGGTATTCGCCTCGGTCGAGTCGGCGTCTCTGGATCGCCTCGGTCGAGGTGAACCTGTGGTCAACCGAGGTGACTCATAACTGAATGTAGAATCTCTCAAAACTGGTCCAAAGTAAATCTTCAATCCATGGCTATGCTTCCTGGATGTAGCTCCAAATGACTCTTGACTTCTTTTGCTCCTTTTTGATGCAAAACGTACCATATTACCTGCAATTACAACGAAACTAGGTGTAGACCTCGATTCTCGCAAAGGTAGATGAAATGGTAGAAAAATCACATAATGTACATACAAACATGCAGATTATGAAAGATAAAACGTCCAAACAAACCCCAAAATATAGACTATAATTCATGCTATCAGTAGGTAATAAGGTACTTCTCTTTCAATCACGTTTGAAACTCTTCGCAGGTAAGCTGCATTCAAGATGGACGGGGCCGTTCGTGGTAGCCGAAGTATACCCTCACGGAGCTGTGGATCTTTATGATCCCCAAACGCACAAGGTGTTCAAGGTAAACGGACAAAGGCTAAAGCCTTACCTTAAAGGAGTAAAGAACGATCCAATTGATGAGATGGTGCTGGAGGAAGCACAATCAGAGAAGTAGATCCCTTACGTCAAGCCAACGACGTAAAACAAAGGCGCTGCTCGGGAGGCAACCCGAAGGAATAAGAAGAGGAGCCTCTGTCAAGAAAACCGCCCCTGCGGCTTAATGTCCCCGCCCCTGCGGTGACACCCATGGCCAGCGCCGCCCCCGGCGCTGAGCTAACGTCTGCAACATACTAGTCACCGCCCCCTTGGTGACTCCCTTACGCCCCTGCGACGGCCATCCTTGACACACATCCTCAGAGCCGCCCCCGACATTGAGCCTGCGTGCCCCCTCTTCCTTGTCATCGCCCTCGCGGCGACAAGCCCCCGCCCCTGCGGGTTTACCCAGAAAAGAAAAAAAATAAGGATCCCAAAAATTGCCTACACCTACCACACCCACCTACTCTCTTCCTTCACCACACACACCTCCCCTTCGAACCCTACTTCCTTACGCCCACGCCCCTGCACTCCCCTCACACACCGACTGCTCCGACGCTCCTGCGCCATCTCTGCAACTTCACCACCACCAGCTCCGACGCCTCTATGCCGCACTACGCCCTCTAACACCTTCCCCCCTTCCAACCTTAACCCCATAACCTTTCCTACCTCTCTCACACTCTCTACCCTCCACTGTGAGCATCTCCGGAGACATCTCCACCAGTAAAAAGCCACCGGATTACCCCTAGAGCCACCACCTACGTAGCTGTCCAAAATCGCCCTCTGCACTTCTCCCGCCCCTGCGCCTGCAAGCTGCCGCACATGCGCTTCACCGCCCCTGCGCCTCTTTAGCCGCCCCTGCGGAA
Organism: Fagopyrum esculentum; assembly: GCA_033239045.1. Lineage (NCBI taxonomy): Eukaryota > Viridiplantae > Streptophyta > Magnoliopsida > Caryophyllales > Polygonaceae > Fagopyrum > Fagopyrum esculentum. The sequence continues at coordinate 103,719,294 of BSUD01000006.1, read as the reverse complement.
AACACAATAGAGGGTTCGTTTTCTTTCCCTATTTTTGAGAGTTGCTAATTCTTTTGCTTAATCATCTATAGGAATGGAACCTCAAAGGCAGCGTAAGATGTCGGAGGGCGAGAAGACTCGCTATAGGATTGTGCAAGATCGGGTTGTGTATGCAACTCGGTTTTTGCACGTTCCTACCTTAGAGAAGCTAGGCATGCTGGAGAGCATGCAGTCCTTTCTAGCCAATGTTGGGCTCGGAGACTTTCTACAGAAAAGTGCTCCAACGTATCTCGAGCTCAGTCGACAGTTCATAGCCACCTTCACCATGGAGGAGGATCATGTGTGTATTGGACTCACCTTCAAGTTGAACAAGACAAAATACAAACTTGATTACTACCAGCTACAGGAGGCCTTCGGGGTGACTCTCAACCCCTCCGCGAACTGGTGGGGAGCCAGTCTTGACTCTGGACCTGTGTGAGTTTTGGCAGGCAGCTACCATATCAGAGTTTCATGCAGGGGGTGAGTATTCCAACAAACTCACTCACCCTAGCTTGAGGCTCCTCTCCAAGATCCTCATGAGTGTCTTCTATAGACACAAAGAGGAGAACAAGGTTGCCCTCAAGGACCTCCCACTACTATACTCATGCCTTCCGATGAGCGAGAAGGTGATGGATTGTCCGTCCCTCTTCCTTGCCGCTTTGAAGCGGATTAGGAAGAACGAGCCGAGGGACATTGTTGGCGGTGGGGTGATCTCCTTGATCGCCTCACAAATTATGGATCTTTCCGGCCTAGAGGATGGGTTGGAGGCACCTCTCTACACAGAGGGGATGTTGAGGAGATGCAAGTTCCTCAAGAGGGACGGCGACAACCTCTTCTAGCTCTCTTTTGCCAACGGGAGCCACATCACCTACCTCCCACGACCACTGCCCCTTGGAGACGAGCTCTCCGAGCTTTACATTCCGGTGATCCTTTCGTGCCGAGGCGGCCTCAGGTGGCCATTGTGGAGAGGCATGCTGCGAGCTCCAGCCGGGCTCATCATGAGGAGCACATGCCCATCCCCAACGACAAGGAGATGCCTACTACAGCACCGGATGAGGATCCGGCTCTTGCAAGCCTATAGGCTCAGATGGGGGCCCTGACCACCCAACATCAGGCATGGCAGACCGAGTACCAGCGGACCATGCTTGAGCAGCAACAGAGTTGGTAGACGAGCTTTTTCACCTACATGACCTCCCACTTCGACTAGAGGCAGGATGCTTGACAGGCAGCCCAGCAGCAACAGCTGGAGGCTCAGTAGTTGCCTTGACAGGCCAGCTTTGAGACCTCTTTTGGCCATCGGATGGAGGCTCAGCAGACCCGCATCGAGGACATCTACCGCCGGCAGGAGCACTTCTTCAACCACTTCCCATACCCACCGGAGGAGGGTCCGGATGGTCCAGCCGGACCATCCCACTAGTGGTATCATTCCCTTTCCCTTTCCCACATTTATCTTTGCTTCATTTTCCACTTTGAGGACAAAGTGTACTTCAAGTATGGGGGAGGGACATATCATTGCATGTACAGTTATTTGAGTTGTTTTGAGTAGGTTTGCATTGAGTCTTTCGAGTTGTAATTCAGTTTGAAATTCGAAAAAAAAAGAAGAAAAAGCCAAAAAAAATGAAACAAGGCATGAAAATCCTTGGATAAACCGAAGACCCAAAAGGGCGGTTTAGGCAAAAAGAAGGTAGTCCGACCAACCTTAGGTTGGTGCAAAATTGGACTTAAGGGATGTGAGTTCCAAGTGAGATCATCAAAATGAGCGGCACCGAGTGTAGGTTCCCTTTCTGGCGTTTGGCGGCATAAGAAGGGGAGTCATAAGGAGGTTTTCTGGGTAGGTCACTCTTGGAGCAATAAGGATGGTAGTTTTCTCACCTTTTTTTCACATTCCTCTCTTTTCCTTCTTTCTTTTTTTGGCTTTTCTTTTGTTTTCATTGTCTTTTCTGCTTGTCAATGCTTCCTGAGGCCTTTGAGTTTAAAAAATGTTGTCATTTGTTTTACTCGGGACAAGTAAAAGGTCTAAGTATGGGGGAGTTTGATAGGTGATGGAATCACTATCATTTAGGTTTGTTTTTAGAGTCTTTTTGTTACATTAGTGTCGGTTTATGCTACTAAATCCTTGGTCCAGAAGAAGAAGATTAAAAGAAGATAAAGAAGGAGTTAGAAGCACTTAGGAGTCTTTTTGATACATTAGTGTCGGTTTATGCTTCTGTTGCCTCACCGCCCCCGCGGAGCATTGTCACTGCCCCTGCGGGTGACACCATACTCCAGAGCGCAGCCTGCGCCTTCGCTAGTGCCAGGAACGAAGACTGTCACCGCACCTGCATCAACCCTTGGCGCCCCTGCGGTGACTTGCCCTGAAGAAGCGAAGCCAGCGCCCCTGCACCTCTGCATGCGTCTCAACCTGGGAGCTGTGAAGATGAAGAGTCTGTGTCACCACCCCCGCGTTGACACTGGGACGCCCCTGCGGTTCGGCATCTGAAGCGACAAAAGGTTGAAGAGTTAGACGTTTGAAGATCATCAATGATCCGCCCCTGCGGAACTGCGAGGCCGCCCCTGCAGCCACGAAGAAGATCAAACGTTTTTTCCTGAACCGCCTCTGCGGATCTGAAGGCCGCCCCAGCGGTTCAGCGACAGAGATTTTACTCCGGCTGTTTACACCACCTTTATGGCATTAAAGGTGGCTGTTTTGGGCCGGTCATTTACTCCTATTTAGTGCCATTTGTAGTATAAATAGACCTAGGGTTGATTGCTAGAATAATCCAATTTAGAATCCACTTTTTCCATCATAATTCTCTTGCTACTTTTGTAATGAGTTGCTAACTCCCTTGCTAAATTGGGTTGGTTTGAAGCTGCATTGTTACTTTGGTTGTAAGTTCTTGCTAATATAAGTTTTCATTCGGTAATACTTTGTGTTTCTTTGATCTTCATTGTCTAATTGCATGTTTTACTATCACTTAAGATTGATCACCTTAGGTTCTAAAGTGCATGTAAAGAACTAGGATTAATAGATTCCGGGTTCGGGTCTTTAATCTAGTAGTAAACTTTAAGTAATAACGGGTTGTAATTGCTTAAAAGAAAGGAACACAAATATAAAGATAAGTTTAACGGTTTTAATCTTTTCTTTATATCCCTTAGTCTTTATTTAAAATCTAACTTGTTAATTGTTCTTGTAGGTTTACGGAACACTAACCTGTTAAGTTGTGTTGATGCCTGTTGGCTCAACACATATATATGATCGAGACGGGAGATTACTTGAAAACTTGTAAAAAGGAACTCACCAAAGTAGTAATCGCATGCTAAGAATCAACCAATTGTAGATTCACCCATTATTGTCTTACTCGTTGTGTTACTTGCTTTCATAAGTTTTGTGTGCATAAATTTCACCCAAAATCCCCCCCTTAGTTACTTGAATCTATAATCAATAATTAAGTTTAATAAGAATAACAAAACTCTCTTGGGTTCGACCCTTACATAACCACTATACTTGTTTTTGTGCTAAGTCGGGATTATATTTTGATAAGATAAAAACGACCATAGGAAAAGGTCTTGTCAGTATGATTGTATTTTCGTGCCTTCATTCATTTAATACATGATTGCTTGTCCATTTCCATGAAATGTGACTATGAAGGTGATCAATCTTTAGAAGCACAATTCCAAAAAGATTTTCTATTTTTCTGCATTCATAAATCATGCCATCTCGTAGCCAATAGTTGAACCTTGCTCGAGGACGAGCAAGTGGCAAATATGGGGTATTTTGATGACATGATTTATGACACTTGTTTAGGCACTCTTTTAGATAGTTTTCCTTTCCATTCATGCATGTTTACGCATTAGTTCGTGACGTTTACGCTTAATTCATCCATATTGTCGAAATAGACGTATACACGAGCTCTTGTCGGTTTTATAGGTATTTTGCGGAGCTTTTGGAACTTAATCGATACATTCGAGGATCATTCCTTGTGGTGGCACACATCCGGACTCTTTAAGGAGCAAACTAGAAGCAAAGAAGAACACAAAAGACCTTATTGGTGCATGTCTTGCACCAACTCATGACTTGGTGATCCAAGGAGGGCTGGACTGTAGGAACCACGGCCCAGCGGCCATTTCCACGCCTGTGGTTTTGCCCGTGGTTTCTGTCTGGAAAGCTTTGACGCTTGTCACACGATTCCCTTGTCCGACCTTTGCTTTCCTTTGATGGAGTACTTGAGCTGCTTTTGCAGGCTGGCCTTGGGGACTGTTGAGAGGACTCTCTCTCCTCTTGTTTCTCTCTTCCAAGCCCCTTGTGGGTGTTCTTGGGAGATATTAGATTAGAACATTATCAATCTTAAGATCTAGAGTGAGTTTGAGTGGTTTTAAGTGAGATTCTTGTGGAAGCTTGTAAGATCCTACTTGGAGCTGCCCTTGAAGCATTGTAAGATTGTTGTAACCTTCTATTTCAACTTAGTTCATTCTCCGTCATTGATCTTATCTTCATTTTATAGTCATGGGATGCATGCATGCTTGTATAATGATGTTTGATCTTAAAATGAATGTTATTGGCTAAGTAGTTGTGATTCTAGGGAGAGGGAATGATGTTTATCCTTTGGACTATGATTGTATGGACTTGCATGTTAGCTTAGGATGAATTTGTGTTCGAAAACCTAACTCAATATAGAATCACGGCCTGTTCTTCATGCTTCCACGGCCGTGGTTTCCATGATCCACCCGTAGTTTTGTTCTGTTGTACTTATATTGATAAATCTTGATGTTAGGATGTAGATGTGTTGAAATCCTATTGATTGTTGAGCCTAATCTAGCTTAGGGTGACCGAATGTTAGCAACCTTTTTGAGGAATGAGACTTGTCCAGTAAGTAATTTCCTCTCTTAGATACATTAGATGATGAACTCTAGGTAATAGTGAGCCAAAAAAGCCGCTATTGGATTGAGTGTGCTAGGATCGTTGCCTAAGACTTACCTTTTCCAAGACTTACCCGGTAAGGAGGGGTTTGACCCTTAGGTAGTGGCCGGTTTGTGTAGAATTCCCGTCCTTAGGTTCCTGTAGACTTACCCGGTAATAGGACCTTAGGTTCAAGACTAGTGGAGAATGAGACTTACCCGGTAATTGCTCCCATTGGAGAAACACCCAACTCCGAACAACCGCAACTTTCCTTTGATCTTTAGAAGCATGAGTCCAATGCCATAATCGGAATTCTTGATCTCTAGAATCCGCATTTCTTACCACTTATCACATATCTTGTGTTTGTGTGTTTGTTTGCTTGTTCGTGTTGCACATTTTGTGATCCTTGTTTGATCATCCAAAACCCAACCAAAAATATTGTGTTTTCAACTCACTTTATTCCTCATCTCATCTTAGTTTAGATTTGCACTATCTTTGATCATTGAATGATTTGATTTCACCTCAGTCCTTGTGTTCGACCTCGGAATACTTTCCTTCCTACATAACGATCCGTACAATGCGGGTTTCGCTAGGTAGTTTAGGATTTTAGATTGAGTTATAAATTTAAGACTTTGTGTGTGAATGTTTTGGGCGAACGAGTTCTTGGCACTCTTGCCTTGGATTTGAGTGGTACGTTTCTAGCGTAACATTTTCCTTCGTCGTTCTGAGAAGAAAATCGGTCAAAAAATTAGTCGACTTTCCTCTTAGTGGTCGACTTTTCTACTATGGAGTCCGAGAAGTTGTTCCTTGATTCTGTCCTTTGATCTTTTTCTCCACCCTGATAGCCAAATGTAGTAAGTTAGTCATAGAAGCATAGGGAAAAAGATCAATTTCATTAGCTAAAGAGGGATTACGATTCGTAAAATTCAAGCCATAATAGACTCCTCATCCTCTTGTATGTTGCCTTCCACCATTTCCGTTTGCATGCCGGTGTAGACTTCTTATACGGACATAGAACCTTGTTTAAGGTTCTTTAAGCATTGTCTCAGCTCCCGACCATAGTGTGGCGGCACAAACCTAGCCTTTCTCAAGGATTTTATGCGTTCCCAAGTGTGGGTGCCCAGTTCTCCCGCTCTTCTCTGTTCTTTGATGAGGTGATCCCACCAAATGAGAGCGTAGCCTTGGAATTCAAACGCACAAAGTTGGAGCTTCTGTTGCTCACTACAGTTATGGTAAGACCAAAGTTGTTCAGTCTTGGTCTCCACATCCATGTATGCATCCGGATCGCATCTACCTTCGAAACTTGGGATTTTGGCCTTGACTTTCCCAAGTCCGTCATTATCCTGTTGGGGCCTATGATGTTCATTATAGCGTCCCCTTCGTTGATGACGTCGTGGATGATCTCTCCACATACCCTCGTCCTCTTCATTACTTATGTCCTGAAATTTGTCACCAAAAAGTGGATTGCGGTTAGCATTAAAGTATTGATTAAGGTGAGTATTACCGGGCATCGGTGAATGATTTATAGCTAAAACTTGAGGTGGTGATGGTGGTGGATTAGCGGAACTTCCGCCTACTTCAGAAACAACCTTCGGATCGAATCTTAGGCGAGATTTAGATCGGTAGTCCGCATTGGGCCTTGCTTACAGTTGTTCAAGCCGTTTGTCCATGTTGGACATCTTGCTCATGATTTGCTTGAACATATCCACTATATCCGGAGTGTTGTCCTTCTGCGATCCGCATGGGCTATCTCTTCATGACATCTTTACAAACACGCACTGTAACAACAAACTCGTAAGGTTAGAGAATTGGTAAACGGTCTTGTTTTCTCTCGCTCTCACGCTCGTGTTGTGTTGTCGCAAGATGGGTTGATGGAATTGACTTGTAAGGATTGACGCTTCTTTACAAATCAGCGCCTTGGTCTCACTAGAACTTCTTGACTGAATCAAGTAGTCAACTTGGTTCAGCTAAAGGTTCTTGTGGGGTGTGATGGTTAAGGAATCCCTATAAGAAGTTTACTCCACACACGACAAGGTAGAAAGAAAATATTGCGGATAAACAACTAGTGTGTTATGAAGTATAGATACTAACTAACACACTCAAATAAAGACTCGGTTTTTAGAATAGAAAAGAGGCTAAAGAAACGCACACAAGAAATTAAGAAGAGAGTAGAACGTACCTTGAGTTGCTAAGTTAAGAAAGAGAGTTAGCCCGATTTGGGTGTATGTATGGATAAAACTCTTTCATGGAATCAAGGTATATAATGGAACTCTTCTGTTGTAATACTCTTGCACAGGCTGCAATTCGATTCTGTAAAGTATGCCTCAAAGATTTCTTGGAAAATTGACAACAGTAGCAAAACTCGGATGATAAATCGGTAGATTTTCTGAAGAACATACCGATTTTTTGGCTAAAATCGACATTTGATTTCAACATTCTTTTTTTTATGTATTGGCAAGGTTTCAAGGTCAACGGATGACTTGTGTTTGTTTGATGGCGTTTCTCCCTTCCAAAACTTATACAATTCAACGCACGTTGAACTCAAATAATCTCGCAAAGATGGCAAACAAAAAAGACTCGACTTTATATGACTCAGAGATGACTAAAAAAAATCAAACCTTTTTATGAACGTTTTGGACTTCAATCGCTCAGCTCTTATACCACTTTGATGCGGGGATAATCCGCAAATCCCGTTCTAGATTGAAAGTCCTTAATTGGGATCAAAATCGGGTTGTTCTATAGAGAAAATCGGTCGATTTTCCTCAAGAACAAGTCGTTTTTTTGGTAAAATCAGAATACGGATTAGTGAATGATATGAAAAGATAAGAAGATGATTATGGAGTGATAAATGAAAAACATATAGGAAGATATGAACTAAGATAGTTACGGAAAAGAACCTTGACCAATGATGTGTCAAAACCCTTAGACGAGAAGATTATCTTAACCTACACTTCTTTAACCTTACACAAGTCTTCTAATTAAGACAAGCACAAGGAGGCACTATTATTGACCAGGAGCACCAACCTTCAATAAGATTAGCACACGCAAGCACAATCTAGCAAGAACTTCACAGCGATTCAAGCAAAAGCTCTTTTTGATTGAATAATAATGAATAAAATACAAACTCCGTAAGTAAAGTTGCAAGTCACATAATTATGTGAAAATATATCAAATCTAATCTACTAAAAATCTCCCTCACTAAGGCTATTTATAAGGGAGTTTAATCCTATGAAAACTCGGAAAATATACATAAAGATAATCTTGCAAAGATATCTTTAAGATATATAAAATATAAAATCTAAAAAGATAAAACATAATAATCCCTTAAGATAGTCTAAGAGCTTTAAGGAATCATAACAAGATATAATTGTCAAAAGATAGAAGATCATGGCCGGATCTTTGCAAACTCGTCTCAGTGAAGGAAATCAGGAAATGAAATCGGTCGATTTTCCTTCTTTGAGACACTTCCTTGCTTTTATCCTTCTTCTTTGCTTAGTGGATCTTCTTGGTCGTGGCTTGGCTCTTCTATAATAGTCAGTAAGTCACCAAGGGACTCTTGAGAGTGAGGAGAGTTTCCTTGAGCGTACATGTCATGAGTATGTCCGTAACTTCATCTTGAATCGCCTTTTCTCTTGATCTTGTGATCGCTCCATCCATAACTGAATCCGAAGAAGGTGAAGGTGTTGTTGGTGTGTCCTTCAATGCCTTAGCCTTTGAACGTGTAACTGGTCCTTGTGTTGCAGATGGTGCCACATCAATTGTTCATCCCTCTTGTTGGATGGACGATGCTTTCCATTTTGCAAGTTGTTATTTTGATTTTAAAAATAACCGAATTGAAGATATTGTTGTTTACTTTGCCTTTAATAATAGGACACCCACAATATTGTTATAAGCTAGTGGATGTTGTGATTCCAAGTTGTGCTTGTAGTGTTCTTTTTTTGCTTGTATTGACATTAGATGTAGTTTGGAAGACATATTTATGATAGTTAATTTTTTACTTGTACGTCTAGAGGTAGCACAATAGTCATTAAGAACCATGAGTATTTTCTTACTTCCTTCAGTTGTTGCCTTGGTATTATTATATTATCCGTAAAGGCTAAAAGCAATTTTTGGTCATTCTTTGTGATGGGAAATCCTATGGATGTTGGGTTTTCGGTACATGCCTTTTGTAAGTTCCTAGCCAACACTTCAACACCTAGGTTAAAGAGAAGCGGTGATAGGGGGTTACCTTGGAGTATGCCTCTTTGTGGAGTAAAAACCGTAGTCAGTGAGTTAATTAATAATAATGAGTATGAGACTGTTGATGTACATTCATTGATCCGGTTCCTAAACTTCCATTTAACTTTATCATAAGCCTTCTCCATGTCAAGCTTTATAGCCATAAAACCATCTCTTCCTTTCTTTTATCTAAATCCATGAAATATTTCATGGGTTATAGGTAGGTTGTCATGTATTGATCTATTTTTATTGAAAGCACCACGTAAGGGGTGAATAAGATTTGGTACAATCATGTAGTCTATTTGCTAGAATTTTAGCAATGATTTTGTATGCCGTCGATCATAGGCTTATTGGTCTGTAATGTGCCTTTGTTAATGGGTTAATAATTTTTGGAAGTAGGGCAAATACAAGTGTGGTTTAGCTGTTTTAGGAGTTTACTTGTTCTATAAAACTTTTCATAGCCCTAATGACCGCGGGTCCAATAATCTGCCAGTATTTCTTATAGAAATTCACTGTCATGCCATCGGGTCTTGATGATTTATCACTACCAATATCAAAAATAGAATTTTTAATATATTTGGCAGGGAATGATCTTTCTAATTGGGTATTCTCATCATCTAATACTTCTGGTTGTATGACCTCCAATTGCTCCTAAATTTTATGTTGATCTATACATGATGTGGAGAATCGAATTTTATAGTCTTTTATGAATTCTTCACTAATATCATTTTCCTTAGATAAATTGTACCATCATCTCTAGTCATTGAGGCAGTCGGTTTCTTATTCCTTCTACCCGTAGATTTCTTGTGATAAAATTTTGAATTGTTATCACCCAACTATAAATTATTTGTTTGAGCTCTTTGCATCCAATACTTATGTTGGTACTCCAAAAGGCACTCTCATTTCCTAATTTATCCTTTTATTTTATTGTCCATTTGTTGGTTAAAAGACGTAGATATTTGACTTTTTTAAGAGATTCAATTTCTTCATCCGCAATTTTAAGTTGTTTGTTTATGTTCCCGACATTATCACGACTCCACTTTTTTAACTTTTGTTTAAGTAGTCTTGTTTTTTTTTCACTAGATTAAACATGCGGGTCCCTGGAAACTGTGTTCTCAATGTTTGTTTAACAAGATTCTCACAATCTGTTCGATGCAACCACATAGACTCAAATCTAAATGGTTTGTTTTGGACATTGTTATGTGTATTTTGTATATTAATAGAAATCATACAATGAGGTGAAAGCATGATTTATGGTATGAATTCTGGGATATTCTTGTATGAACTCAATGGATATCATTGTACTATCTACTTTCTCATATATGTAATTATTGTCGTCCTTCTTTTTTTCCTTGTTAACTCATTACCTATGGTTGGGATATCAATAATGTTGCATTGTTGTGAAATGTTTTGCAATTGCTCAAATTTATTACTCGGAGACGGTGCTCCACCTTGTTTTATCAAAGGACACAAGTAGTTCATTATAGTTTCCTATTATTACAACCGGTTTGTTTATTATAAGTATTTCTGGTGTTAGTTTAGACCAAAACTCATTTTTTATTTGTTCATTTGGTGGACCATATATGTAGACAATGAATATTTTAAAAATGTGTGTAAGTTTGTATGTTTGACAATTAAGAATCTATTGTGAGATTTAATAATCTCAACTTTTTCATCTTTCAATTGATACTCCTTCTAGAGAAGACATAGACCACCTGCATACCCTTAGCGGGGATGAAAAACATTTGATCGAAATCAGCGATGTTTTACATTTTCTCGTTTGGTTCCATGCTTCAATTTTGTTTCGGCCAACATAATCATTTAAATATGTTCTTTCTTACATGTGATATTAATATCAGTCCAATATGTTTTCATTTCCTCTACAATTCCATAAATCGATCCTCATCTATAACACTACGATTTTCTGTGGACGGTAGAAGCCCGTCAGTCCTACCTTTCGTGTCTTTTGTGGCATATTAGGTTTTGTTTTATTTATCTTACATTTTTGTCTTACTTTCAACCCTTTGTGTTGATTTAGCATTGCGGTGATGGATACCACAACGTTGGTTTGATTTTTGACTCTTACCGACTGATAAGTTTTCTTTATTTAGACTACGATGTGTTTTATTGTTGTTATTAGATGTGTCATTAGAGTTCTACTCCTATTTATTAAGCATTGTTTTTGCTTATCCAGTACATTACGGGAATATATGTTGGAAAGAGCGTTTGTCTTAATGACTCGTCCAATATGAATCACAATGATTGTTCGTAAACAATAGTAATATCTAAAAGAGGTTCGATTAGTTTCCCACCCTAGTCTTGTTAGTTCACAATTGATATACCTTACTAATAAAATAGGTAGTATACTTGTTACAAAAGAGATCACATACAAAAACTGCATCTCGCATTCATCCGTAGTGTACAATTTTATTTTCTAAAGTTGTTCATATGCCTCCATGGATAGGGAAATGTCTTCACATTAATCTATTTTACGAGTTATGTATTCCTTATTACTAGCGCATCGTCAACACGAGACTACTGTTTGTTTTTGTTCAAAATAACTCCTCTCTTATCTCCATATTCCTCATAGACCGTATGAATGAGTTATTCCATTTACTAGTAAATCTCCAGCATCTCAAAACCGTATGAAGGAGTTATTACATTTATGAGTAATTGTCCTCAATCTCAAAACTAACATGAAAAAGTGCATTAGATAATTTCTAGGATTAATCAACTCAGTTCTGAGATCAAACTGAATTTATCTTCACTGTTAACATGATTATGGTGCAGATTGCTATTTGATTAGGTTGAAAGAAATATACAAACATAGTCTTTTACTTTTTAATTTAAATTATAAATAAATTTATAGTTAAAATTACACGAAATAGTTAATTCAAGTAGAAGATAATAATCCTCGTATGTTCATTATTACTATGGAATTCCTCTCTTCTATTATCAATTACAACACCACCAACCCCAAACTTCAATCTCCACCCTAAATGCTACAATCCTCGCATCACACACCTATGCTTCGCATATGATCTCATGCTCGTCTGCATAGGTGATCTCAAGTCCATCCTCACCTTGAAACATACCCTTGACTCCTTTGGAGACCTTTTTGAACTTAAAATCAACCTTTCCAAATTCACCATCTTCCTGGTAGGCCTTCTTGACACTGCTCAAAATCATATTATCAACCAAACATGTATTATCAAAGGAGACTTGCTTTTCCACTATCTTGGCATCCTTTTTGGTAGCAAACGACTTAACATCTCCGACAACCAACCGCTCATCACCAAAAAAGTCCAACATTTGGTGCTCTAAACAAATTCTCAAGAACAACACCATCTCGAACTGCCCACCCAAGGCCTCCTTTAGTCCCTACTGGAATATGATCAACAAGATTAGAGATGAACTTCTAACCGCCAGTTCTCCAAGCTGCTGAACGGACACTATCACCAACTCCAACGGCTTCTTCTCCACTGCAAAGGCATACAACCTCTTCAGAATCCTAAGCTCTACTACTCCATGGTGCATCTCCATTTGGAAAGATATCAACGCCCCAAATGTAGCTTTATTACTTGGCTTGCCAACCTTCAAACACTTCCCACACTTACGAAACTTCAAAGCTGACTCCTCATCCCTTGCAACACCTGCAAGCTTTGCCTTAGACACCCTCGAGATGATCAACACATTTGGACCAACTGCTCCTATAGCTCTCTTGTGTTGGAAATCATCTCGAGATGGACCCGTCTCCCTACCAACATAACCTCTGAAAATGGTTTAGCTCACAAAAACAAAACACACCGAAGCTTCATAAGCAATGTCCGAGTTTCTAGCGTCACCGCCTTCATCTATTTCACTTGGAAAGGTAGGAATGATCTTATCTTCAATAACTCCTCAACCACGGCCATCAAGTGTGCCAACAACATCATCCTTATAACCAAGAGTTACTTCTCTCACCACTGGAAGAATCACTCCCCCAACTCCATTTTCTAGGCCAAGGTTCTCGGAATCCACATTCACTGATCTCCCCATCTTCATTTCCTTGTCTCCTTTTTCTTACTTCTACTCTTACTACTCTAGTAGACTTCTTTTCTTGTACAATCTTACCTTATTCTTATAAAGGTAAACTTTCAAAATTATATAAAATAATGATATTTATGCAAATGTTTAATTGATGGTGGTAAAGTTGGGGTCATATGTAAGGAGACATAATGGTGCATTGGTACGTACTAGTTAGGCATTGAATTGCTCAGCCATTTTAATTAACAGGGCTGTCCACTTTTGAATTTTCCACAAAATTGGAAAAGAAATTATGTATGGCCTTAATGTCAGATCCGGTCTTGAACCAGAACTTTTCGACCTGGTTCGATCTTAGACCATTTTTGATTTACACTTTTTATAAATTTTAAAAAATAAATACAAGTAATTACGGTCCGGACTTGACCGTAATGACACGTTCAATGTTTTTTTTTGAAAGAAAATAAAAATAGGTCATTGTGCTCCGGCTAACATACCATTAGTATTTTTGCATGCTAACGATCCGGACCATGATAGTAGGATCCAGTCCATATACTATTAACATTTTTGCATGTTAACGGTTCAATCCGATTCCCTAATATTAGGGTATGACCCGATCTGGGCCATGTACTATTAGCATTAAAAATGCTAATGGTCCAGTCATGACACAGTCCTACATTTTACAACAAAGCTTAAGTATAAGTCCGTCGGCAAAAGAGACACACTTCTTGCTCAATGTCTTAATATCTTTGATGACCAAGCATTGAGAATATATGGAACAAATAGACGACGGTGAACACATGCATACCTATTAATTTGGTCGACTAAGCAAATTTGTGATGAAATTTTTTCTCACAGAGCCAACATATATAATTGTGCATGCACATGTTATATTAAAACTGAAGTTAAAGAAGAAGAGGAGGTGCATCAATTCCTCGTTGGACTAGACAACGATTCCTATGCATCTCTATACTCAACAACTATTGCTTAAGACCCTCTTTCCAAAACTCAATGAGTTACATTTCATGACTATCTATGGAGAACACCTCAAAACTATCATCCGTAATCACGACTTCAAAATCGAGGAGATGACTTTTTGAGCATTTACTCAACGTCAATCGCACCCTCCACCAAAATTTGACAAAAACAACCTTTTATGCAATCATTTCTCTAAAACAGGTCACGGGATACCCAGATTTGACGGAAACACCTAATGGACCCCACTACTAAACCACCGATGTATATCGCCTCCAATAGTTTTTCAACCTCCACCGTGTTATATAAATGCACATGTTCAGTAGTCTTGAGCTCAACTTAGACATAAGTCTATGGAGGTTCATCCTAAAACAAACTCAACTTAGACATAAGTCTATGGAGGTTCGTCCTAAAACAAATCGACAAGAAGTGAAGTGACCCACCGACATTGCTACTTGGGTAATAAGAATATTATTTATTTATTTTAGGCTAGTTTATATTTAATTTCATCCTTGCAATCTTTTTTATTCTATGTTTATTCTCTTATAATTCTTATATTATAGGGTCCTAATAACATTAATATGTTTGTGGTCTTTTTCAACAAAAATTATCACTTATATACTATACTCGATTATTCTAACTTCAAAGGTGAGAAATTATTATCCCCCACCCTACTATAGACATTGATTTGTTAACGTATTTTACAACAATGCTCAAGCATAAGTCCATTGGCAAAAGAGGCTTATGGTGGTAATTAAGAAAAGATGTAACAACAAATTGTTCGAATTACTAGTTATATATATATATATATATATATATGGTCAGACTCCAGTCTAAACATGTTTTACAGTAAGAAATAAGAACAATTATGAATCGTCAGATCAATGCACGGATGGCTTGGATTTTACGTCAAAATAAGGCAAGATTCTATTCTACTTTATTATAGTCTCGTGCTTATGGTAAAAAAAATATACACGATATGTTTATATGGAAACAAATATCTTATTCTATAATTAATGTTGTATGGATAACAAAATATATGTAGTTGTGCATCGATTAATTTGTGCATAAGAATATAGTCGTGCATCGATTAATTTGTGAATAAGAATATAGTCGTGCATGTAAGAGAATAGAGTCGTGCATGTAATGTTAACGTGTGCTACTAACTAGCATTACTTGTGCATGTATATTTAAAAATAGATTTGTGCATGTGATTTGAGCGTGCACATGCTAACTAACACTACTAACTTAAACGTGTATAATTTGAGCATGCACTAGCTACTAGTGTATTAACACCACTAACTTAAACGTGTGCATTGTGTAATTTGAATGTGCACTAGTGCTAATAGTAGCGCTAGTAACTAAAAACGTGTATCTACTAGCGCTTGTAACTAAAAACGTGCATAGTAGTGTATATTAAAGATTAAGTCGTGCATGTACATATATGTATTACTTCTAACACCATGAAAAATAAAAAATAATCCGTGTACTTAAGTTGGCAATAAACACATTTATATCCTACATGGTAACCGTAGATAATTTCTAAAAATAAATACGTAGTTAATTAGTATACATTAATAAGAATGAATCATGAACGTCGATTGTTTTTAATCATGTGGACGACATGTGTTCTTATTTTTTACCGTAAGTCATGTTCTTACTTGATCATATATATATATATATATATATATATATATATATATATATATATATATCATATGAGAACACCCCCTAACGTGAGAACATGAGAACAAATTCATAATTATTATTAGTTTTGTTACGAATGTGCCATATCGTTTAATGTATTATTCGTAGTTATTGTTGATTGAGTGAATTATTCGTAATTATTGTTGGATTCTTAATTATTAGTATTCGTATTTATTATTATTTTTGATATCTACTCTAAATCTCAACCCTTAATACTCATATCCAACGGTGTACGATTGTTCTCATATTCTCACGTTAGGGGTGTTCTCATGGGAACTACGCTCTCTATATATATATATATATATATATATATTTTTTTTTTTTTGGATTATATAGTAGTCCGAAAACCATGCAAGGTATTTTTGCTGGTAATTAAAAAAAGATTTTGCCTCGGAGTAGCAGCACCTACTGATCATGCATTACCCATAAGTTGATCGAGCGTTAGAGGTGACTTGCAAAATCCCTTATTCAAATAGACAGACAATTTATTCGATACGTAAAATACATAGTTACAACGTTACATGCATTAACATGAATGCAACGTCACTTATTCAATGACTATTATATATAAAAAGTCGACGACAACGAAGCCTACTTGCATGAGACATGCAAGTTCAACCGACGGTAGGGGTCTTAGTAACAACTCCACCGATTCTATTTGTCAAAACACGGACACGGCCACAACGGAAGTCGAAAGTGCGGCAGGCGGCTAGAGTGGTAAAAGGAGGGCACAAAACCGCCGTGACGTGCGGATTCTCCTTCTCTATGGTGGCTGCAGCCGTCTTCCCTTTCGTTCCGACCAGCTCCGGCCAACTCTGTTTACCTGCGTACGTGCGTACACCCTTAAACTCTCAACTTATTCTATAATTAACATTATATACGTATGTACATTAAGAATTTTATGTTTATGAAATTATGGTACGTACGTACCTTGGCAAATGGCTGCAATTGGTTGAACTGCCATGAGAGCAAGGAGGACAATGCAGCAAACAGCAAACACCTTCATTTTTCTCTTTATGTATATATCCCTGAATTTTGAGTGAGTTGTAGTCGATGATGGTATTATTCCCAGTGAAGAAGGGTATTTATAGCCTTAGTAGGAGGGGCAAAAATGTCTAATCAACAACATGCCACGTATTAGGTTATGTGGACGGAAATAAGAATAAGTAGTGTAGGTGGATGAGTTAATATATGTGACCACTGTCACGATCGAGCAGCCCTCGTGCTAAATAAGTTCTTATCTCAACAAATGTGCTAAAAAATGGTCACCATACATGGAATATCTCAACTAAATGTGCTAAACAAATTTATAAGTAAGGTGATTAATTAGAAGCTATGTCTAAGGGGGTTAATTAGAAGTTATGTCTGTCTCGCTAATTTCTATCGTTCTAGCCTTCTAAGACACGAAGAGGACTTTCATAAAATATCTATAATGTCGATTTCAATCTATATTCATTGGAACATATATCTGGATTCATGTGTAATAATAGTTTAGAGTTTATCTATCGCAAGAAGTTTACCAGTTGAGTAATGACTAGCCATTGAACTTGTAACGTCTGGTTAACTATGAGTTCACGACTGATCCAATGAGCCTTTTTACGACTCACGATAATGCCATACAACACAAATATATATATAAGAACTAAATAATTATTACAAACTCGAATAGTTACACAATTTAAATTTATCAAACGTACATTACAATAAGTGGTGACCGGGAACTTTCCACAAGTATAATATGGGGCGGCTTCAAGTACTAAAGACTAAACAGTAATATTAACATAAGTTTTAATCTATTCTAACTAAGTATTATATACAAAGAAAAAAGCAAAGTGAAAATATTAACTTTTATCCAATAGAGGAAAGTGAAAAGAGGATGATTAGCGTCTCAATATCGACCATCCTAAAATATTCTTATGGATGATAACAATAACTACGAAAGGGAGAGAAACATCAGCAGAGGAAGCATCATGATCCAAACTAGTAAGTCTATCCATCACGCAATTGTTTTCCCTAAAAATATGATGAAAACGGAACTGCACAAAAAGAGACAACATAATAGAGATATCATAGATAATAAGATTTTTTTTTTTGAAACTTTTGTATTAGTAACAGAATTATTTACAGGGGGGGTCAACTAGACCAGTGAAAGATCAAAGAGTCATAGTAGGTTACATAAGTTGGATACCAAGGATATTGCTCCACATTTTAGAGTTGTCGGAGCGATCCTTCCAGTTACAAGAAGCAAAGGTTTTTGTGGCACTTATGGCAGACATCGCACATACGGAGGGGTGAGTGGGGGAGTTGTTGTAGATGAGATCATTCCTAGCTTTCCAAACAAAGTAGATAAAGCTAGTAATGGAGGAGATACGGATGTGTGTTATGAGGTCATGTTTCTTAGGCTTGAGGGAGCGGAGCCATGCCCAAATGTTTTGAGAGTAAGGGTAGGGGGGAGGTGTTCGGGTCCATCTGGAGATGAGGTCAAGGACAAGAGTGGAGAACCCGCAGTTATGAAGGAGGTGGTCCTGATCTTCTTTTTGAGAGTTACAGAGCTTGCAAGTGTCATCTTGAATGATGTTCCACAGGAGGAGCTTTGAGAGGGTGGGTAGTCGGTTGTGGCTAGCAATCCAAGTTATGAAACTGCATTTGGGGACATTTAGTCCCTTCCAGATGCGGTGCAGATCGTAAGGAGGGGTAGGCGGAGAGGCTTTCCAAACAATGTTGTAGGCGGTTGAGGTTTTGAATCGCCCGTTAGCGCATGTGAGTTGAACGAATTAGGGTCCGGGCATGGTATTCAGGATTTCGTCTCTGATCTTGATCATCGAACACCAGACGAAGCTGTGTTTGTAGGAGGGAGGGTAGAGCCATATTGAAGTGCCTTTTAGGATATTGTTGTGGGTCCATTCAGTCCAGAGGTTTGCAGTAGGGTTGAGTGAGGCAAGGTCATGGATTTGTTTTGAGATACAGGCTTTATTCCAGGAAAGGATCTCTTTGAAACCGAGACCCCCATTCGCGTAGGAGTTGCAAATGGTGTTCCAGGCGACCAGGGATCGGCTAGAGGATGATTTACCAGACCAAAGGAAGGAGCGAAGCAGTCCTTGAATCTTGAGGATGATGAACATGGGGATAGGTAGAACGGAGCTCCAGTCGAGGTGAATTGACATGAGGATTGAAGCAATGATCTGCTTTCTGCCGGCGTAGGAGAGACATTTGGCATACCAAGAGTTGATTTTGCTAGTGATCCTTGAGATGAGAGGAGAGAATTCACGGATGTTAAGGCGCTTGCTGCCCATCGGGATGCCCAGGTAGGTGAAGGGGAGGGATCCAATCGGCAGACCCGAAGAACCAAATAGGTGCTCAGAAGCAGCCGACGAGACACCCCCAAGGAGGAGGGCAGATTTTGAAGCGTTGAGGAGAAGTCCAGAATATCTGCCAAAATGATCCAAGGTACTCTTAAGGATGTTAACAGAAATGATATCAGCCCTGCAAAAAAGTAACAAATCGTCAGCAAAACAAAGGTGTGTCAATCTCTCCTTCAGCTCCTTAAAGCTCCGCTGACAGGGCTCGGTCCATGCAAATATGATGGACTTCCTTAACAAGGAAGTAAGTGGTCTGGCAATCACAGAAAAACCCTTCACAAACCTACGGTAGTAACCGGCCAGATCTAGAAAACTGCGTACCTCCTTGACCGTCTTAGGGGGCGACCATGATGCAACTGACTCTATCTTCGCCGGGTCCACCTTGACTCCTTCGGCAGAGACAATGTGGCCAAGAAAGGCAACCTCATGCATCCAGAACTCACACTTGGAGAGCTTAGCATAAAGCTCTCTATCCTGTAAAAACCGCAACACCGTCCTCAGGTGTCCGGCGTGCTCCTCTCTACTCCGGGAGTACACTAAGATGTCGTCGATGAAAACTACCACAAACTGATCTAAGAAGTCAATGAAGATGCCATTCATCAATTCCATGAAGACAGCAGGAGCATTGGTGAGCCCGAAAGGCATCACCACGAACTCATAATGAGCGTATCTGGTCCGAAATGCTGTCTTTGGTATGTCCTCTTCCCGCACTCTCAGATGGTGGTATCCTGACCTCAAGTCAATACGTGAAAACACCGTAGCTCCCTGTAACTGATCCAGCAAATCATCAATACGCGGCAGCGGGTACTTATTCTTGACGGTGACTTTGTTCAACTCCCGATAGTCGATACAAAGCCTCATGGATCCGTCCTTCTTCTTTACGAAGAGGACTGGTGCACCCCAGGGAGACACACTGGGTCGGATGAAACCCTTCTCTGCCAACTCCTCGAGTTACTTCTTAAGCTCAAGCATCTCGACTGGTGCCATGCGGTATGGAGCCTTGGAGATCGGCCTCGTGCCGGGCTCTAACTCAATCCCAAAATCTACGCTCCTCTGTGGTGGTAAGCCAGGCGGCTCGCCAAAGACATCCTCGAACTCACAAGCTACTGGGGTCTTTGCTAATGATGAACTCGTCTCCTCCTTCATGGCGTAACACCAGAAGGCCTCACATCCCTAACCTATGAGCTTTGCGGCTCGGACCGCACTAATGAATGTCCCTATCTTTCCGAGGTCCTACCCTCGAAAGACTTCCTCCTGCCCAGACTCCGTAATGACCGTCACTGTCCTCCTCCTGACGTCCAGAACAGCTCTATGGCGGTCCATCCAGTCCATCCCGAGTATCCTCATACACTAAGTGCATGACGTGAAAGTCGGCTAGATAGTTACGACCTCCCAAGTGGATAGGACAATCGTGATTCTCCCGAGTACCACGAACCCTACTCCCATCGGGTAACCTTATAAGGAAAGGTTCCCCCTCTACTGTATCTAAGGTCAGCCTATCTATGCAATCATCAGATATGAAAGAGTGCGTCACACCCGTATCAAAAAGTACTCGGACTGGAAAGCCATGAATCGTGATAATACCTGTGGCTGCGGGCGCTGATGGCTCTACGGCACTCCTCAATTCAAAGACTCGAGCCTGAGTACCCCTAGTATCTGAAGTGCCTCCACTACGCCCTCTACCTCTAGCTGGAATCTGAGCAGAACCCTGTGAATATGCCTGACCCGGAGACCGCTGCTGCTGACCCCGAGCCTGATACCGAGACTGCCTTTGTCCTCCTCTTGGGGTACCAGCAGGTGAGGACCCCTGTTGTGATGTTACCTTGCCCTGTCGGCAGAAGGTAGCCCTGTGGCCCAGTTGGCCGCAAGTAAAAC
Source organism: Fagopyrum esculentum (assembly GCA_033239045.1). Lineage (NCBI taxonomy): Eukaryota > Viridiplantae > Streptophyta > Magnoliopsida > Caryophyllales > Polygonaceae > Fagopyrum > Fagopyrum esculentum. Next base: position 103,698,243 of record BSUD01000006.1, on the reverse strand, counting down.
ATGTAACTGGTAGCCTCCTACACTCCGGCTTAATGTGTCCCTGCTCCCCATAGTTGTAGCATTGACGTACTCTAGATCCCATCGGCGGTGCCACCTGGTGACTAGAACGGCCCTAGGACTGACCATGCCTATGATCTGACCCTCCTACTCCAGTGCTGACTGGTCCAGTCCTCTGTCTCTTGTCTGACCCTCTAGACTGCATAGCTCTCCGGTGAACCAGTCGGTCCATTTCATACGCTGAAGCCCGATCCCGATAATCAGCTAAGGAATCACAGCGGAACCCTGCTAAATAGGAGCGGGTAGTCTCTCTCAGTCTCCGGGAAAACAGATACACGTGCTGGTCCACAGGTGGTGCAGCAGGACCCAACAGTGACAGCTCCTCCCGGAACTTCCTAATAGCCTCAGCTATCGGAACATCCTCAAAACGTGCTTCCAAGAAGTCCTGCACTCGGTCCCTTCTTAGTGAGGTAGGACAAAAGGTCTCTCTCACGAGACTTAACAACTACTCAAATCGGGACACTCCGCCCCTCACTGTCCTCCACCAGTACTGTGCCTGGTCCCTAAACAATGTCTGAACCAGCTCCACCTTACGACTCTCAGGGCAGCGAATCGCCTCTAGCGCGGACTCCACATGACTGATCCAATGTTCCACCTCAAGTCCAACGTTCCCGTCGAAGGTGGGAACCCGCTGATGGTTGAATGTCTTCAACCATTCATCTGGTCTCGGTACCCTCAGCTCGTCTCTCACTCGGTCATCCTCGACAACTCTCACTGGGGCAGCTACCACCGGTGGAACTACCACCTGAGTCACCCTCTGAGAGACCTCTGCTGACCTAGCTGGCACTGGCGGTGCTGGAGGTGGTGCTCCGGACCTGTATGCCTCTTGCACCTGCTGAACATAAGCTCGATACTCCGATGCTCCAATCGTTACGCGGCCAGAGTCAGCAGGCCCTGCACTCCGTACTCCGGACCTAGTAGCAGTCTCATCCCTAACCTCTGGAACAATACTCTCGGCCACCTCCTCAGCAGGTACATCCACAGCTGGCGGATCTACAACAGGGACACGTCCTCGACCTCGGCCCCTTTGAGGCCTGCCCACACGTCCCTATCTTAGGGCTCCAGGAGGAAGGGGAGGTCGGCCCTCTCCTCGTCCAACGTAAGCTGTTGCTCTCGTACGTGCCATTTGGTAATGACGTGATCAATATAAGACTACTTTAGTACCTAATAAGGACATGACTATCTTATTACTTTTGGTCACTTCTAAAGGTCACAAAGTTACTAAAATTACAAGTTATAACAGAAGTCCAATAAACTATGCTATCGAGTTTAGCGGAGGTAGTGGCGGTCCGTGCATTCTATCCCAACCCGTTTATGCTCATGGTTTGGAAAACAAAAATTTCATTTTAAAAGTTCGAACCCTTGCGGTTTCCGTTTATTTGTTTATTCGGCCTTTTTGAAGATGGCGAGTGCCGTTGTTACCAACCTAGAGCTCTGATATCATATTGTAACACCCCGAATCCTAGAGGACTCGAAATGCTACGAGCTGGGACCTCACAATGGGTCCCGGCCCTTAGCCTGGCAACAACTTCATAGGACCTTACAACACGGCACAAATAAAAAGGCAAAACAAAGAGTTTTATAACATGAGCGGAAATAATAAGAATCCAAATTCTGAAAACAATACAGCCAAGTCTCAAAAACCAGAAATACCAACATCAGTCTCAATAGTCATAAAATAAAATATAACAGTCCCGTCCTATAATGCACGGAACCCCGGCTGCCCACTACCGCCGGATCACTCGATCGCCTCCCTAACCTGCAAGGCATCTACAAGCGGTATAAAACCGTTAGCTAACATTCTATGCATAAGTATAACGGTAAAAGCACAAACACACAACATACGCAATCAACATGTAACACTCATTCCTTTTTATTATCTTTAATTAAGTGATACGTCATTACTAATGATACTTATTTTGTGACACGAGGGATTCCCAAACCTCGCCCCTGTCCCCGTTTACCAACGCGGAATGGTACTAATGCATGTGACCGTCTACCGGACTGGGCTGGTCGCAGGGAACCTCCTAGACTCTCGCAAGAGCTAGGCAGATGATGTCACGACCCGTTATCATACACTTGGGTCAATTATAAGATACTACAATCGGCCTATTGCGTTTTTGTTATTTATCTTAACTATCACACACCACTCATACGCATCACACACATGCAAGAAGCTTGCTAAGTAAGTCAGTGGACTTCCTAGAATTAAAACTCGTCTCTCTTAACAACACTAAATCAGTAGCTGCGGGAACTCAGTTGCCTGTCAAAGGAGGCACGTGGATCAACATTTTTCCTTGGATACTTAGAAGTCTAAAACTCCTAAGATGTACGATTCTATGTGCAGAAGTTATTACAGTGTTTATTTAAGGTAAATTGACTATTTTACCCTTGGTTCCGAGACTTCCAAAATCCGTAAAAAGTACTTAAATTCTTACCTGAGGCTAACTAATCATATTCTACTCCCTAGGATGATTTTAGGTGACAACTATAAAAACTACCCATTTTCTATTTCCCGAAAAATCACTAAAGTCCAATTACAGCTGTAAATATAAAATTAAAATAAACTTATAAAAATTCTAAAATAAATTTATAGCTTATCTATGATCTCTAATCTACTCATAGGAGAAATAATTTCTTAAAACTGTTCAATTGTTATTCCTACAAAAATCTTTAAAGTTGGCTACAACATTACAAATGTTCCCATACTTAGTCAAATTTTTCTGCTGGAAAAACAGCTCAACTACTCCACTTTGAGACCCTATAACTTTCAATCCGACCGTTCATTTGTTCCCAAATTTTAACACGGTAAACTACGTATATCTATCTATGATCTATTAAAAATTCAACGGTGGATCTTCAACCAATCGTTTTAACATTGGTTCACAACAGTGGTCATTCTTACTTTCAAAACTGAAGTTTTTAAAGGGAGTTTCTCACTTCAATTTATATGATAATCTGATCTAATTCACTAGGTCATCTAATGGTCAGAAATTGGACACTCTAGGAAGCTACAACAACTCGCTTACTACTCGTCACTTCTCTAGTTCGATCTCTCCTCATCAACACACTAAAACATTTTAAAACCTAAGTACACACACATGTCTATTTCATCTATAGTTTAAAGATTGAACTGCAGCCAATATAAAGGGAGAATGATTGATCATTTACCCAAGGTTTTGATGACTGTAGAAGGTAAGTTGTTGCACTAGTGTGGGAGGGTCCGATTCCAAGGTGGCCGTCTCTTCTTCTGTCACCGCAGGACACGAACGAAACAGCCCTCCAAACTGGTTATCTTCTGTGAAGGAGTGTGTACTGAGAGTTAGATTTAGAGAGGAACTGAGTGTAGAAGGGCTGAATGAAATCACTTACACTACTCCGGCTTCTAGCGAGGTTTCCACAACGAGCAGCCCCAGAATAGATAGACGAGCAGTAGCAGCTGTTATAGTTTCCTCCTCTGCTGGCTCTTTTCCTTGCAATTTCCTATGGTTGGAACGTTGTTGAATCTGTGCAGAATCCAGGCAAGTGCAGCGTGAAAGAGAAGCGTAAAAAGCGTGGCAGTCCTCTCTTCTGAGCGTGAATATAGGGCTGTTATAGCTCTTAATTATCTCATTAATTATCCCCTTTATGAAGCTGTTACAAAGTGGAGAGAAGGAAAGAGAGGAGGCCGGCTGTTCACACGTAAATCACTGGCTGAAGAGGGCTGAACACTGGGCTGGAGGGAGCTGAACGTTTTGGGCTGGAGGGGCTGTTAATGGGCTCGTAACAAGCCTCTCCTGGACTGCTGCAGGCTGGTCTCGAAGTCACACTGCTGGGCTGTTGTGGGTAAGCAAACTGGCTGAGCTTAAGGTAGAAACGTGGGCTGAAGCATGCAAGAAAGGTGGGCTGAATTACTTGTCAAAAATTTGTCAAAACTCGTCGCAGCTTGTCATGATCTCGTCTCAGCTTAGTCATGATCTCGTCTCAGCTTAGTCATGGCCTCGTCACAACTTGTCATGAGCTCGTCACAACTTGTCCTCAATAAGAATGAATTATAATAACTAGGGTTTGATATAAATCTATCATTTTATGTGAATTAAATTCTACATAAAATAATAGATAGTTATAAGGGTTAGAGTTTGATATAATTTTATCATTTTATGTGAATTAAATTGTACATAAAATAATAGATAATTCTAAGGATTAGAGTTTGATATAATTTTATCATTTTATGTGAATTAAATTCTACATAAAATAATGAAATTTGTGAAGGGAGAGATACTAGATAGAATGGGAAACCGTCAACGGCGGAATTAGACGGAATAAAAATTCCGGATTTTACACCAACCGTGATTCCCTATGAAATAATCCATAAAGATACACAATCCCAAACCATATCCAAGAATACACACTTAAAACCTAGCACAACTCTTCTAAAGCCAAACCACACTTATACCCAACTTTGGAACATTACAAATCCGGATTAAACCAACGGATCGCTCTCAAAACTTAATGTCTAATACTACGCATACCCATGTACAACATACCAAAAATTCATGTCCATCCGAGATATCTAACTCATTCAAATCTGGATCACAAAACTGCATCAACATGCAGTTTTTCCAACACTTCGAAAATTTCAGCAACCATCTAGAAAACTTCTTACAGCCTCGACTTTGAAAAATCATAACTACTAAACCTCTCGATGGAATTCACTCAAATTTTGATATAATCTGGTATGCAATCTTCACTATGACATATCCAAATTTCAAGTCTAACCGAGGAATATAACCCAATCAAATCTGTACCACAAAACTGCATCCCAAACAGTTTTTTTTTCTCAAACTTAGAATATTCAACACTGTTCTAAAAACTGCATGAGGAATCAACTTTGGAGAACCATATCTCCTAAAATATAACTCGGAATACTCTTAAATTTCAGTATGTTATACTACAACACCAACTGTAACATATCCGAAGGAGGGAAGGAGGAGTCTCTTAACGGGCACAGCTGGCAGCCTCTGATGGGCCTAGATGGTGTGATTCTCATGGGCTGAAACTTGGCTTCTCATATCGGATAGAACTCTAATAACGGATTAAGAACACCTAGGTCGGAATTGCGTATTGTATGTGAGTAAAGAGCTCACAATAAATAATAAAACTATCGAAGAACTTGTTGTCACATAAAATGACAAGAATGACGGAAAATTCCGAACCGGTCGAATTCCGGTTTGTCTCGGAAATATCCGTAAATTGAATTTCCGGATGTTACAGGGGTGTTACATGAAACCCTAGCTTTCTTCTATAAATAAGGGATATCTTTCAACTCCTAAAGGGATCCAAAAACACTCAGTTGGGGATCAAGAAACTATAGGAAACAACAAGGAAGGAAGGAGAAACACATCGAAGATTCAAGATCGAAGATCATAGTGAAGTTTCTTTAAGTTACTCTTAGTTTATAGTTTTCTTTGCCTTTTGAACAAAAGATCTGGATATTATATTCTCTTTTAGTTTGTTTTTGAGATTGAAAAACCTTTGTTAAGGATTTCTCACTTTTATTTCAAGATTCGTCGTTTTCTTTACTTTTTTGATTCATATTTCAATCTTGACGTAATCATGTGTGTTGTTGGCTAAAACCCTTGTGATTCTAGGGTGATTGGTTGAAGGTTGTGGTTTAGATGATGATATAATGAACCTCACGTCTAGATTGGATTATGAGAGTTGCGTTTACCCTTGCAAAGAAGAAAAATCGCTCTGTTCTTGGTAGAAAATCGGCCGATTTTCATACACGAACAGTCCGATTTTCCTTCTGTCGTACCTTTGATGCTTTATGCTTAAGCTTTGGTTAAAGATTGGTTAAAGCCTAGCCTTTTTGAACCTTTATACCCTATATCCAATCTTGGGAAGAGACTTACCCGGTGATTCTCTTTCTTGGTTGCCAACGATGATGAGGTCTAGGTAATAGAGGAGTCAACACCCTTATTTTGTGTTCAGTGTGCCTTCCCGCTGTCTTTGTGAGTTAACCTGAGACTTACCCGGTGATGGTTAGTTCTATTCCCTTAGGTTGAGTGGTTGGTTTGAGATTGTAGTTCTTTTATTTAGATCTTTAGCTAATAAAGGGCTCAACACCCTTATTAAGAGCCTTTGGTTTGGGATTAGACTTCCCCCGTGATCTATCCCACCTTAGAAATGCTTTTCCCATGCAATCACAACTCTACCTATAAATCTTTAGAATTCTTGAATTGAAAACCACAACAAGATACCTTGATATCTAGAATTTGCGGTTTCCCAATACTTACACAAAATCTTGTCTTTGTCTTCTTTTATTTGCAGTTTGTCTCAACTAGATTGCTTTTACTAGTTGGTTTCACCACAGTCCCTGTAATCGACCTTGGAATATTTGGTTTTACTATGATTGATCCGTACACTGCGGGTTTTCTTATTTGTTTTATTTCCGATATAAATTTAAAGCTAATTACCTTCATACCCAAGCACGTTTTAAAGCGAACAAGTTTTTGGTGCCGTTGCCGGGGACTTCGTCTAGACCAAGTCGGTATTTCGGTTGTCTAGATAAGGCTTTTTGCTTTTTCTATTGACGTTTTTGCTTTGATTAGTTTTGCTTGCAAGAATTCTATTTTCCTATTAGGTTTATGCAAAGAACTCGCGACTGTAGAGTGCTGGTTCCTTACGACCTTGAACCGGATAGAACCATTCGAAGGAGGTTAAGAGAGGCTAGTCAAAGAAGGATGGATGAAGTAGACCTCGAAACTGTGTTGGAACAAGCTTTGAAACAAATGAGGCTTGCATATCAACGAGCACATGATGCGGACGAACGAGCGCATCAAAGAGAGGAAGCATCTCACGAAAAGGAGGCTGCACTTCAAGCGCGGTTGGAAGAGATGAACAACACCAATATGAGAGACACACTCCTTCAAAGAGGAGGATAAGTCAACATTGATATTCCACCTCCTTATACAACGCACCCTCATCCACAAGCTGCGGAACCTCACCCTCCGGTGAGGAACGTTAGAATTGATCCATTGTGAAAGAACCACAAACGCTTGGTCAAATAATGGATTCAACACAACGTACGTGCAATATCGGAAGAGATTTTGGAAATTCCGCCGACCATGACTATGAGTTCTGCACTCATGTTATTACTATGATCCGCTAAACTCAGGTTGGAGGATCCAAAGGGGAATCTCCTCATTTACATTTACAAATATGAAATTCTTATGGAAACATTGAAAGCCCCTAGATTAGAATCTAACAATCATAAATAGCAAGGTTTTCTTTTTTCTTTGAAAGACAAGGTGCTTGCATGGCTACAATCTCTCCCAAAAGGAAGAGTAAAAACATGGGAATATATGACCTCTGAATTTTTTTAAAAATTCTTTCAACCTTCCAAGACCGCGGAATTTAGAGGTAAAATTAATACTTTTACTATGAAAGATAGGGAAAGCTTGTTCAAGTCTTGGGAGAGATTCAAGGACCTTGTACTTGATAGTCCATATCACGGAATCTCAATGATAGAGCTTCTTGAGATCTACTACAAAGGATTGGATGATGATACACAATTCTGACTTCAATCCCTTTCCGGTTGTACTTTCATGGAGAAGCACCAAGACGATGCATGACAGTTTATTGAAAAGCAAGCTTTGGTGAAAGAAAAGTACTCCCAAAGAAAAGGTGATGATAGACTCCAGCGACCCGGAGTTCACGAGGTAAGTACTACTACCAACCTATCTGCTGAAGTTAATACTCTTAAACATCAAATGAAAGAAATGCAAAAATCTCGACCACCAACACTAGCAAGTTTACCTCCTAGGGAGCAAGATGTGAACTACACGGGTCGAGGGATTTATCAAGGAAATCGTCAAGGACCCCGGAATAAAAATTTCAACAACAGGAACCACAATTGAGGGAATCTTTATAGGGAAAAATCATAATCATCTGGGATTCTCTTAATCAACTCCGGATGGAGCATTGAACCCTCCAACTTCCTATAGTTAAGCTCCACCACAAAGAACTCAAAATCCTCAACCGGGATTTAACCAACCTCAAAAGGATACGACACGGATGTTCCTAGAAAAAGTATTAGGAGAGATGAAAGACAACATAGATTCTATTTCTAAGGCTTAAAAAACCTTGAAAATCAGGTTTTTAGCAAGGCCGAAGAAGTTCTTAGAGAGCAAGGAAGGCTTCTCATAAGAACTGAGAATAATCAGAAGGGGCAAGTGATGGCTATCACTACTAGAAGCGGAATAAAGATCAATATCCATTGCCAACGAGCATTGATAAAGGGAAGCAAGTCAGGATCGAGGAAGATCCAAAGCAAAGAAAGAAGGAGAAGGAGACAGTTTACGTACCTCCTTCAGCTTACAAACCTCCACTTTCATTCCCTCAATTAAAAGATAGAGCATGCCTCGACAAAAACTTTGGTAAGTTCTTTGAACTCATGATTAAATTACATATTAATATTTTGTTCATGGATGTCATCGTAGGTATGCCCGCATATGGGAAGTTTTTAAAGGAAATTCTTTCTAAAAAAAAGAAAACTTGAAGATGTTGGGGAGATAAGGATGACCAAGAGGTCATCCGAACTAATCTAAACAATGAGAGAGGAGATGCCACCTATGCTAAGGGATCCCAGATCCTTTTGCGTTCCCATAGGCATTGGAAAGGTGACTTACGTAGCCTTATGTGATCTTTGAGCAAGCATACGCATAATACCTCTAACATTATGTGAGAAAGCTAGACTTGTAGCGCCTAAACCCGTCAAGATGACGCTCTGCATGGCAGATAGGTTCATAACACATCCCGTTGGAATCCTCGATGACATTCCCGTATTACTAAGTAAGTTTTACATTCCCATTGATTTTGTTGTTCTAGACATTCTTTTAGATCATCCTGTTCCAATCATACTTGGAAGACCATTCCTTGCAACTTCAGGTTACATGGTAGATTGCAAGAGTGCCACACTCTCCTTCAACATTAGCGAGGAGAATATAGAGTTCCATCTGGCTGCAATGATTAAAGGGTCAACCCTTGAAAAGGACATTTTCAACACTTATGATGAAGAAGAATCAAGGGAAGAGGCAATATCTATCTTACTGAAAGATCCGCTTGAAAAAGTGATAAGCTTGAGCATTGTTGAAGAAGGAGTAGAAGAGGAATGCAACGTTGAAATCCGAGCGCTAAGAACTGTAAGAGCCTTAGTCTGTAAGGAGCTGAGAGTGAGTGCTGAAGGTACAGTTTTAGCCTGAACCGTCCCTGCGGTTTGCGTGGGCCGCACCTGCTGTTCGCTCGAAAGTGTGTGCGTCAAAGTCTTAATATTTATATCTAGAACTCAAAGCAAAGCGAACCCGCAGTGTACGGATCGGCTGTAGTAAGGTAAGAATTCTAGAGTCGAACTCAGGGATTTGGTGAGAGTAAATTCAAATTCAATTGTCTAGTGAAAATGCAAAATCTTTTGTGATTAATAAAGGGGGAAATGATTCCAAGGATTCAAGTATCCGATTTGGCTTTCGATTCAAGACACTTCTAATGGATATAGGGAAGAGTTTATATTGCCAAGATTATGTGTTCAAAGGTAGGTATCGTACGACAAAGTTCCGAAACCTATTTGTCTAGTCCAAAGGTTCTCTCTATAAGTGTTGTTGAGGCTGCAATATAGAAAGATCTAAAGACAAGAATTATGTTCAAACTAACTATCTAAAACCCCAGGATATGACTCTCCAAGGTAAAGAATAGAAAGTACACATATAATCTTAATAAAGGATGTTGAGTCTCTCTATTACCCAAATCTTGTAATCTTAATCTATTAAATGTAGAATCAAGGTTGAAGTCTCTTCATACACTCAAATAGAGGTTAAAAAGGTGCTTCATAGGAAAATCGGGTTGTTCATAGGATGTTGAGTCTCTCTATTACCCTAGGATATGACTCTACAAGGTTGGGATTTAGACAAGGATTAGTTTTGGTTAAAGATTAATTCAAATAAAGTTCGTCAGAAGAATAAATCGTGTTGTTCAAAGGAAAATCGGCCGATTTACCTCAAGTACAGGTCGATTTTCCTATTATCGCAAAACTAAAATCTAAACTCTCAGGGTCCAAATGTTTGAATGAGTTCAGTCTATCATCATCCAAGCCTTAATCATCGACTATTCTCCCCAGAATCACAATGGTTTTAGCCAACCATTTTCGAAATCGAAAAAAATTAAAGATTGAGTGAAATAATTCAAATAAACCCGAATCTTGAATAAAAATTCAATAACCTTCAAATCTGTAAATCAATCTCGAAACTGATCAATGTATCTCTCAATTAACTCAATATCGTGTTCAAAAACCACAAAGACTTCAATGGAACAAAGAAATCTCACAAATAGAATCAAGATTGACTTCCCGGCAAAAGTGCTTCAATCCTTCTCCAAGAATCTTCAATCTCTTGCTAACGTGTAAAGATTTCCCGCTGCCGCCTCCTCGTTTTCGTTCCTAGGGTTCCAACCTATAGTTTCTTGCTAATGGGCCGTTTGGCAAATCCCTTCTCAAGCCCAAAATTGATGGGCTTTGTGTCGTCTTTACCATTTGGCCGAAAAACAAAGAAAATCGGGCTGGTCGATTTACCCATAAAACCGTTCGAATTTTAATGATAAAAATCGTCCAATTTATATAGTAAATGGCACGATTTTCTTCAACAGAAAGTGCTCGTCTTTTGGCTTGTTTTCTTCCTCTTCTTTGTGCTTCTTTTACGCAGCTCCTTTGCTCTTTGTGACTCCTCTAAGACTCCTTTAGCTTCCTTAATGACCTTAGATGCTCCTTGCTCCACTTTTGCTTTCGAATCCACTCCATTTACCTATAATTCAACCGAAACTCGTGTAGACCTCCATTTCTGAAATATTATTGAATAGAACACAAAAGGTACACAAGTTCTCCCTAAATGCATGGTAAATCGAGGTAAAACTCTACAGTATGCATGATTATAATGGTATATAATTCATGTCATCAAAATACCCCATACTTGCCCCTTGCTTGTCCCTAAGCAAGACTCAAATTTAGAATACAAGATGTCATGGATTATATATGTATGAAAACTCAAAAACTTTTCTTTTGATAGTGCTTCTTCTTATTGGATCACCCTCAAAGTAATGTTTCAAGGCATAGAAAGGCAAGGTATGTGTCAATAATAACAATAAGATGGACTAACTCTCTTTTCTTTCTCAAAAACATGAATAAAGGACATGATAAAGATGTAGAGGTAATTAAAACCAAACAAGTCTAAGCCATGAAGTCTTTAATACATGCATAAAAGTCTCAAGGTCTTCTAATCAAAGATAAGGTCTAAGAAACATGTTAAGGGAGGGAATTTTTTTAGGCAATTGTGGTGCTAATCCGGGAAAGAGAAACAACATAATACCTTCAAGAACTTTACTTCCCCGCACATGCTTTGCATGTAAAAGCTTTGCTTTCTTTATACTTTACTATTTGAGAGTATGGATAGAGGTGCACAATTACCGAAGCCTAGGAGATCGGCGTTTCTCAATTTCGAGATGCCTCAAACCCTTGATGCACATACCATATCCCGTTAGGACTTGTCGTTCAATCGGACTTTGGCAAGACACAAACACCCGGCTATGTGAATGGTGCCGAGTTACTCATCCTCGTGTTCAACGCCCCCAAACTTATGAATTGCTACACTTTCACTTAACACATTTTCATTGGCCCTCCCACATCAAACATGCCTTTTTTTCAATCACTTATCCTAATTCCCGGATGGTAAAAGGAGGGTCACATATATCATTAAGGAGCTAGCATGAGCAAGATATGCAAAGAGAAAAGAAGTGAATTGCCTTGGTCATTCTCATATGATGCAAAAGAACTTGCAATATAGCTTCAACTATTATCTCATTCTCTTATCAAAACGTCTAAATCATATAACTTATTCATGTGTTCAAGTAACAAAAGTAAGCTCATTCATGCTATGATTAAAATCTCAACATAACCAAATCATCTTTTTGCCTATCCACATCACAATTCTCATCATAGAGGTCATTTCCATCTTAAGAAGCACAAAAATTTTTGAAAACTCATAGTAATTGACAAAGAGCATGCAAATGTGAATGTCATAGTGGAAAGCAAATAGTGCAAGAGTTATTACAAGCCAAATCATCAAAAGTAGTACAAAGTGTATAGAGTGCTAAGATGAAGTAAAAGATATTGTAAGTACCCCCACCCCATACTTAACATCCACATTGTCCCTAATGTGAAAATCAAGCATAAGATGGAGAAAAATACTTACAATGTAAAAGAAGTGGAAGCTCAATCCTCGGTTGGTGGTGGTGGAGGTGGAGGATACAGATACATCGGTGCACTAGGATCATAGAAGTGGCCGAACTGATGGTAGTATAAGTCTCTTATTTGGCCGTCGTAGGAGGAGTGCCTGGCGTCCGTCTCCTGCCGGTATTCCTTGAACTGAGTGTTCAAAGTGTCATAGTCGGTGTGGAGAGCGTGATAGTCGGTGCGGATGCTCTAGAATCTAGAGACTAAGTCTCTAAAGTGGCGGGGAAGTCGACGCCCTTGTCCATGGCCTGGGGCATGTGCAAAAGAGTGGCGAGGTGGCTGCATGTCGTCCTCTGTCTCCTCAGTGCCTCTACTAGTCCTGCTAGGTCCTGCACCATGAGTGTCGGTGTCCATGGCATCCGTGGCATGACCACTATGAGTGTCACTCTCGAACTCGAGCATGTTCCCCTGGTGTGCTCCATCCTCATCATCCTCCTCATCCTCAGTGTCACTTGCATCATCATCATCATCATAATACAAAGGAGGAGATATCTCCTCAAGCATCAATTCGAATCTCTCCTTCCAATTCCTCTTGTTCTGAATAGTGTATTCGGACTTCCAAATGATCTCGGATGGCTTCTTCTTTTGATCCTTTTCCCATGGCATGGGCACATAAAGGGATCCTCTCCCTCGAGGAATCAAAACCTATCGAGCAACTAATCTCTGTGAACCTAAAGGCTGGGCACTCTCAGCTAGAGTGCAACCCGAGAAGTCTAACCCCAATGCCTTAGCCACATGAGTGAAAAGGCCTCCAGCACAAATGTCACCCTTAGCCTTGTTGGCTATCTTTCCTAGATAGTTAGCAAGCATGGAGGTGATGTCGGGGACGGCGGTGCATGTCATACAGTACAAGATGAAAAGCTCGTAAGCCTTGAGCTTCTGTGGGGTCTCCGTCCGTGCAAATAAGCACTCACTAAGGATCCTATGTACTACCTTAAAGGAGAGGTTGTACATACTAGTCTCCTTCGAATTCCCGGGTCTCCACTTATCCCCACCATACTCTCCCACTGAAATGGTCTCCCAGAAGGCACTAGCACAAACTCCTCTCGCAAATGTGCCTGCATCAGAGTAGGAAAACCAAACAAATCTCCAAAGGTATCAATAGACATAGCATGATTTTGGTTCATGAGGCGGAAGGTAACCATCCTCTCTCTAGGGTCATGCTCAAATGTGCTAAGGAACTCTAGGGTGATCTCGGTGTATGCATCTTCCCTAATCAAAGCAAATTGTCTCAACCCAACTCTATCGAGCATCATGTCCACATCCTCTCGAACAAACAAGGAGTCTAAGTCATCTAGCATGATGTATCGAGGAGGGGTGAATGGGCGATCTATGATACGTTCATATCTTTTCTTGTGTTTGGATAGGGGAGGTGGAAGCTTTGGAATGGTTTGAGAGGGTGGTGGGAGTGGGGAAGGGGCTTTAGAAGAAGATCCCTTCTTCTTCCCCGCATTTCTAGTTATTCTCTTCAAGGCTTCCATTTCTGTAACTAAAAATCGACCTGTTCTTGGGAAAAATCGTCCGATTTTTCTGGGTTGAGTCGATTTTTCTGTCGATTTCAATGGTTCTCACAATTCTGTAAAGTTCTGACTAAACAATCACCACACACAGTCTCCTATAGTAATTCCTAAGCAAACCCCTCAATTAATCGCAGCAAACAAACAACTTCTAGGGAAGAATCAAATTCTCACGATAAACTTAGGTTTCGGAATGAAAAACCTGAATTCCGGATGGATGAGTCGATTGCCGAGCTTGTTGTTGCTAGATCCTTGTTCCTTGTTGAAAATGCTTCAGTTTAGGGCCAAGAATCGTTCAAAACGATTAAGGAATGAGGAAATGAGAGGGTGGGCGATTTTTGGATCTTTTGAGAGAAGGAAATCGGGAATGGAGGTTGTGTGGAATGAGGGAATCGAGTGTTTAAGTTTTTATATAGGCTTGAGATTTAATGAAGAAAATCGGACGATTTATCTGGGCAATTTTTTCGTCGGGCCGATTTTCTTTCATTTTCTCTGAACACAAAGAAAAATCGAACGATTTATCTAGAGGGGGTCGATTTGGTGGGTCGATTTTTCTTCCTGTTGTCAAAAATAGACTTGCTCTGTTTCTGAATCGAACGATTTGCTTGTGTAACTCGATTTCCTTCCTTGTTCTTCTTGAAAATTGAGAATTGAACTAATTTAAGCTCCCCTTCTTCATTGATCTCTCAAATTGGACCTAATTTCCTGTAATCATTGACACAACAAACCAAGAGTGCATCGAGGAACAAACAAAAGCGAAAATAAAAGAAACAAAGCAACTAATCTAAGCTAACTAAGTGATGAAAGAAGGGAAAAGTTATACTATCATGGGTTGCCTCCCAAGAAGTGCTTGATTTATCGTCTTTAGCTGGACGGTGTATGGTGTTATGTTCAATGGAGGAGGATAGGAGCTATCTCCTTAACCGGAGCTTCCGGTGTGTATTTCTTTAACCGTTGGTCATTAACTTTAAAATTTCCGCTTTGTTCATCCCATACTTCAACTGCACCATGAGGGAAAATTCGTTTAATTACATAAGGTCCTGTCCAACGGGATTTAAGCTTACCTGGGAATAGTCGAAGCCTTGAGTTGAATAGAAGGACTTGATCTCCTTCTTTCAGATCCTTTGGAATGATATGCTTATCATGCCCGCGCTTCGTCCTTTCCTTGTAGATCTTTGCGTTTTCATACGCATTTAGCCGGATCTCATCTACCTCGTTGATATCTAAAAGCCGCTTCTCTCCGGCTTCTTTCATGTCAAAGTTGAGCCACTTGATGGCCCAATATGCTTTATGCTCTAGCTCTACAGGAAGATGACAAGATTTACCATAAACGAGATTATATGGAGTCGTACCTATCGGTGTCTTAAAGGCAGTTCTGTACGCCCATAATGCATCGTCTAGCTTCATTGACCAATCCTTCCTTGTTTTAGAGACAGTTTTCTGTAAAATTCCCTTGATCTCTCTATTGGATATCTCAACTTGTCCGCTAGTTTGCGGATGATATGGTGTAGCTATCTTATGGGTCACCCCATACTTAGCCAATAGAGTCTCAAATCGAAGGGCTATGAAATGCGTTCCTCCGTCACTAATGATGGTTCGGGGAGTTCCGAACCTTGGGAAGATCGTTCTATTGAAGAACTTCACCACTACCATTGCATCATTAGTAGGAGAAGCGATTGCCTCAGCCCATCTTGAGACATAGTCTACGGCAAGAAGTATATATTGGTTTCTACAAGAAGATGGGAAAGGTCCCATGAAGTTACTCCCCATACATCGAAGATCTCTACTTCTTGTATGTTGTTGAGAGGCATTTCATTCGGATATATTACCTGTCCTTTGACAAACATCACAAGCAACAACATATTTTTGCACATCTTTGAATAGTGTAGGCCAAAAGAAACCGGAACGAAGTACCTTAGCACAAGTCTTGTGAGAACTAGCATGTCCTCCACATGGAAGAGAATGGCAATGGCGGATGACACTTTCCACCTCATCTTCTGGGATACATCTCCTGTATATGCCATCGGGACCTCTTTTGAATAGAAGAGGTTCGTTTCAATAGAAGTGCCGGATGTCCTTAAAGAACTTCTTTCTTTGAGCATATGAAAGTCTGGGGGGAATCTCCTAACAAACAAGGTAATTCACAATGTCAACAAACAATGGATCATTACCTTTTGAGATGTGTTGAAGACACTCTTCAATCTCATGTAGTTGCTCGTCAGGGAATGAGTCGTCTATAGGAAGTTCATCCGTCTCGTCGGTGAGGTGTGGAAGACGACTAAGATGGTCAGTAACGGAGTTTTCCGACCCCTTCTTATCACAAATCTCCAAATCAAACTCTTGTAAGAGTAAGATCCATCTTAGAAGCCTTGGCTTCGCATCCTTCTTTGTGAATAAGTAGCGAATTGTTGAATGGTCTGTATATACAATCACCTTTGCACCTATAAGATAGGAACGGAAATTTTCAAAAGCGTAAACTACAGCTAAGAGTTCCTTTTCTGTGGTGGCATAGTTGGATTGATCCTCGTCTAGCATCTTGCTAGCGTAGCAGATGGCATGAGTGCGACCATCTTTCTTCTGTCCAAGTACGGCTCCTATAGCGACATTGCTTGCATCGCACATGACCTCGAAAGGAAGAGTCCAGTCGGGTGGTTGGATGATTGGTGCTGAAATCAAAGCCTCTTTGATCTTGCAAAAAGCATCTAAACAATCTTTTGAGAATTCGAAAGTTGCGTCTTTCATTAAAAGATTAGTTAAGGGTTTTCAAATCTTAGAAAAATCCTTTATGAATCTCCTATAGAAGCCTGCATGTCCTAGGAAGCTTCTTATTCCTTTTACAGAAGAGGGAGGAGGTAGCTTCTCAATAGTTTCTATCTTAGCTCTATCAACCTCTATTCCTCTTTGTGATACTAGATGACCTAACACAATCCCTTCAGTGACCATGAAGTGACACTTTTCCCAGTTTAAAACTAAGTTAGTATCCTCACATCTCTTAAGAATTAATGAAAGGTTAGAGAGATAGTTATCAAAGGAAGAACCATATACCGAAAAGTCGTCCATGAAGACTTCCATGATATTCTCTACGTATTCGGAGATGATTTCCATCATACACCTTTGGAAGGTTGTTGGAGTGTTGCATAGACCGAACGGCATTCTTCTATAGGCGAACGTACCCCAAGGGCACGTGAAAGTCGTCTTCTCTTGATCATCCGGGTGAATGGGAATCTGAAAGAAACCACGATATCCATCTAGATAACAAAAGTAAGAGTGTTGGGCTAACCTTTCCAACATTTGATCAACAAAACGAAGGGGAAAGTGTTCCTTCCTAGTAGCTACGTTCAGCTTACGGTAGTCGATGCACATTCGCCACCCCGTAACTGTCCTTGTGGGAATAAGTTAGTTGTTTTTGTTGGCAGCAACGGTAATGCCTCCTTTCTTTGGTACTACCTGTACTGGACTCACCCACTTGCTAACGGAAATAGGGAAGATGATGCCTGCATCAAGTAGCTTAAGGATTTCTTTCTTCACGACTTCTTTCATGACCGGATTTAACCATCTTTGAGGTTGACGTGAAGGCTTGTAAGTCTCTTACATTAAAATTTTATGCATACATAGGGAAGGTTTTATACCTACCAAATCATCAATAGTATAGCCTAATGCTCTCCTATGTTGCCTTAAAACATTCATGAGCTTCTCTAGTTCAACATCATCCAATTTCGCATTAACTATAACCGGATATGTAGAATTAGTGCCAAGAACTGCGTACCTTAAGTGTGTAGGGAGGGGCTTCAATTCCAATGAGGGAGGTGCTTTGACCGATGATTCATGACCTTCCAATGTCATGGGAGAAGCTTCTGAAGGTGGGGAAGGTGTATCACCAGAGCTGAGAACAACTGCAATCAAGTTTGTAGGATCCGGAGAATTCTTCGATAAATCGACCTCCCTTGAGGAAAATCGGACGATTTGTGGGTCGATATTTCTTCCTGTTGTCAAAAATCGACTTACCTTTTCAAAAATCGAACGATTTATTTCGTGTAGGTCGATTTTTTTCACAATTTCCGGGGTTAATTCTAGCTCTTCAAATCCTGCTCATGCTTCTTCCTCCACATCTTCTCATGCTTTCACATCATCGTCACAATCATGTTCTACTCCTTCCTCCATGATGCTCATACTAAGAACCTTTTGAAGAGGGTCTTTCATTAAGATTAAACTTACTACCTCTCTAGACTCTTCTTTATCAAAGATGTCAAAGACATCTTCTCTCAAGGCTGGCTCCTTGATTAAAGAGGAGAGTATGAACTCCACTTTCTCTTCACCTATATTGAAGGATAGCTGACCATTCTTGCAATCTACCATGCATCCGCATGTTGCAAGGAATGGTCTCACAAGAATGATGAGAACTAGATAATCTGCAGGGATGTCAAGAACGACAAAAATTATAGGAATGTAAAACTTACCGAGTTTTACAGGAATGTCTTCTAATATCCCAACTGGCTTAGTGGTGGAACGATCAGCCATGTAGACTGTTATCTTCACCGGTCTAGGCTCTCCTATACCAACTGCCTTGCATAAAGCAAGTGGTATGATGCTCACACTTGCTCCAAGGTCGCAAAGTGCATCATAAGTAGCCTCTCCCAAAGTGATGGGTATGCAAAATGATCCTGGATCACGTAGTTTAGGTGGCATATTCTCCGTCATAGTCCTGATGAGTTCGGATGACTCCATACTCATCTTGACTTCTCCAATGTCTTCCAATTTCCTCTTGATCGAGAGGATCTCCTTGAGAAATTTCTCATAAGCTAGCATACCTAAAATTGCATCCACAAAAGGTATATTAATATGCAGCTTACTCATAAGTTCAATAAACTTACCGAAGTGTTTATCTAAGCGTGCTCGCGCTCTAGATTGAGGAAATGGTAGAGGTGGTTTGTAGGCGGGAGGAGAAACATAAACATCTTCCTTCTCTTTCCCCTCTCCTTCTTTGGTGGTGGTTTAAACTACTTTAGGTTGAGGATCGGTAGGTGTTACACCACTACTAGTAGTGATTGCCATAACCCTTCCCTTTGGGTTATCTTCCGTCTTTCCGGGAAGTTTCCCTTGATCTCTTGGAACTTCTCCGGCTTTGCTAAATATTTGGCCTTCCAAGGCTTTGTGAGCTTTATCAACTGAAGTTATATAGCTCTCCAATCCTTGTATTTTCCCTAGGATTGTCTCCAACATGGGATCGGGTTTGTTCGATCCATTTGATGACTGTTCCTGGCTTTTCAAAGGAGTAGAAGAAGATGGAGATGTTAGAGCTTTTTCAGCATGGGAATAAGGATTACCTGGATTTTGTTGATTTGACGTTCAATTGTTGCTATTGGAGTTCCTATTGTTGTTATTCCAATTAGAGTTCCGGTTGTTGCTCCGGTAGTCATTCCTTTGATTGTTATCCCTTCCCATATAGTTAGCTTCCTGCTCCTTAGTCTTTTGAAGATTCGTTTTGATTACTTCCTTCAACTCTTTGATCTCATTGTTGAGGGAAAGTATTTGTGTTTGAGAAGCATGGTTTAACTTAACTCCTGGATCACTTTCCGGTGGGAATACTTCTCAATCACTTGGTCTTGCTTCTCAATCACTTTCCGGTGGGAATACTTCTCAATCACTTGGTCTTGCTTCTCAATGAAGTCCCAAGCGTCATCCTCTCTCATGTCCATGAATGTACCACAAGAGAGAGATTGAAGGTTGAATTGTGTTTCCACATCCCATCCTTTATAGTATATCTCTAATAATTCCAACTTTGAAATGCCGTGGTATGGGCAATCCAACAAGAGATCCTGAAACCTTTCCCAAGATTGAAACAAACTTTCGTTAGGTTTCATAGAAAAAGCATTTATCTTACCTCTCAATTCCGCCGTTTTGGATGGCGGGAAGAACTTGGTGAGGAATTCCGAAGATAAATCCTCCCATGTGGCCAGCTTTGCAGCTGGAAGTGTTTGGTACCAAGCTAGAGCTTTGTCCTTCAAAGAAAAGAAGAACGGTTTTATTTTGTAATTGCTTGTAGTAGCCTTCTTTGGCTTCATAGTCTCCATGAGAATCTCAAAATTCTGCAAGTGTTGATGTGGAGACTCAGCAGTTGCTCCACCAAACTGACTTTGGCGAACCATGGTGATAACTTGTGGTGAGAAGCTAAACTCCTGGATGTCTTCAGCTCCGAAATCCACACCTAGACGGCGTGGTTGCTGAATTGGATCCATCCGTTGTCCCAAAGTTCGGGGTCCATCACCTTCATTAGCAACTCTCACATCCCTTGCTAGGAAGCGAGGAACAACCGGTGGTCTTGGGTTGATCGAACAGGATGGATCACTAGATTGATCTCCTCAAGTGACGGCATGTCCGGGTCAAGTTCTTCATCATCGGATGAATCATTCCTAATGGACTTAGTCGGTGTCTTGACTTTCTTTTTCTTCCTAGATTCATTCAATTCCAATTGCATGTCCATCATCATTGCTTTGAGTTCATCAATTTAAAATTGATGACTCGTTTCAGCTTCTATATGAGCTTTCTCACTCAACCTTAGTTGATGTTGAGTTTCATCCAACTCAGCCTGGATGTTTCTCTCGTTATTTTCAGCCATTTTCTTTTCCTTCAAATTTCTTCTTAAAGTTTTCTCCAATTCGGGATCAAAAGGAACTAGATCTTTAGTGGATCTAGTCTTTCGCATATACCTACTGAACCTGCAAAGATCACTCAAGTAGACTAATCAAATCACAAGAGCGAGAGCTCTCAAGCTAGACAACCGAAGACCGAATTTGGTCTAGACCAAATCCCCGGCAATGGCGCCAAAAACTTGTTCGCTCGAAAGTGTGTGCGTCAAAGTCTTAATATTTATATCTAGAACTCAAAGCAAAGCGAACCCGTAGTGTACGAATCGGCTGTAGTAAGGTAAGAATTCCAGAGTCGAACTCAGGGATTTGGTGAGAGTAAATTCAAATTCAATTGTCTAGTGAAAATGCAAAACCTTTTGTGATTAATAAAGGGGGGGAATGATTCCAAGGATTCAAGTATCCGATTTGGCTTTCGATTCAAGACACTTCTAATGGATATAAGGACAGCGTTTATATTGCCAAGATTATGTGTTCAAAGGTAGGTATCATACGGCGAAGTTCCGAAACCTATTTGTCTAGTCCAAATGTTCTCTCTATAAGGATTGTTGAGGCTGCAATATAGAAAGATCTAAAGAAAAGAATTATGTTCAAACTAAGTATCTAAAACCCCTGGATATGACTCTCCAAGGTAAAGAATAGAAAGTACACTTAGAATCTTAATAAAGGATCTTGAGTCTCTCTATTACCCAAATCTTGTAATCTTAATCTATTAAATGTAGAATCAAGGTTGAAGTCTCTTCATACACTCAAATAGAGGATAAAAAGGTTAAACAAGGTTAGAATTTAGACAAGGATTAGTTTTGGTTAAAGATTAATTCAATTAAAGTTGGTTAGAAGAATAAATCGTGCTGTTCATAGGAAAATCGGCCGATTTACCTCAAGAACAGGTCGATTTTCCTTTTATCGCAAAACTAAAATCTAAACTCTCACGGTCCAAATGTTTGAATGAGTTCAGTCTATCATCATCTAAGCCTTAATCATCAACAATTCTCCCCAGAATCACAATGGTTTTAGCCAACCATTTTCAAAATCGAATCAAATTAAAGAATGAGTGCAATCATTCAAATAAACCCGAATCTTGAATAAAAATTCAATAACCTTCAAATCTGTAAACCAATCTCGAAATTGATCAATGTATCTCCCAATTAACTCAATATCGTGTTCAAAAACCACAAACACTTCAATGGAACAAAGAAATCTTACAAATAGAATCAAGATTGACTTCCCGACAAAAGTGCTCCAATCCTTCTCCGAGAATCTTCAATCTCTTGCTAACGTGTAAAGATTTCCCGCTGCCGCCTCCTCGTTTTCGTTCCTAGGCTTCCAACCTATAGTTTCTTGCTAATGGGCCGTTTGGCAAATCCCTTCTCAAGCCCAAAATTGATGGGCTTTGTGTCGTCTTTACCATTTGGCCGAAAAACAAAGAAAATCGGGCTGGTCGATTTACCCATAAAACCGTTTGATTTTTAATGATAAAAATCGTCCGATTTATATAGTAAATGGCACGATTTTCTTCAATAGAAAGTGCTCGTATTTTGGCTTGTTTTCTTCCTCTTCTTTGTGCTTCTTTTACGCAACTCCTTTGCTCTTTGTGACTCCTCTAAGACTCCTTTAGCTTCCTTAATGACCTTAGATGCTCCTTGCTCCACTTTTGCTTTCGAATCCACTCCATTTACCTATAATTCAACCGAAACTCGTGTAGACCTCCATTTCTGTAATATTATTGAATAGAACACAAAAGGTACACAAGTTCTCCCTAAGTGCAAGGTAAAGCGAGTTAAACCTCTACAATATGCATGATTATAATGGTATATAATTCATGTCATCACCTGCACCTCCCTGAGCCTCCTCTGCGGTTTAGGGTGTGTTGCAGCCGACTTTGTTGACTCATAACTCGTGCTTTTGGGTTATCTTCCTATATAAGCCTCCCTTGCTTCTTGATGAGGGTTAACTTCATCTTCCTTAGCTTCATCTTCTCTCTCACATTCATCTTCTTCTCCTTCTTTCTTTGGATCTCCATCTTGATCTTTTTTATCTTTGTGTGAGTTTGGGAGAGTTTGAGTTTGGCTTTGTTGTGGTTGATGATTGAGGATGCTGTTGTGCCTTTGGTTAGCCAACCTTGAGGTTGTGGAGAGGACTCTTCCTCTGTTTAGGTTCAGCATGGTGAGTTCTTTATCCTTTGCTTCCTATCTTCCTTCTTTCTTTCTTCTTTCCGTCCTTTCTTCATCCCTAGCTTAGGTTCCACAAGATTGATCTTGTGGCAGCCTTCATAGGCTTTATTTGATGTATATATGTAGGTATATGTATGTGCTTGGCTGATGACTGAAGAAGAAGTGAAGAAGCAAAGAGAAGCTAGAAGTGTGCCTTCTACACACCAGCAGCCCCTGCGCCACCTTGGAGCCGCCCCAGTGCCGGTCAGTTGCCGCCCTTGCGCCACCTTGCAGCCGCCCCTGCGTCCACCTACACCAACTTGGTTTTTCCATTGGTTCTATAGGTGTGTCTTGCTTCTAGGCTTGCCTATGGATGACATTGCCTCTTGTTGTCCTAGTGTGAGTGTATAGTACAATGATAGGTGTAGATGAGAGTGTGTTAATGATGTTATGATCATGTTGTGCCTTGTATGGCTTTTGAGGATTAATAGGTGTGAGGCTTAGGTTGAGTATAATGTTATGGATCCCTTGGGTCTAGGTGTGACCCCTTTGATTAATAGGAGATTGATATATCTTTATGCCTTGTTATTAGGCAGTGTCCCTCTCAGGATTGAAGGTTGACCGATTGCACGAGGTTGAGGTAAGTCCGTAGGACTTACTTAGCTGCCATCCTAATATTGGGTGTTTGCATGAGTGTGTGTGTGTGTGTGTTATATGTTTGATATGATAGCATGTGATGTCGATTATTACCGACCTATGTTTTATTTATTTCCCCATATGTGTGGTTGTGATAACCTTTCCCTTTCATCCCGCCGTGGAGTCTGGGAGGTTCTTTGACGTCAGGCCAGACTGACTTTACAAGAAGGATGCAATCCACTCCCATAGGGTTCACGGCTTGTGTGACTGATATTACTACACCTAGCTAGTAGGCCTAGAGGTGAGGATGATACGTTCCTCGTGTCACATAGTTTCATCTATCAATATATATACGATTTGAGTGAATGACATTTATATAAAGATGATAAAATGGTAAATGTGTGACAACATGCTTATGTGATTATCTTTTATGATTGTGCTTGTGCTTATGCATTACCTTATATACATATGGTTAGCTAATGGTTTCATACCATGTTGTAGATGCCTTGCATGATAGATGAGTTGCTGAGTGATCTGACAGGGTGACAGGCCGAGGACCCTTGTACATTAGGGGATTATGGTTTTGGGGATGTTTATGTTTTCCCTCATGCATGAGGATGATGTTTTGTATACTTCCTGTGTAAGGGTTATGTTTGATACTCGGCTATGATCTTGTTTACCTTTTGGTTGTACGGTTTTATACAGTTTTATGTATTTCTTTTATATGTGTCAGTGTCATGTTGTAAGGTCCAGTGAACTTGTTGTCAAGCTAGGGTCAGGATCCATTGTGAGATCCTAGCCCAATGTGGTATTTCGAGTCCCGTGAACTTGGGGTGTTACAAGAACGTTGGAGGAAGACCACAAAGCGATGTTTGAAGTGCTAGAAGAAGCTATGGAAAAGGCTGAAAAAATCGGCCCCTACAGGAAAATTGTCCAATTTTTCCTATTAATTTAATTAATTCACCCGATTTTTTTCATGTCGATTGTAGAATCGATTAAAAAATCGACCGATTTTTACCCAACAAGGTCGATTTTCCTGATACTTTGGAAATTTCTCTGAGGCCAAATACAACGTTCTAGGATGCAATAACACACCTCCGTCAACTTCAAAGCATCTCCAATCACTTTGCTTGGTAAGAACTCATCAACTGAAGAGCACCCTCCTTGGAGTTGAAACCTCTTCCTTCACACTTAAGGTGTGCATTTATAGGACCGAACTCTACATATCCGGTCATAGTTAGCGCTAAGATTTTGATGGAAGATAATGACAAACCTTCACGAGAACCTCAAAGACGGTTAAATCCGATCATGATAGAGGTGTTGAAGAAGGAAATCCTTAAGTTACTTGACGTAGGTATTATCTTTCCAATTTCCGATAGCAAATGGATTAGCAACGTTCATGTGGTTCCAAATAAGGGAGGAATGACCGTTGTAACTAACAAAAACAACGAGCTCATTCCCACAAGAACAATAATGGGATGGAGGACGTGCATTGACTATAGGAAGCTGAACGTTGCAACAAGGAAAGATCACTTCCCTTTTCCTTTCATCGACCAAATTCTTGAGAGATTGGTACAACACTCACACTTTTGCTATTTGGATGGGTATAGAGGTTTCTTCAAAATTCTAATCCACCCCGATGATCAAGAGAAGACTATATTTGCGTGCCCTTGGGGTTCGTTTGCTTATAGGAGGATGCAGTTCAGACTTTGCAATGGACCGGCCACTTTCCAAAGGTTCATGATTGCCATCTTCTCCGAGTACATAGAGAAAATCATGGAGGTTTTTATGGATGATTTTTCAGTTCATGGTTCCTCTTTTGATGATGGTCTAGCTAACCTTTCTCTAGTTTTGCAAAGATGTGAAGATGATAGCATGAATTATAGTCTATATTTTGGGGTTTGTTTGGACGTTCTATCTTTCATAATCTGCATGTTTGTATGTACATTATGTGATTTTACTACCATTTCATCTACCTTTGCGAGAATCGAGGTCTACACCTAGTTTTGTTGTAATTGCAGGTAATATGGTACGTTTTGCATCAAAAAGGAGCAAAAGGAGTCATGAGTCATTTGGAGCTACATCCAGGGAGCATAGCCATGGATTAAAGATTTACTTTGGACCAGTTTTGAGAGATTTCACATCCAGTTGAGATTCACCTCGGTTGACCAGAGGTTCATCTCGACCGAGGTGATCCAGAGAGGCCGACTCGACCGAGGCGAAAACCTAGGACGCGGCGAGAATATTTTATTCTTGGAAGAGATCTTTTAAATTTGGAAAGTGATCTTATATTTTTGGGCTTGGCTCGTGGAAGGAAGGAGATATGCAGAATCATATATTTTACCTATATTTATGGGAGAATATCTTTCTAAGATTTATTATCTTTGGAGGGTTATTTTCCTATAAAAAGGGTTGGATTTTCCACAAATCCGATATCCGCCTACACCGAAAAACACGCAGCAGCCGCATACCCCAATTTGGGAGAGAGTTGAAGAACCTTTTTGAAGGTTGAAGGAAGATTGAAGTCCGTAGCTTTTATAGCTTTATTGAAGGGTTTTGTAAGATTGTCTTCAATTCCCTCAATTGTTGTCTTGTCTTTTTGGATTGCTATCCAAGGAACGCTTTGTTGTGATATTTGATTCAGTTATTGAAGTCTTTTCATTAAATTCTTCTTTGTTCAAATATTCACTTTCTTCCCTTACATTTAATACTTTCATAATGATGATGAGTGGCTAATTTCCTTGTGTGATTCTAGGGTGATTGGCTGAAGGTTGTGGGAAAAACAATGATAGAATAATCTTAGATTCCAGTAGGATCCTGAAAGTTCGAGTCTTTAACCTTAACCCTAAGTACCTCGTTCGGTTGATGAACATCTCGGCCGGGGTGGAATTCTTCTGACCGAGGTGACTTATCCGACCTTAAACTGACAGTTAAGTGTTAGAGTTTGCCAAATCCTATTCTTATTACACCTTTCTGGTTCAAAGCAAGCTTAGGATGAGACTTACCCGGTAATTCCTTAGTTTGTATACCAACGATCATAAGCGTAGGTAATAAAGGTTTATCCTTTATTGGGGTTTGAGTGTGCTTTCATCCCATCTTTGTGAGTTAGCCTGAGACTTACCCGGTGAAGGTTGATTCTATTCCCTTAGATGGTGTGTTAGTTTGAGGTTATAGTTCTTTATCTTGATTCCTTGAGACTTACCCGGTAATAGGAATTACGGTTTAGGATTAGTGTGTAGTGAGACTTACCCGGTGATCTACTCCACTTTAGAAACACCTTCCCCATGCAAAAATCTCGGCTTTGTCCGCTTATCTATAGATCTTGAGTTGGAACCACAACTAGACGCTATAATCCCTAGAATTGCATGTTTGCTTTATTTGACATCTTATTCATCTTTGATTGTGTTAATTGCTCTTGTGGTTAGCATTGACAGTAGCATACCGTATTGACTCTGTTTCACCGAGTCCCTGTGATCGACCCCTGGAATTTTCTTGCTTTTTTACTACGATTGACCCGTACACTGCGGGTTCGCATCCTTGTTTTAAGCTTAAGTCTAGGGTTATAAATTTAAAGCTTGCACACACCGTTTGGAGCGAACAAGTTTTTGGCGCCGTTGCCGGGGACTTGGTCTAGACCGAGCCGGTTGCGGTTTGCTTTCGGGGCACTTGCCCTTGTTGCTACTAACTACTCTTTCTATGAGTTTTGTAGTTTTCAGGATTTCCGATGACTACATTTGATCCAGCCTGGATAGCAAGACAAAGTGCTAGGGCGGACCATTATGAATACTTGGAGGAGAAGTACTCCTTCTATTGGTTCAACAATGAATGGGAAAGAGAAGAGGCCATTCAACATGAACTTGCGATATGGGATGAGAAGAATGTCCCTAAAAACATTTATGAGCAACCTTTTGAAGACTCTCTCGAATCAAGATTGGAGAAGTTGATGAAGAAGGTGGAGGAGCTCAAGGAAAACACCATATCCTATGCTAAGCCGGAAGAGGAGCATAAGGAAGTGTTGCTCGTTCCAAGCATTCCTCTTGTCGAACCGGAAGTTTCTCCTGAAGCTTTTGTGGAAGCGGAGGATATGGAAGATCTCGATCCAACTGCCGAGACCTCGGCCGAGGTGTTAGACATCTCGACCGAGATGGAAGAATTTGTAGATTTGCAAGATGTAGCGAACCTTGACCAAATTACTGAGACTGTGGTCAAGGTGGAAGAAAGGCCAACTGAGCTGGGAGAGATTTCGTGTGTGGACTATCAACCCAACATGAAACTCGTCTCAAACTTTGGAGAACTTTACAAGGTACATTCTCCTACTTTATTTGAACTCCCTATTAAAATTTCTGAATTTTCCAGGAATGCACCGGAAAGTTGGAGGTCTCTTCCGAAAGGACCTCCTAAAATCAAGATGAAGTCTTCCTTGAAATTGTTCGAAGAAGAAGCTCCTTGGATTATAAGGAGTGGAGTTTGCAAACATTACACCGCTAAGTCGATGAAGTATCTCGTGTTCAAGTATGGGGTCCCTCGCATGCTAAGGACCTTGTACCATCCCCAAGCTAAAGATGGGGAAGCTATTAGAATTATCGAGAAGCTGTTTTCTCAATCAAGGAAAGGATGGGACGAAAGACTAAGTTATGTCCCACCGAAAAAGAGGAAGACCGGTAGGATCCCGGTAAGGACCAAACCGTACAAGCTTGTACGTAGGAGATCCTACCATTTGCCGGTGAAGTTAGGAACCGGAACCTTTTTGGGAGAGTTTTATTATGGATGTGATGAGCACTCCACGATATTCGAGGTACATTGATTAATTCCATGCCGTATGGTCCAGCTAGCGACCTTAAACCAAGCGCTTCTTGGGAGGCAACCCAAGGTATTGCTTTCTTTTCCCTTTTCTAGTTTAGTTTTAGATAGTTTGCTTTGTTTTTGTTTTCCTCTAGACAACAACCAGGTATTCCAAAAGGAAGGATCACAGTTCAAGAGCTACACTGGAAGGACAGAAGTTCGAGAATTTGAGAAGACGGAGTTTGACTGCGACACATCTCGGTTGCTGTCACAGTACCTCGACCGAGATGCTCTTGGTCAACCGAGATGGTCTTATCTAGGAGCTGTTTCTTACTTCTTCATGCAGTTTAGCTATGTCCGGTGAGTTTTCTGATTTTAGACTTTTATTTGACCCATTGGGACATTGTGTCCCAAGTATGGGGTGTTTATTGATGTATTATTTGACACTTTTGATGTATGACTGTATTGACCGGATACTTATATTTATGCTTTACTTGGCTCTATGTGTTTATCTGAGATTACATGCGTGCATACTGGTTATTTGATTGAGAAAAACGTCAAAACTGAAAGAAAACTGGTTTTAAAAAAAAAATTTGGACCTCGACCGAGTCAGTCTTGGCCGATCGAGGTGAAGTGCCTCGGTTGCTTAGATCATCTCGACCGAGATGGGTTAACTGGGAGTTTTCGAAATCGATTTTGTGCTTCTTATCTGGATATGATCTCAATGAAGATCTTGTTTACTGACTGGTTTTAAATTCTTTATGTGTTTGAAAGGTTTTATAATATGTTTAAGTTGCTAAATGCTTTGTTTGAAATTATTGGCATGTTTAATACTTTGTTTTTATCCAAATTATGTTGAATTTGAAGGTTGACACTGCAGGTTAAGTTCTCTCACTTTCTTCTTGGAAAGACCAAGGCAATTCATTCTCTTCTTCTTCTTCTTGATCATGCTTAGCCCCTCATATACATTTTGCCTCCCTTTACCTATCCGGGAATTTGGAAGCAAGCAAAGTGGTGAAAGCAAGTGGAGTTAAAGTTGAGAAGTGGCTGGAAGTGAAAGTGTTAGAAAGCAATAATAGGTTTGGGGAAGTCAATCATGAAGATGAGTAACTCGGCACCATTCACATAGCCGGGTGTTTGTGTCTTGCCAAATTCGGATTGAGCGATATTCCTAACGGGTCATGGTATGTGCATCAAGGGTTTGATGCATCTCAAGAAATTGATGATTGCGGATCTCCTAGGCTTCGGTTATTGTGCACCTCTGTCCATGCATCCCAAAAAGTAAAGATAAAAAAAGAAAAAGTGTGAGATAAGCAAAGCTTATTGGTGGAAGATGTTGCAAGTCAAAGTGAAAGTGAAGTTCATCCTTTTCCCGGATTCTAGCACCACATTACCTTACATACATCCCTACCCTACACGTTTCTTGACCTTTTCTTTTGGGAAGCCCTTGAGACCTTGAGCTTGTTGATTGACTTAGCGGTTTAAACTGGATTATACATGATTAATTTTGATAATTATGATTTATTATGCATTCTATGATTTTATGCAAAGATGAACAACTTTTCTATATTTATAAAATGTTTTGAGCATATTGAGTTTTTAAATTCCAGGAAGTATTCTCTTAGAGTGATCTATGATAGTTGCACACCATAAAATGTTTTTGAAAGGGTATTTCATTGATTTTCTTGACTTATAATCCATTCTATCTTGTCTTCTATATGAGGAACTTGCTTGGGGACAAGCAAGGGCTAAGTATGGGGTATTTTGATAGCATGAATTATAGTCTATATTTTGGGGTTTGTTTGGACGTTCTATCTTTCATAATCTGCATGTTTGTATGTACATTATGTGATTTTACTACCATTTCATCTACCTTTGCGAGAATCGAGGTCTACACCTAGTTTTGTTGTAATTGCAGGTAATATGGTACGTTTTGCATCAAAAAGGAGCAAAAGGAGTCATGAGTCATTTGGAGCTACATCCAGGGAGCATAGCCATGGATTAAAGATTTACTTTGGACCAGTTTTGAGAGATTTCACATCCAGTTGAGATTCACCTCGGTTGACCAGAGGTTCATCTCGACCGAGGTGATCCAGAGAGGCCGACTCGACCGAGGCGAAAACCTAGGACGCGGCGAGAATATTTTATTCTTGGAAGAGATCTTTTAAATTTGGAAAGTGATCTTATATTTTTGGGCTTGGCTCGTGGAAGGAAGGAGATATGCAGAATCATATATTTTACCTATATTTATGGGAGAATATCTTTCTAAGATTTATTATCTTTGGAGGGTTATTTTCCTATAAAAAGGGTTGGATTTTCCACAAATCCATCATCACGCTATATCCCGCATATCACGCTATATCCCGCATACGACGCAGCACACCCCACGCACGCAACAGCCGCAGTATACTCCAATTTGGGAGTTTTCGAAGAACCTTTTTGAAGGTTGAAGGAAGATTGAAGTCCGTAGCTTTTATAGCTTTATTGAAGGGTTTTGTAAGATTGTCTTCAATTCCCTCAATTGTTGTCTTGTCTTTTTGGATTGCTATCCAAGGAACGCTTTGTTGTGATATTTGATTCAGTTATTGAAGTCTTTTCATTAAATTCTTCTTTGTTCAAATATTCACTTTCTTCCCTTACATTTAATACTTTCATAATGATGATGAGTGGCTAATTTCCTTGTGTAATTCTAGGGTGATTGGCTGAAGGTTGTGGGAAAAACAATGATAGAATAATCTTAGATTCCAGTAGGATCCTGAAAGTTCGAGTCTTTAACCTTAACCCTAAGTACCTCGTTCGGTTGATGAACATCTCGGCCGGGGTGGAATTCTTCTGACCGAGGTGACTTATCCGACCTTAAACTGACAGTTAAGTGTTAGAGTTTGCCAAATCCTATTCTTATTACACCTTTCTGGTTCAAAGCAAGCTTAGGATGAGACTTACCCGGTAATTCCTTAGTTTGTATACCAACGATCATAAGCGTAGGTAATAAAGGTTTATCCTTTATTGGGGTTTGAGTGTGCTTTCATCCCATCTTTGTGAGTTAGCCTGAGACTTACCCGGTGAAGGTTGATTCTATTCCCTTAGATGGTGTGTTAGTTTGAGGTTATAGTTCTTTATCTTGATTCCTTGAGACTTACCCGGTAATAGGAATTACGGTTTAGGATTAGTGTGTAGTGAGACTTACCCGGTGATCTACTCCACTTTAGAAACACCTTCCCCATGCAAAAATCTCGGCTTTGTCCGCTTATCTATAGATCTTGAGTTGGAACCACAACTAGACGCTATAATCCCTAGAATTGCATGTTTGCTTTATTTGACATCTTATTCATCTTTGATTGTGTTAATTGCTCTTGTGGTTAGCATTGACATTAGCATACCGTATTGACTCTGTTTCACCGAGTCCCTGTGATCGACCCCTGGAATTTTCTTGCTTTTACTACGATTGACCCGTACACTGCGGGTTCGCATCCTTGTTTTAAGCTTAAGTCTAGGGTTATAAATTTAAAGCTTGCACACACCGTTTGGAGCGAACAAGTTTTTGGCGCCGTTGCCGGGGACTTGGTCTAGACCGAGCCGGTTGCGGTTTGCTTTCGGGGCACTTGCCCTTGTTGCTACTAACTACTCTTTCTATGAGTTTTGTAGTTTTCAGGATTTCCGATGACTACATTTGATCCAGCCTGGATAGCAAGACAAAGTGCTAGGGCGGACCATTATGAATACTTGGAGGAGAAGTACTCCTTCTATTGGTTCAACAATGAATGGGAAAGAGAAGAGGCCATTCAACATGAACTTGCGATATGGGATGAGAAGAATGTCCCTAAAAACATTTATGAGCAACCTTTTGAAGACTCTCTCGAATCAAGATTGGAGAAGTTGATGAAGAAGGTGGAGGAGCTCAAGGAAAACACCATATCCTATGCTAAGCCGGAAGAGGAGCATAAGGAAGTGTTGCTCGTTCCAAGCATTCCTCTTGTCGAACCGGAAGTTTCTCCTGAAGCTTTTGTGGAAGCGGAGGATATGGAAGATCTCGATCCAACTGCCGAGACCTCGGCCGAGGTGTTAGACATCTCGACCGAGATGGAAGAAGAATTTGTAGATTTGCAAGATGTAGCGAACCTTGACCAAATTACTGAGACTGTGGTCAAGGTGGAAGAAAGGCCAACTGAGCTGGGAGAGATTTCGTGTGTGGACTATCAACCCAACATGAAACTCGTCTCAAACTTTGGAGAACTTTACAAGGTACATTCTCCTACTTTATTTGAACTCCCTATTAAAATTTCTGAATTTTCCAGGAATGCACCGGAAAGTTGGAGGTCTCTTCCGAAAGGACCTCCTAAAATCAAGATGAAGTCTTCCTTGAAATTGTTCGAAGAAGAAGCTCCTTGGATTATAAGGAGTGGAGTTTGCAAACATTACACCGCTAAGTCGATGAAGTATCTCGTGTTCAAGTATGGGGTCCCTCGCA
Organism: Fagopyrum esculentum; assembly: GCA_033239045.1. Classification (NCBI taxonomy): domain Eukaryota; kingdom Viridiplantae; phylum Streptophyta; class Magnoliopsida; order Caryophyllales; family Polygonaceae; genus Fagopyrum; species Fagopyrum esculentum. The sequence continues at coordinate 103,665,670 of BSUD01000006.1, read as the reverse complement.
TGCTAAGGACCTTGTACCATCCCCAAGCTAAAGATGGGGAAGCTATTAGAATTATCGAGAAGCTGTTTTCTCAATCAAGGAAAGGATGGGACGAAAGACTAAGTTATGTCCCACCGAAAAAGAGGAAGACCGGTAGGATCCCGGTAAGGACCAAACCGTACAAGCTTGTACGTAGGAGATCCTACCATTTGCCGGTGAAGTTAGGAACCGGAACCTTTTTGGGAGAGTTTTATTATGGATGTGATGAGCACTCCACGATATTCGAGGTACATTGATTAATTCCATGCCGTATGGTCCAGCTAGCGACCTTAAACCAAGCGCTTCTTGGGAGGCAACCCAAGGTATTGCTTTCTTTTCCCTTTTCTAGTTTAGTTTTAGATAGTTTGCTTTTGCTTTGCTTTGTTTTGTTTTTGGTGTCCTGGACAGACAACAGGTGACATCTAAGGAAGGAATACAACCCATGAGCAAAACCGGAAGGACAGAAGTTCGAGAATTTGAGAAGACGGAGTTTGACTGCGACACATCTCGGTTGCTGTCACAGTACCTCGACCGAGATGCTCTTGGTCAACCGAGGCGATTAGGTCTGACATCCGCTCTGACACCTCGGTCCTCCTAGAAGCACCTCGACCGATCTGATGAGGATTGATGCATTTCTGGAGCTTATTTTCTTATTCTGCAACTTAGCTATGTCCGGTGAGTTTTCTGATTTTAGACTTTTATTTGACCCATTGGGACATTGTGTCCCAAGTATGGGGTATGTGGATCTTATTATGCTTTACTTGGCTCTATGTGTTTATCTGAGATTACATGCGTGCATACTGGTTATTTGATTGAGAAAAACGTCAAAAATTGGTTAAAAAAAAAAATATTTTCTCGACCTCGACCGAAGTGACTCTGGCCAATCGAGGTGAAGTGCCTCGGTTGCTTAGATCATCTCGACCGAGATGGGTTAACTGGGAGTTTTCGAAATCGATTTTGTGCTTCTTATCTGGATATGATCTCAATGAAGATCTTGTTTACTGACTGGTTTTAAATTCTTTATGTGTTTGAAAGGTTTTATAATATGTTTAAGTTGCTAAATGCTTTGTTTGAAATTATTGGCATGTTTAATACTTTGTTTTTATCCAAATTATGTTGAATTTGAAGGTTGACACTGCAGGTTAAGTTCTCTCACTTTCTTCTTGGAAAGACCAAGGCAATTCATTCTCTTCTTCTTCTTCTTCTTGATCATGCTTAGCCCCTCATATACATTTTGCCTCCCTTTACCTATCCGGGAATTTGGAAGCAAGCGAAGTGGTGAAAGCAAGTGGAGTTAAAGTTGAAAAGTGGCTGGAAGTGAAAGTGTTAGAAAGCAATAATAGGTTTGGGGAAGTCAATCATGAAGATGAGTAACTCGGCACCATTCACATAGCCGGGTGTTTGTGTCTTGCCAAAGTCGGATTAAGCGATATTCCTAACGGGTCATGGTATGTGCATCAAGGGTTTGATGCATCTCGAGAAATTGATGATTGCAGATTTCCTAGGCTTCGGTTATTGTGCACCTCTGTCCATGCATCCCAAAAAGTAAAGTAAAAGAAAAAGTGTGAGATAAGCAAAGCTTATTGGTGGAAGATGTTGCAAGTCAAAGTGAAAGTGAAGTTCATCCTTTTCCCGGATTCTAGCACCATATCACCTTACATACATCCCTACCCTACACGTTTCTTGACCTTTTCTTTTGGGAAGTCCTTGAGACTTTGAGCTTGTTGATTGACTTAGTGGTTTAAACTGGATTATACATGACTAATTTTGATAATTATGATTTATTACGCATTCTATGATTTTATGCAAAGATGAACAACTTTATTATATTTATAAAATGTTTTGATCATATTGAGTTTTTAAATTCCAGGAAGTATTCTCTTAGAGTGATCTATGATAGTTGCACACCATAAAATGTTTTTGAAAGACTTTTTCATTGATTTTCTTGACTTATAATCCATTCTATCTTGTCTTCTATATGAGGAACTTGCTTGGGGACAAGCAAGGGCTAAGTATGGGGTATTTTGATAGCATGAATTATAGTCTATATTTTGGGGTTTGTTTGGACGTTCTATCTTTCATAATCTGCATGTTTGTATGTACATTATGTGATTTTACTACCATTTCATCTACCTTTGCGAGAATCGAGGTCTACACCTAGTTTTGTTGTAATTGCAGGTAATATGGTACGTTTTGCATCAAAAAGGAGCAAAAGGAGTCATGAGTCATTTGGAGCTACATCCAGGGAGCATAGCCATGGATTAAAGATTTACTTTGGACCAGTTTTGAGAGATTTCACATCCAGTTGAGATTCACCTCGGTTGACCAGAGGTTCATCTCGACCGAGGTGATCCAGAGAGGCCGACTCGACCGAGGCGAAAACCTAGGACGCGGCGAGAATATTTTATTCTTGGAAGAGATCTTTTAAATTTGGAAAGTGATCTTATATTTTTGGGCTTGGCTCGTGGAAGGAAGGAGATATGCAGAATCATATATTTTACCTATATTTATGGGAGAATATCTTTCTAAGATTTATTATCTTTGGAGGGTTATTTTCCTATAAAAAGGGTTGGATTTTCCACAAATCCGATATCCGCCTACACCGAAAAACACGCAGCAGCCGCATACCCCAATTTGGGAGAGAGTTGAAGAACCTTTTTGAAGGTTGAAGGAAGATTGAAGTCCGTAGCTTTTATAGCTTTATTGAAGGGTTTTGTAAGATTGTCTTCAATTCCCTCAATTGTTGTCTTGTCTTTTTGGATTGCTATCCAAGGAACGCTTTGTTGTGATATTTGATTCAGTTATTGAAGTCTTTTCATTAAATTCTTCTTTGTTCAAATATTCACTTTCTTCCCATATATTTTAATACTTTCATGATGATGATGAGTGGCTAATTTCCTTGTGTAATTCTAGGGTGATTGGCTGAAGGTTGTGGGAAAAACAATGATAGAATAATCTTAGATTCCAGTAGGATCCTGAAAGTTCGAGTCTTTAACCTTAACCCTAAGTACCTCGTTCGGTTGATGAACATCTCGGCCGGGGTGGAATTCTTCTGACCGAGGTGACTTATCCGACCTTAAACTGACAGTTAAGTGTTAGAGTTTGCCAAATCCTATTCTTATTACACCTTTCTGGTTCAAAGCAAGCTTAGGATGAGACTTACCCGGTAATTCCTTAGTTTGTATACCAACGATCATAAGCGTAGGTAATAAAGGTTTATCCTTTATTGGGGTTTGAGTGTGCTTTCATCCCATCTTTGTGAGTTAGCCTGAGACTTACCCGGTGAAGGTTGATTCTATTCCCTTAGATGGTGTGTTAGTTTGAGGTTATAGTTCTTTATCTTGATTCCTTGAGACTTACCCGGTAATAGGAATTACGGTTTAGGATTAGTGTGTAGTGAGACTTACCCGGTGATCTACTCCACTTTAGAAACACCTTCCCCATGCAAAAATCTCGGCTTTGTCCGCTTATCTATAGATCTTGAGTTGGAACCACAACTAGACGCTATAATCCCTAGAATTGCATGTTTGCTTTATTTGACATCTTATTCATCTTTGATTGTGTTAATTGCTCTTGTGGTTAGCATTGACATTAGCATACCGTATTGACTCTGTTTCACCGAGTCCCTGTGATCGACCCCTGGAATTTTCTTGCTTTTTTACTACGATTGACCCGTACACTGCGGGTTCGCATCCTTGTTTTAAGCTTAAGTCTAGGGTTATAAATTTAAAGCTTGCACACACCGTTTGGAGCGAACAAGTTTTTGGCGCCGTTGCCGGGGACTTGGTCTAGACCGAGCCGGTTGCGGTTTGCTTTCGGGGCACTTGCCCTTGTTGCTACTAACTACTCTTTCTATGAGTTTTGTAGTTTTCAGGATTTCCGATGACTACATTTGATCCAGCCTGGATAGCAAGACAAAGTGCTAGGGCGGACCATTATGAATACTTGGAGGAGAAGTACTCCTTCTATTGGTTCAACAATGAATGGGAAAGAGAAGAGGCCATTCAACATGAACTTGCGATATGGGATGAGAAGAATGTCCCTAAAAACATTTATGAGCAACCTTTTGAAGACTCTCTCGAATCAAGATTGGAGAAGTTGATGAAGAAGGTGGAGGAGCTCAAGGAAAACACCATATCCTATGCTAAGCCGGAAGAGGAGCATAAGGAAGTGTTGCTCGTTCCAAGCATTCCTCTTGTCGAACCGGAAGTTTCTCCTGAAGCTTTTGTGGAAGCGGAGGATATGGAAGATCTCGATCCAACTGCCGAGACCTCGGCCGAGGTGTTAGACATCTCGACCGAGATGGAAGAAGAATTTGTAGATTTGCAAGATGTAGCGAACCTTGACCAAATTACTGAGACTGTGGTCAAGGTGGAAGAAAGGCCAACTGAGCTGGGAGAGATTTCGTGTGTGGACTATCAACCCAACATGAAACTCGTCTCAAACTTTGGAGAACTTTACAAGGTACATTCTCCTACTTTATTTGAACTCCCTATTAAAATTTCTGAATTTTCCAGGAATGCACCGGAAAGTTGGAGGTCTCTTCCGAAAGGACCTCCTAAAATCAAGATGAAGTCTTCCTTGAAATTGTTCGAAGAAGAAGCTCCTTGGATTATAAGGAGTGGAGTTTGCAAACATTACACCGCTAAGTCGATGAAGTATCTCGTGTTCAAGTATGGGGTCCCTCGCATGCTAAGGACCTTGTACCATCCCCAAGCTAAAGATGGGGAAGCTATTAGAATTATCGAGAAGCTGTTTTCTCAATCAAGGAAAGGATGGGACGAAAGACTAAGTTATGTCCCACCGAAAAAGAGGAAGACCGGTAGGATCCCGGTAAGGACCAAACCGTACAAGCTTGTACGTAGGAGATCCTACCATTTGCCGGTGAAGTTAGGAACCGGAACCTTTTTGGGAGAGTTTTATTATGGATGTGATGAGCACTCCACGATATTCGAGGTACATTGATTAATTCCATGCCGTATGGTCCAGCTAGCGACCTTAAACCAAGCGCTTCTTGGGAGGCAACCCAAGGTATTGCTTTCTTTTCCCTTTTCTAGTTTAGTTTTAGATAGTTTGCTTTTGCTTTGCTTTGTTTTGTTTTTGGTGTCCTGGACAGACAACAGGTGACATCTAAGGAAGGAATACAACCCATGAGCAAAACCGGAAGGACAGAAGTTCGAGAATTTGAGAAGACGGAGTTTGACTGCGACACATCTCGGTTGCTGTCACAGTACCTCGACCGAGATGCTCTTGGTCAACCGAGGCGATTAGGTCTGACATCCGCTCTGACACCTCGGTCCTCCTAGAAGCACCTCGACCGATCTGATGAGGATTGATGCATTTCTGGAGCTTATTTTCTTATTCTGCAACTTAGCTATGTCCGGTGAGTTTTCTGATTTTAGACTTTTATTTGACCCATTGGGACATTGTGTCCCAAGTATGGGGTATGTGGATCTTATTATGCTTTACTTGGCTCTATGTGTTTATCTGAGATTACATGCGTGCATACTGGTTATTTGATTGAGAAAAACGTCAAAAATTGGTTAAAAAAAAAAATATTTTCTCGACCTCGACCGAAGTGACTCTGGCCAATCGAGGTGAAGTGCCTCGGTTGCTTAGATCATCTCGACCGAGATGGGTTAACTGGGAGTTTTCGAAATCGATTTTGTGCTTCTTATCTGGATATGATCTCAATGAAGATCTTGTTTACTGACTGGTTTTAAATTCTTTATGTGTTTGAAAGGTTTTATAATATGTTTAAGTTGCTAAATGCTTTGTTTGAAATTATTGGCATGTTTAATACTTTGTTTTTATCCAAATTATGTTGAATTTGAAGGTTGACACTGCAGGTTAAGTTCTCTCACTTTCTTCTTGGAAAGACCAAGGCAATTCATTCTCTTCTTCTTCTTCTTGATCATGCTTAGCCCCTCATATACATTTTGCCTCCCTTTACCTATCCGGGAATTTGGAAGCAAGCAAAGTGGTGAAAGCAAGTGGAGTTAAAGTTGAGAAGTGGCTGGAAGTGAAAGTGTTAGAAAGCAATAATAGGTTTGGGGAAGTCAATCATGAAGATGAGTAACTCGGCACCATTCACATAGCCGGGTGTTTGTGTCTTGCCAAATTCGGATTGAGCGATATTCCTAACGGGTCATGGTATGTGCATCAAGGGTTTGATGCATCTCAAGAAATTGATGATTGCGGATCTCCTAGGCTTCGGTTATTGTGCACCTCTGTCCATGCATCCCAAAAAGTAAAGAAAAAAAGAAAAAGTGTGAGATAAGCAAAGCTTATTGGTGGAAGATGTTGCAAGTCAAAGTGAAAGTGAAGTTCATCCTTTTCCCGGATTCTAGCACCACATTACCTTACATACATCCCTACCCTACACGTTTCTTGACCTTTTCTTTTGGGAAGCCCTTGAGACCTTGAGCTTGTTGATTGACTTAGCGGTTTAAACTGGATTATACATAATTAATTTTGATAATTATGATTTATTATGCATTCTATGATTTTATGCAAAGATGAACAACTTTCCTATATTTATAAAATGTTTCGAGCATATTAAGTTTTTAATTCCAGGAAGTATTCTCTTAGAGTGATCTATGATAGTTGCACACCATAAAATGTTTTTGAAAGACTTTTTTGATTTTCTTGACTTATAATCCATTCTATCTTGTCTTCTATATGAGGAACTTGCTTGGGGACAAGCAAGGGCTAAGTATGGGGTATTTTGATAGCATGAATTATAGTCTATATTTTGGGGTTTGTTTGGACGTTCTATCTTTCATAATCTGCATGTTTGTATGTACATTATGTGATTTTACTACCATTTCATCTACCTTTGCGAGAATCGAGGTCTACACCTAGTTTTGTTGTAATTGCAGGTAATATGGTACGTTTTGCATCAAAAAGGAGCAAAAGGAGTCATGAGTCATTTGGAGCTACATCCAGGGAGCATAGCCATGGATTAAAGATTTACTTTGGACCAGTTTTGAGAGATTTCACATCCAGTTGAGATTCACCTCGGTTGACCAGAGGTTCATCTCGACCGAGGTGATCCAGAGAGGCCGACTCGACCGAGGCGAAAACCTAGGACGCGGCGAGAATATTTTATTCTTGGAAGAGATCTTTTAAATTTGGAAAGTGATCTTATATTTTTGGGCTTGGCTCGTGGAAGGAAGGAGATATGCAGAATCATATATTTTACCTATATTTATGGGAGAATATCTTTCTAAGATTTATTATCTTTGGAGGGTTATTTTCCTATAAAAAGGGTTGGATTTTCCACAAATCCGATATCTTGCCTACGAGAAAAACAACACAGCAGCCGCATACCCCAATTTGGGAGAGAGTTGAAGAACCTTTTTGAAGGTTGAAGGAAGATTGAAGTCCGTAGCTTTTATAGCTTTATTGAAGGGTTTTGTAAGATTGTCTTCAATTCCCTCAATTGTTGTCTTGTCTTTTTGGATTGCTATCCAAGGAACGCTTTGTTGTGATATTTGATTCAGTTATTGAAGTCTTTTCATTAAATTCTTCTTTGTTCAAATATTCACTTTCTTCCCTTACATTTAATACTTTCATAATGATGATGAGTGGCTAATTTCCTTGTGTGATTCTAGGGTGATTGGCTGAAGGTTGTGGGAAAAACAATGATAGAATAATCTTAGATTCCAGTAGGATCCTGAAAGTTCGAGTCTTTAACCTTAACCCTAAGTACCTCGTTCGGTTGATGAACATCTCGGCCGGGGTGGAATTCTTCTGACCGAGGTGACTTATCCGACCTTAAACTGACAGTTAAGTGTTAGAGTTTGCCAAATCCTATTCTTATTACACCTTTCTGGTTCAAAGCAAGCTTAGGATGAGACTTACCCGGTAATTCCTTAGTTTGTATACCAACGATCATAAGCGTAGGTAATAAAGGTTTATCCTTTATTGGGGTTTGAGTGTGCTTTCATCCCATCTTTGTGAGTTAGCCTGAGACTTACCCGGTGAAGGTTGATTCTATTCCCTTAGATGGTGTGTTAGTTTGAGGTTATAGTTCTTTATCTTGATTCCTTGAGACTTACCCGGTAATAGGAATTACGGTTTAGGATTAGTGTGTAGTGAGACTTACCCGGTGATCTACTCCACTTTAGAAACACCTTCCCCATGCAAAAATCTCGGCTTTGTCCGCTTATCTATAGATCTTGAGTTGGAACCACAACTAGACGCTATAATCCCTAGAATTGCATGTTTGCTTTATTTGACATCTTATTCATCTTTGATTGTGTTAATTGCTCTTGTGGTTAGCATTGACATTAGCATACCGTATTGACTCTGTTTCACCGAGTCCCTGTGATCGACCCCTGGAATTTTCTTGCTTTTTTACTACGATTGACCCGTACACTGCGGGTTCGCATCCTTGTTTTAAGCTTAAGTCTAGGGTTATAAATTTAAAGCTTGCACACACCGTTTGGAGCGAACAAGTTTTTGGCGCCGTTGCCGGGGACTTGGTCTAGACCGAGCCGGTTGCGGTTTGCTTTCGGGGCACTTGCCCTTGTTGCTACTAACTACTCTTTCTATGAGTTTTGTAGTTTTCAGGATTTCCGATGACTACATTTGATCCAGCCTGGATAGCAAGACAAAGTGCTAGGGCGGACCATTATGAATACTTGGAGGAGAAGTACTCCTTCTATTGGTTCAACAATGAATGGGAAAGAGAAGAGGCCATTCAACATGAACTTGCGATATGGGATGAGAAGAATGTCCCTAAAAACATTTATGAGCAACCTTTTGAAGACTCTCTCGAATCAAGATTGGAGAAGTTGATGAAGAAGGTGGAGGAGCTCAAGGAAAACACCATATCCTATGCTAAGCCGGAAGAGGAGCATAAGGAAGTGTTGCTCGTTCCAAGCATTCCTCTTGTCGAACCGGAAGTTTCTCCTGAAGCTTTTGTGGAAGCGGAGGATATGGAAGATCTCGATCCAACTGCCGAGACCTCGGCCGAGGTGGAAGAAGAATCTGCAAAACCAGAAATGGAAGATGTAGCGAACCTTGACCAAATTACTGAGACTGTGGTCAAGGTGGAAGAAAGGCCAACTGAGCTGGGAGAGATTTCGTGTGTGGACTATCAACCCAACATGAAACTCGTCTCAAACTTTGGAGAACTTTACAAGGTACATTCTCCTACTTTATTTGAACTCCCTATTAAAATTTCTGAATTTTCCAGGAATGCACCGGAAAGTTGGAGGTCTCTTCCGAAAGGACCTCCTAAAATCAAGATGAAGTCTTCCTTGAAATTGTTCGAAGAAGAAGCTCCTTGGATTATAAGGAGTGGAGTTTGCAAACATTACACCGCTAAGTCGATGAAGTATCTCGTGTTCAAGTATGGGGTCCCTCGCATGCTAAGGACCTTGTACCATCCCCAAGCTAAAGATGGGGAAGCTATTAGAATTATCGAGAAGCTGTTTTCTCAATCAAGGAAAGGATGGGACGAAAGACTGAGTTATGTCCCACCGAAAAAGAGGAAGACCGGTAGGATCCCGGTAAGGACCAAACCGTACAAGCTTGTACGTAGGAGATCCTACCATTTGCCGGTGAAGTTAGGAACCGGAACCTTTTTGGGAGAGTTTTATTATGGATGTGATGAGCACTCCACGATATTCGAGGTACATTGATTAATTCCATGCCGTATGGTCCAGCTAGCGACCTTAAACCAAGCGCTTCTTGGGAGGCAACCCAAGGTATTGCTTTCTTTTCCCTTTTCTAGTTTAGTTTTAGATAGTTTGCTTTGTTTTTGTTTTCTTCTAGACAACAACCAGGTATTCCAAAAGGAAGGATCACAGTTCAGGAGCTACACTCGAAGAACAAAACTTTGAGAAGTTGAGGAAACGAGCTTTACTGAGATACATCTCGCGTACTGTCAGAACACCTCGACCGAGATGTGCTTTGCCAACCGAGATGGCTTTATCTGGGAGCTGTTTCTAACTTCTTCATGCAGTTTAGCTATGTCCGGTGAGTATTCTGTTCTTAGACTTTTATTTGACCCATTGGGACAATGTGTCCCAAGTATGGGGTATGTGGATATGTTATTTGACTATGGATGATTGTGTGCTACTTTGATGGATATTTATGATTCTATTATGCTCTATGTGTTTATCTGAGATTACATGCGTGCATACTGGTTATTTGATTGAGAAAAACGTCAAAACCGAAAAAAAAAAAAAATGGTTTTAAAAAATTTTTGACCTCGACCGAAGTGACTCTGGCCAATCGAGGTGAAGTGCCTCGGTTGCTTAGATCATCTCGACCGAGATGGGTTAACTGGGAGTTTTCGAAATCGATTTTGTGCTTCTTATCTGGATATGATCTCAATGAAGATCTTGTTTACTGACTGGTTTTAAATTCTTTATGTGTTTGAAAGGTTTTATAATATGTTTAAGTTGCTAAATGCTTTGTTTGAAATTATTGGCATGTTTAATACTTTGTTTTTATCCAAATTATGTTGAATTTGAAGGTTGACACTGCAGGTTAAGTTCTCTCACTTTCTTCTTGGAAAGACCAAGGCAATTCATTCTCTTCTTCTTCTTCTTGATCATGCTTAGCCCCTCATATACATTTTGCCTCCCTTTACCTATCCGGGAATTTGGAAGCAAGCAAAGTGGTGAAAGCAAGTGGAGTTAAAGTTGAGAAGTGGCTGGAAGTGAAAGTGTTAGAAAGCAATAATAGGTTTGGGGAAGTCAATCATGAAGATGAGTAACTCGGCACCATTCACATAGCCGGGTGTTTGTGTCTTGCCAAATTCGGATTGAGCGATATTCCTAACGGGTCATGGTATGTGCATCAAGGGTTTGATGCATCTCAAGAAATTGATGATTGCGGATCTCCTAGGCTTCGGTTATTGTGCACCTCTGTCCATGCATCCCAAAAAGTAAAGAAAAAAAGAAAAAGTGTGAGATAAGCAAAGCTTATTGGTGGAAGATGTTGCAAGTCAAAGTGAAAGTGAAGTTCATCCTTTTCCCGGATTCTAGCACCACATTACCTTACATACATCCCTACCCTACACGTTTCTTGACCTTTTCTTTTGGGAAGCCCTTGAGACCTTGAGCTTGTTGATTGACTTAGCGGTTTAAACTGGATTATACATGATTAATTTTGATAATTATGATTTATTATGCATTCTATGATTTTATGCAAAGATGAACAACTTTTCTATATTTATAAAATGTTTTGAGCATATTGAGTTTTTAAATTCCAGGAAGTATTCTCTTAGAGTGATCTATGATAGTTGCACACCATAAAATGTTTTTGAAAGGGTTTTTCATTGATTTTCTTGACTTATAATCCATTCTATCTTGTCTTCTATATGAGGAACTTGCTTGGGGACAAGCAAGGGCTAAGTATGGGGTATTTTGATAGCATGAATTATAGTCTATATTTTGGGGTTTGTTTGGACGTTCTATCTTTCATAATCTGCATGTTTGTATGTACATTATGTGATTTTACTACCATTTCATCTACCTTTGCGAGAATCGAGGTCTACACCTAGTTTTGTTGTAATTGCAGGTAATATGGTACGTTTTGCATCAAAAAGGAGCAAAAGGAGTCATGAGTCATTTGGAGCTACATCCAGGGAGCATAGCCATGGATTAAAGATTTACTTTGGACCAGTTTTGAGAGATTTCACATCCAGTTGAGATTCACCTCGGTTGACCAGAGGTTCATCTCGACCGAGGTGATCCAGAGAGGCCGACTCGACCGAGGCGAAAACCTAGGACGCGGCGAGAATATTTTATTCTTGGAAGAGATCTTTTAAATTTGGAAAGTGATCTTATATTTTTGGGCTTGGCTCGTGGAAGGAAGGAGATATGCAGAATCATATATTTTACCTATATTTATGGGAGAATATCTTTCTAAGATTTATTATCTTTGGAGGGTTATTTTCCTATAAAAAGGGTTGGATTTTCCACAAATCCGATATCCGCCTACACCGAAAAACACGCAGCAGCCGCATACCCCAATTTGGGAGAGAGTTGAAGAACCTTTTTGAAGGTTGAAGGAAGATTGAAGTCCGTAGCTTTTATAGCTTTATTGAAGGGTTTTGTAAGATTGTCTTCAATTCCCTCAATTGTTGTCTTGTCTTTTTGGATTGCTATCCAAGGAACGCTTTGTTGTGATATTTGATTCAGTTATTGAAGTCTTTTCATTAAATTCTTCTTTGTTCAAATATTCACTTTCTTCCCTTACATTTAATACTTTCATAATGATGATGAGTGGCTAATTTCCTTGTGTAATTCTAGGGTGATTGGCTGAAGGTTGTGGGAAAAACAATGATAGAATAATCTTAGATTCCAGTAGGATCCTGAAAGTTCGAGTCTTTAACCTTAACCCTAAGTACCTCGTTCGGTTGATGAACATCTCGGCCGGGGTGGAATTCTTCTGACCGAGGTGACTTATCCGACCTTAAACTGACAGTTAAGTGTTAGAGTTTGCCAAATCCTATTCTTATTACACCTTTCTGGTTCAAAGCAAGCTTAGGATGAGACTTACCCGGTAATTCCTTAGTTTGTATACCAACGATCATAAGCGTAGGTAATAAAGGTTTATCCTTTATTGGGGTTTGAGTGTGCTTTCATCCCATCTTTGTGAGTTAGCCTGAGACTTACCCGGTGAAGGTTGATTCTATTCCCTTAGATGGTGTGTTAGTTTGAGGTTATAGTTCTTTATCTTGATTCCTTGAGACTTACCCGGTAATAGGAATTACGGTTTAGGATTAGTGTGTAGTGAGACTTACCCGGTGATCTACTCCACTTTAGAAACACCTTCCCCATGCAAAAATCTCGGCTTTGTCCGCTTATCTATAGATCTTGAGTTGGAACCACAACTAGACGCTATAATCCCTAGAATTGCATGTTTGCTTTATTTGACATCTTATTCATCTTTGATTGTGTTAATTGCTCTTGTGGTTAGCATTGACATTAGCATACCGTATTGACTCTGTTTCACCGAGTCCCTGTGATCGACCCCTGGAATTTTCTTGCTTTTACTACGATTGACCCGTACACTGCGGGTTCGCATCCTTGTTTTAAGCTTAAGTCTAGGGTTATAAATTTAAAGCTTGCACACACCGTTTGGAGCGAACAGAAGACACTAAACTTGTCTTGAATTGGGACAAGTATCATTTTATGGTTAGTGAAGGCATTGTTTTAGTTCATATGGTTTCTAGCCGCGGAATCGAAGTTGATAGAGTGAAGATTGAGACCATCGAGAGGTTACCTCCACCATCTTCGGTAAAGGGGGTAAGAAGCTTTTTAGGTCATGCAGGTTTCTATAGAAGATTCATTAAAGACTTTTTTAAGATTTCTAAACCATTGACTAACCTACTAATGAAAGACGTGGCTTTTGAGTTTTCAAAGGATTGTCTAGATGCAATTTACAAGATTAAGGAATCCTGTAAATTTACAGGTTTCTATAGCATATTGTCTAGATGCAATTTATAGGTTTCTATAGGAGATTCATTAAAGACTTTTCTATGGTTAGTGAAGGCATTGTTTTAGTTCATATGGTTTTCAAAGGTTTCTATAGGAGATTCATTAAAGACTTTTTTGAGTTTTCAAATGGGGTAAGAAGCTAGCGATGTAGTCATAGGGGTTGTCTTGGACAAAAGAAGGATGAACACACTTATGCCATCTATTATGCTAGCAAAACGCTAGATGAAGCTCAATTAATCTACGCTAGAACGGAAAAGGAGTTATCGGTGGTGGTCTATGCCTTCTAGAAGTTTCTCTCTTACCTTATTGGAGCAAAAGTAATTATCTAGACCGATCACACAACAATCCGGTACTTGCTCACGAAGAAAGATGGAAAACCGCAGCTCATTAGATGGATCCTCCTTCTACAAGAGTTTTACTTAGAGATCCGTTATAAGAAAGGATCCGAGAACTCGGTGGCAGAACATCTAAGCCGACTTCCTCCTATCACAAGCAAGAATGAGGATATGCCCATCGATGATTCTTTTTTGGATGAGCAACTGCATGAGATTGAGGAATGCCTCCATCAAATCTCAAGAGTTAATGAACCTTGGTATGCTGATCTTGTTAATTACTTGGTTTGTCAAGAAATACCTCCAGGATTGTCATATGCACAATGGAAGAAGTTCTTCAAAGATGTGCATCATTACTACTAGAATGAACCTCTTCTTTTCAAAAGATGTCTGAATGGGATCATTAGAAGATGCATTCCAGAAGATGAAGTGAAAAGCGTCATCTGCCATTGCCATTCATTACCTTAAGGTGGACATGCTAGTTCCCACAAGACATGCGCTAAGGTACTCCAATCCGGTTTCTGTTGGCCTACACTATTTAAAGATGTGCAAAACTTCGTTGTCTCTTGCAACGCTTGCCAAAGAACAAAAAACATATCCAGAAGGAATGAAATGCCTCTTAACAATATCCAAGAGGTGGATATTTTTTACGTATGGGGAGTTGACTTCATGGGACCTTTCCTATCTTCTAGTGGAAACCTATACGTAATCTTAGTTGTAGACTATGTTTCTAGGTTTGGGACCCCCCGAATCATCATTAGTGATAGAGGAACGCATTTCACAACCCGTAAGTTTGAAACTCTATTGTCGAAGTATTGGGTAACCCACAAGATTGCTACTCCTTACCATCCTCAAACAAGCGGGCAAGTAGAGATCTCAAATCGAGAAATCAAGAGCATTCTAGAGAAAACCGTCTCTAGAACAAGGAAGGATTGTTCAATGAAACTAGATGATGCACTTTGGGCATATAAGACCGCTTTCAAGACTCACATAGGCACAACACCTTATAATCTCGTCTATGGGAAGTCTTGTCATCTTCCGGTGGAGTTACAACACAAGGCTTACTGGCAATCAAATGGCTCAACTTAGATATAAAGGAAGATGGAGAGAAGCGCTGAACGAGCTAGAGGAGATCCGCTTAAACGCTTATGAGAACGCACAAATCTATAAAGAAAGAACAAAGAGGTTGCATGACAAGCACCTCATCCCCAATGAGTTGAAAGAAGAACTCGTCCTTCTCTTCAACTCTAGACTTTGGCTATTTCCATGTAAACATAAATCTCGTTGGACAAGACCTTATACTATAAAACATGTATTTACCCATGGTGAAGTTGAAGTATGGGGTGAAGATTCCGGAAGTTTCAAGGTTAACGTCCATCGGTTAAATAAATACACACCGGAAGTTCCGCTTGAAGCATTGCTCCTATTCTTCTTAAATGATCATTGAGGGAGACACATCCAGCTAGCGACCTTAAACCAAACGCTTCTTGGGAGGCAACCCATGGTATTTCTATGTCTTTTCCCTTTTTCTTAGTCAGATTAGAGTAGCTTTTTGTTTTTTTCTTTTTTTTGGTACGCTCCGGATTTTTCTTGTGTCGTTGAGGACAAAAACTAGGTACTTTCTCAAAGAAGAACAATAATGGACATAAGATCGAGATTTTGATGAAGAAAGAATGAAGAAATGCACTTAGAAAGGAATGAAGGATGAAAGACAGATAATCGACCATCTACAGGAAAATTGGTCGATTTATGTGATTAAATTTATTTAATCAACCGATTTTTCCTATTTCGCAAGCAAGATCGACCAAAAAATCGAACCCCTTGCAACAAATTAGTCGATTTTAGTGTAAGTGGACGAGAAGGAAGAAAAATTGGGCCGATGAAAAATCGCCCCAGAAAGCAGCCGCCGACTACCCAAATCCTGAAATCTTCGTTTCTTAATCGTTTTCACTCATTCTTGAGTCTAAATTGATGCTCTCCACACTATATAGAATATTCAAGGAACAAACAGTGCGACGAACCACCGAATTGCCCAATTTTCAGGTTTTTTGTTCCAAACGCTAACAAGATTTTCTTTCCTTAGATTCGGGAATTTGGGAGTTGTTTGGTTAGATTGTTGTGCTACCCAAATCCTGAAATCTTCGTTTCTTAATCGTTTTCACTCATTCTTGAGTCTAAATTTGAAGCTCTCCACACGATATAGAAGATTCAAGGAACAAACAGTGCGACAAACCACCGAATTGCCCAATTTTCAGGTTTTTTGTTCCAAACTCTAACAAGATTTTCTTTCCTTAGTTTGAGATTGTAGTTCCTTTCCTTTGATCTCTAGCTAATAAAGGGCTAAACACCTTTTATTAAGAGCCTTTGGTTTGGGATAGTGGATAGTGAGACCTCCCTTTTCATCTATCCCACCTTATAAATGCCGTTCCTTTGCAATCACAGCTCTGGCCACAGATATTTAGAAGTCTTGAATCGAAAACCACAATTATATACCTTGATCTCTAGAATCTGCGCTTTCTCAATACTTACACAAAATCTTGTCTTTGTCTTCTTTTATTTGCAATTTGTCTCAACTAGATTGCCTTTACCAGTTGGTTTCACCACAGTCCTTGTGATCGATCCTGAAATATTTGCTTTTGTTACGATTAATCCGTACATGTTCGCTCCAAACGGTGTGTGCAAGCTTTAAATTTATAACCTACGAAGTATGCTTGAACAAATATGCGAACCCGCAGTGTACGGGTCAATTGTAATAAAAAGCAAGAATTCCAAGGATCGATCACTGGGACTTGGGTGAAACAAAGCACAAAATCGGTTGTCAAGTATTGCAATTAACTAATAGCAATTAAAGCAATCAAAGATGATGTAAAAGTCAAGTAAGGAGAAATGCGGATTCTATGGATTAAAGCATCTAGTTGTGGTTCCGACTCAAGATCTCAAAGGATAATGCTGACAAACTGAGGTTTGCAAAGGGAAGGTGTTTCTAAGGTGGGAATAGATCACCGGGTAAGTCTCACTACTCACTATCCCAAACCAAAGCTCCTATTACCGGTTAAGTCACAAGGTACTAAGGAAAGGAACTATAATCTCAAACCAACACACTACCCAAGGGAATAGAATCAACCTTTACCGGGTAAGTCTCAAGCTAACTCACAAAGATGGGATGGCACTAATCTTGTTTCAAATAGGGTTCCTCTTTTGATAATTGTTTGACAAACCTTTCTCTTGTGCTGTAACGTTGTGAAGACACTAATCTTGTTTTTAATTTGGAAAAGTGTCACTTTATGGTTAGTGAAGGAATTGTGCTAGGACACCTCATTTCCAACCGAGGTATTGAGGTCGATCGAGCTAAGATCGAGACTATTGAGAAACTTCCTTCACCTTTCTTATGTTAAGGGTGTGCGGAGTTTTCTCGGGCATGCAAGTTTCTACAGGAGGTTCATCAAGGATTTCTCGAAGATTTCTAAACCACTCACTAATCTCTTGTATAAGGATGTTGTTTTTGACTTTTCACAGGAATGCCTTGATGCGTTTTATAGGATAAAGGAAGCGTTGATCACCGCTCCTATCATTCAACCTCCCGACTGGACTTTGCCCTTTGAGATCATGTGTGACGTGAGTGATGTGGCCGTAGGAGCGGTACTTGGACAAAATAAGGATGGCCAAACCAACACCATTTACTATGCTAGCAAGACGCTAGATGAAGCTCAACTGAACTATGCAACCACCAAAAAGGAACTCTTAGCGATTGTATATGCTTTTGAGAAGTTTCGCTCTTACTTAGTGGGAGAGAAAGTTATTGTTTACACTGACCATCCAACTATTCGTTACTTGCTTGCTAAGAATGATGCGAAGCCGCGTCTCATTCGTTGGATTCTCTTGCTTCAAGAGTTTGACCTAGAGATTCGCGATAAGAAGGAATCCGAGAATTCTGTTGCGGATCACCTCAACCGGCTACCTCCCTCCTCGTTCAAAAAGGACGATCTACCCATAGATGATTCATTCTCCGATGAGCACTTGCATTTGCTGGAACGTTTGATATACTTCTTTATCTCACCCCATTATGAAGGTAAAGTATGAGGTGAGGACACCCTTCAGCATGTTTAGGGATGATGTACGGTCCAACTAGCGACCTTAACTCAATCGCTTCTTGGGAGGTAACCCAAGGTATTGCTTTCTTTTTCCTTTTCTAGCTTAGTTTTAGATAGTTTGCTTTGTTTTGCTTTTGGCATCCTCTAGACAGAAACCAGGTACTTTCTAAGGAAGGATTACAGCTCAAGAGCAACATTGGAAGGACAGAAGTTCGAGAAATTGAGAAGACAAAGTTTGACTGAGACACATCTCGGTTGTTGTAACAGCACCTCGACCGAGATGTTCTTGGTACAACCGACGCGACTAGGTATGACATCCAGTCAGACACCTCTGTCCGGTCGGGACCACCTCGACCGAGGTGAAATCAAATTCAACGAGGGGTATAAAAGGCGAAGCGGATTTCTATCTCCTCACTTTTCCCTCTCAACCGAGCCTCGACCGTGGCGGTGCCCTAACCTCGTTTCTTGCTCGTTTTCCACGATTTTTGGTTCGATTTCACCAGAGGAAGCAAGAGGATCTATTTCCAAGCATCAATCAACAAGGAAAACGCTCCGAATCTTCAAAATCTGGGTATTTCGTTCGAAAACCCTAACTCTTCTTGCTTTCACTGATTTAGGATAGATATGGCTCTAGTTGCCGATTATTATTGCTGAAAAGGATATAAGTACCCCATAGGAAGAATTTGGTAGTGATTTGGGGGAAAATAACTTGAAATCCAAAGAGTTAGATCGAACAACACTTTGCCTCGGTCCGGTCGGCTGTGTCTCGGCTGAGGTGGTTGTCAGAGCAACGGAGGTGTTCATCTGTCAAAAATCATGAGTAGCATATCAGATCACCAGCTTGTTCCGATAGATAGACCTAGAAGTTCTTCCCCTTCTTCTACATCTCACCCCACTATACCGGTGATCCATGAGCGTCACTAGGCTGGTTTTGATAGGATTTGCGGGCGTCCCATTGTTGCCCCGCGGTATCTGGATGTTGCTTCCTTCGAGTGCCTCCACGTGGTGGAGGACTTGAGGAAGATTATATCGATGGTAGGGCTGGAGGAGTTTATGGAGATCTGAGCTCCGGCCTACCTAGAGCCGACCATGGAGTTCGTGAGTTCCGTGACTCACGTGCCTGAGAGGAACAACATCAAGTACCGGTTGCTGAACCGGAACTACATAGTACCGATGGACCAATTTAGGGAGATCTTTGGCTTCCCTAACCCCACCGTTACTGACTTTCCTTCCCGAGCCATAGCTCGAGACTTTTGGGGCGATATAGCCCATGTGGCAGAGCATAGTGACAGATGGAGGCCTGGAGACTCCAGAGAACGTATCATCTTCCATCTAGCCTTCCGCCTTGCTCACCGTATATTTAGCGAGACTCTTCTGGCGCGTATTGAGACGCCCCAGAAGATCCGACAGGGGGAGTTGTTGAGCATGTTTAGTATGGTTACAGGAGGAGTTCTTGACTTTGGAGGGATGCTGGCTGAGGACTTGCATAGGATCAAGGGCAAGTCCAAGGTAGATATTTGCTGCGGAGGTTTGGTGACCCATATTTCTACTGTCATGCGTCTGGATCTGAGTGCATGTACAGTGGTTGCGGTTGCGAAGCCGCTTGGACTTCAGGAGATGATCACGAGGCGTATTCTCATTCTTCGTGGTCTTAGTAAACCATATGTAGCTATGCCATGGGAGACTACAACTTCACAGGCATTCTTTGGTCATCTAAGTTCTCAGTCTTTGACCGTCAATATTGGTCTTCTACATGGTTTCCCTACATGCAGGATGCTAGAGATACTGCACCAGCTGATGATGAGGAGGTATTTGATGGAGGAGCTGCTATGGAGACCGGTACTGATACCGGCGGACCTAGTGTGCCAGTTGTCGACCTTGATGACGAGGCGACATATGAGGAGGTAGCAGCACCACCACGACCAGCTAAGCGCAGATTTCGCAGATGCAGAGATCCAGAGGCTCACCGACGAATCGATGAGTTGACCAATCAGATGATTGACTCCTATGCAGCTATGACAGTAGATATGTCCCATCGCCTTGTTGATGAGCGCCGACATACTAACGGTTGGATACATCAGATCAGAGAGAGCAAGCATTACCAGCAGCGCATGATGAAGATTCAGTTTCAGCATATGATGGGGTACCCCTTTGATCCATCCCAACACCCCTACATCCCATATTTTCCACATCCACCACCACCGCCACCAGCTGACGAGGATTACAGCTGCAGGGATCTTCTCTTCTTTATTTATTATGCATTTCAGCTTGGTCCGGTGAGTACTTTATTTCCTTTGACTTTTATTTGACCCGTTGGGACAATGTGTCCCAAGTATGGGGTATTTGGATGTATGATTTGACATTATGTGTGTAAGTTTGTATGACTATTATGGATATTTATGATCTTATTCTGCTTTACTTGGCTCTATGTGTTTATATGCCATTACATGCATACATACAGGTTTTTGTTTGAAAAAAACTGGTTTGAAAAAAAATTTTATTGACCTCGACCGGGATGTTCTTGACTGGACGAGATAGACACCTCAGATGACGTCAAAACACCTTGACCGAGGTGAGTTCTTAACTAAAATTTTTTCGAAACGATTTTGTGCTTCTTCTTTGGATATGACCTCAATGATGATTCTGTTTGCATATTGGTTTTGAAATCTTTATACGCTCGAAAGGTTTTATGATATGTTTAAGTTGCAAAATGCTTTGTTTGAAGTTTTAGTATGTTAAATACTTTATGTTGGATTTGAATATTGACATCACATGATGAGTTCTATCACATTCTTCCTGGGATGACTATGGCAATTTATTATCTTCTCTTCTTCTTCTTGATCATGCTTTAGCCCCTCATATACATACTTTCCTCCCTTAACCTATCCGGGAATTTGGAAGCAAACAGAGAAAAGCAAGTGAAAGTGAAGTTGAGATGTTGGCTGAAAGTGTTAGAAACAAACGAATAGGTTTGGGCAAGTCAATCATGATGATGAGTAACTCGGCACCATTCACATAGCCGGGTATTGTGTCTTGCCAAAGTTGGATTGAGCAATATTCCTAACGGGTCATGGTATGTGCATCAAGGGTTTGAGGCATCTCGAGAAACTGATGATTGCTGATTTCCTAGGCTTCGGTTATTGTGCACTTTTGTCCATGCATCCCCAAAAGTAAAGTAAAATAAGCAAAGCTTATCGGTGGAAGATGTTGAGTTTCAAAGAAAGTGAAGTAAGATCCTTTTCCCGGATTCTACCACCACATACCCTATATACATCCCACCCTGACACGTTTCTTGACCTCTTTTGGAAGCCCTTGACACCTCGAGCTTGTTGATTGTTGTTTAAACTGGATTATACATGATTGATTTCGATAAATATAATTTATTATGCATTCTATGATTTTATGCAAAGATGAACAACTTTCTTATATTTATAAAATGTTTTGATTATGTCTTGATTTTATTTGTCATGAAACATTCTCTCAAAGTGATCTTTGAGTGGAGCACACCACCAAAAATGTTTTGAAATGCTTTTCATTGATTTTCTGACTTATAATCCATTCTATCTTGTATCTAAGATTTGAAACTTACTTGGGGACAAGCAAGGGACAAGTATGGGGTATTTTGATAGCATGTATTATAGTCTATATTTCGGGGCTAGTTTAGACGTTTTATCTTCATAAATCTGCATGTATGGATGTATATTATATTATATTGTTGTTTCATCTACCTTTGCGGGAATCGAGGTCTACACCTAGTTTCATTATAATTGTAGGTAAAATGGCACGTTTTGCATTAAAATGGAGCTAAGGGAGCTAAGGATTCATTGGAGCTACATTTTGGAGCTTAAGGAAAACCTCAAGAAGCATGGAAATGATTAAGAAGATTTATTTTGGACCAAATTCGAGAGATTTCACATTCAGTTGAGATTCACCTCGGTTAGCTATAGTGTCACCTCGACCGAGGTGATCTTGAGGAGCGCTCCGACCAAGGAAAACACCTTGTCGCCGGCGAGATCTATATTTTGGCTAAGATCTTTTATTTTTAGAAAGAAGATATCTTATATTTTTGGTTGGATTTCTAAAAGGAAGATATGATTTCTGATTGATTTATTTTAAGAGAGAGATATATATTTTATAGGAAATTATCTTTTAAGATATTTTATCTTTGAAAGATAATTCTCCTATATAAAGGGTTGGATTTTCCACAATTCAACCATTCTTGGAGCATCCAGCAATTGAGGGATTTTCTTGAGGGTTTGAAGGAAAAATTGAAGATTGAAGTTCAAGGAAGGAAGGAAGGAATCATAGTTGGAGTTGCTCTTTTAAGGAGTTTGTAAGACTTTCTTAGATTGTCTTTTTGGTTTGTTGTCTTTGTTGATTTGTGACTTGAGGAACGCAGTTTGTTTGTTATTTGATTCAGTTATTGAGACCTTTTTCTTAAGGTTTTCTTGTTCGAATATTGATTCTTTTCCCATAAATTTGATTATTGTTATCATGATGACCGTTGGCTAAGTTTCTTATGCGATTCTAGGGTGATTGGATGAAGGTTGTGGGGAAGACAACGATAGAATGATCTTAATCCCAAAAGGACCCTGAAAGCTCGAGTTTTTACCTTAACCGACGAACACCTCGATCAGCTGTGGAACATCTCAACCGAGATGGTACATAAACTGAGCGAGGTGAACCTTTCCTGAACCTTATATGAGTTAAGATTCAAAGTTTGCCGAATCCTATCCTCATTACACCTTTCAAGGTTCAACGCATGCTTAGGATGAGACGTACCCGGTGATTCCTTTGTTTGTTTACCTAAGATCATGAGTGTAGGTAATAAAGGTTTATCCTTTATTGGGGTTTGACTGTGCCTTCATCCCATCTTTGTGAGTTAGCTTGAGACTTACCAGGTAAAGGTTGATTCTATTCCCTTGGTTGGTGTGTTGGTTTGATATTATAGTTCCTTTCCTTAGTACCTTGAGACTTACCCGTAATAGGAGCCTTGGTTTGGGATAGGGAGTAGTGAGACTTACCCGGTGATCTATTCCCACCTTAGATACACCTTCCCTTTGCAAACCTCAGCTTTGTCCGCATTATCCAATGAGATATTGAGTCGGAACCAGAACTAGATGCTTTAATCCCTAGAATCAGCATTTCCCCTTACTTGACTTTTACATCATCTTTGATTGCTTTAATTGTTTTTAGTTAATTGCAATATTTGACAACCTGATTTTGTGTTTTGTTTCACCAAAGTCCCTGTGATCGACCCCTGGAATTCTTGCTTTTATTACAATTGACCCGTACACTACGGGTTCGCATATTTGTTCAAGCATACTTCTTGGATTATAAATATTAAAGCTTGCACACACCGTTTGGAGCGAACAACGAGCCTTCTCACTCAAAAGGAGTTGATTTTGAGCTTCATCCAACTCCTCTTGGATGTTTCTCTCATTATTTTCAGCCATCTTTTTCTCTTTCAACTTTCTTCTCAAAGTTTTCTCAAGTTCGGGATCAAAAGGAACTAGATCTTTGGTAGATCTAGTCTTTCGCATATACCTAAAGAATCTGAAAAAATCACTCAAAAAGAAAAATCAAATCACAAGAGCAAAAGCTCTCACGCTCGACAACCGAGAGCCGAATTTGGTCTAGACAAAATCCCCGGCGGCGCCAAAAACTTGTTCGCTCGGAAGTGTGCGTGCAAATAAGATTTAAAATTATAAAACTGAAATTAAGCAAAGCGAATCCGCAGTGTACGGATTAGTGTAGTAAAGCAAGAATTCCAGAGTATCGAACTCAGGGATTTGGGGATCAAATTCAGTTCAAAAATTATCAAGCAAGTAAAATATAGAAGCTTTGCAAATGTTGGGAAAACAACAATCATAAAGATCCAAGTATCCAATTGTGGCAATCGATTCAAGATATTCTATAGATATAAGGCTCTCTAAATAAAGGTTGTTGAGGCTGAAGTATAGAAAGGATCAAAGGATAAGAATTACTCTCAAATACCCATGCCCAAACCCAAGGGAATCAAAAATAAGCTAGAACGGTTAAGGTTCTGACACTCGAAACCGAAATAGAGAATGTTGAGTCTCACTACTACCTAGAAAAGGTAAGCCAAGGCTAGGTTAGAGCAAATCTTTAACTTTGGATCAAAGCAAAAGCAAAAGACGTACGACAGAGGAAACCACGGCTAGATCTTGAATAACCACGGCCGTGGTTTTCAAGAACATACCGTGGAAAAGGTTGTCGACGAGGTTTCTCGCACCTCTCAGGGTCCAATCTGTTTACGATCAGTCTATCATCATCTAAGCCACAACTATCAACCCTTCACCTTAGAATTGCTAAAGGGTTTTAGCCAATAACCATCATCATTGAATCAAATATCAAATTCAAAAGAGAAAAAGGTAAAATCCTCGAAAACTCAATAATAATCGGATAATCAATCTCGAATCCAAACAACCAATGTATGTGTTTAATGAATGCGGAAAAAAGGGAACAAAAATTCTCACAACAATCTTGAGAAACAATGAAGAACGGGATGTCAATCCGTCTCCAAATATAAACCCTAAGATAATCTCTAAGTACGCAATCTCCAAATCGCGTCCTTCTCGGGATCTTCCCTGTACACAATAGAATCTTCTTAAGCAACGATCTGAAATCTCTCTCTTTGGGGTGTAAACAGCCGTCAATGCAAGCGTCCCCTTTTTCTCCCTCCTTCAGCCTTCTTATAGAGAAAATTAGGGTTACGAGAAAGCCTGATAATATTGCTGACGTGGAAAATATGACATGTGGCAACGTCATGGAAATCACGGTCTAATGTAACATTCCACGGCCGTGGTTTAGGGCGTGGAATCCTCTGTTGCTCTTCAAAATCACCTTCCACAAACTCAATGCATAACTGATAGCATGAAATATGACTATATTTTAGGCACTTGTTTTGATTGTTTTTCCCCTCTTTGATGTGTACATGGATATGAGTTTGAAGCATTTATGAGCACATTCACCTATTTTATCGATATAGAGATCTACACTAGCTTTGTTTTATTTATAGGTGAATAAAGGCTTAAATTGGAGCATAATGTGGAAGGATAGGAGTATTTGATCATGATAGATGTCAAGGAGATGCTTTAGAGATGCTAAGGAAGGAGCTTGAGTGAAGAATATCACGAAACAAAGACTTTCACGAAGCTCAGAGAGTTCCACGACCTAAACCACGACCGTGGTTAGGCATTGAGTTCATGGAGAGTGATTTTGGAGCACATTGAGGATTCCACGCCCTAAACCACGGCCGTGGAATCTTGTACTAGGCCGTAATTTCCGTGACGATGTGACGTGTCATATTTTCCACGTCAGCGACGGTTATTGGGCTTTTCTCATAACCCTATTTCGCTCTATAAGAAGGCTTGAGAAGGGAGTTTCGAGGATGGTCTCTTAGGGTTTCATTTTACCTTTACTTACAATTCCGCAAGAAGGGTTGAAACGAAGGATTAGAGATTTCGGATCGTGGCTTGAGAAAGACGCAATATTGAAGATTGTGTACTTCGAGATTTTCTTAGGGTTTGCTTTTGGAGACGGATTGACATTCCGTTCTTCGTTGTTCCCTATGATTTTTGTTAGGATTCCTATTCCATATTCTGAATTCATTAAACACGTACTTCGGTTTGTCGGATTTGAGATTAACTTTGATTGTTTATTGAGTTTTCGAGGGTTTCGATCATTCTTTCTTCTTAATTTGATAATTGAATCAATGACTATGATTATTGGCTAAAACCTTTAGCAATTCTAAGGTGAAGGGTTGATAGTTGTGGTTTAGCTGATGATAGATCGATCGTAAACAGATTGGACCTTGAGAGTGTGAGAAACCTCGTAAACAGCCTAATCCACAGCCTGTTCTTGAGTTCCACGGCCGTGGTTCTTTAAGATCTAGCCGTGATTTCCTCTGTCTTACGAATTTTGCTTTTGCTTTGATTCAAAGTTAAAGATTTTCTTTAACCTAGCCTTGACTCTCCTTTTCTAGGTAGTAGTGAGACTCAACATCCTCTATTTCGGTTTCGAGTATCACAACCTTAACCGTTTTAGTTTATCTTTGATTCCTTGGATTTGGGCATGGGTATTTGAGAGTAATTCTTGTCCTTAGATCCTTTCTATACTGCGACCTCAACAGCCTTTATAGAGAGTGTCCTCGGATGAGTTATATAGGATTTTGGAACTTCACCGTACTCAACCTTACATTAGTTATACCTTTGCAATCTCAACTCTGTCCTTATATCTATAGAATATCTTGAATTGATTGCCACAATTGGATACTTGGATCTTTAGGATTGTTGTTTTCCCAATATTTTCAAAGCTTCTATACTTTACTTGCCCGATAATTTGTGAACTGAATTTGATCCCCCAAATCCTTGAGTTCGGTACTTTAGAATTCTTGCTTTACCACGCCGATCCGTACACTGCGGGTTCTCTTGCTTTGATTTCAGTTTTATAATTTAAAACTTATTTGCACGCACACTTTGAGGCGAACAATAGCCACGGTCGTGGTTTAGGTCGTGGAAACTCAAAAGCCTTTGTGAAAGCCTTTGTTTCGTAAAGTTCTCTAATCATGCTCCTTCCTTAGCTTCTCCAATGCATCTCCTTGACATCTAGCATGATCAAATACTCCTATCCCTTCGCATATGCTCCAATTAAAGCCTTTATTCACCTATAAACATAACAAAGCTTTTGTAGATCTCTATATCGACAAAATAGGTGAATGTGCTCATAAATGCTTCAAACTCACACTACTAGAAACACGGGTCATCTACTACGCTTTGGCTTCGACGCTACTTTTTGCGTCAGCTGAAATTTCAGCGCTTCCAACAAGCGCATAACATTATCGACGCTATATAACGTCGAATATATTATGACAATTATGTGTATCGAAAAATGTTACATAAACGTCGGTTGATGATAAGGCCCACCATTTATATTTTCAAAAAAGCCACAAATTTCATTTAAGCGCTTAAGTTTTTGTATTGCCGCCTGTTTTTTTCCCCGTAACAAAACGTTTGGCAAACGCTTTTGCTCATTCTTCCAAAACCAACAACTTCAACCCTAACCCTTGCAAACACTTCCACAGTTCCACGATAGCGTTCTGGCGGAAATCAAAGGTTCTACCGGCCGGTAATGTTCTTTAGCTTCTCTATTCTGTTTCCGGTTAGGTTATTCGGTCTTTTAATCCTTATTCTACCTTCTCTTTAAGTATTGTACTATGTATGAAACCCTTATCCCTAAACTTCATTGACGCAGGTAATGTTCTTAGATTTGTTCCTCTATTATCGTAGGTAAGGTTCTTCAACTTCTCTGAGATCTTCTCTTCAAGTATGAAACCCTAATTCCTAAACTTCATTAACGCAGGTAAGGTTCTTTTGTTCCTCCGGCCAGTAACGCGTAGGTAAGGTTCTTCAGCTTATCTCTGATCTTCTCTTTAACTATGAAATCCTAATTCCTAAACTTCATTTACGCAGGTAAGGTTTTTTTGTTCCTCCGGCCTGTATCGTAGGTAAGGTTCTTCAACTTCTTTCAAACCTCGCCTTCTCTTCAAGTATGAAACCCTAATTCCCTAACATTTTCCCCAATCAATAGCCTCTCTATTATGTTTCCGATTAGGGTATGCCATTACATATTAGGGTTCTCCAACTTATCCCAAATAAAAGACAACCTTCTCTGTTTTTGTTTTCAATTCCTTCTGTGGACCATCAGCTTATCGTTTATCATTTGTTTTTATCTTGCTAATTACTTAGAGTGAATGTTTCATATACTTTAGTTGAAAGATTTAGTGATTTATCTGCATTTGTGTATCTCGATGAGTAAGTTGTTTTTATATTTTAATGTGTAGTTGCATAAGTTATAAATTAGCCCACTGTGTTCTCCATCAATTCATGCTAGCTTAGTTGTCTCCCCATCTATTCTATGCAACAATTGTTTAGTTTCTTTGATTAACTTTACATCTATTTTTATATTTCCATGTGTAGTTGCATAAGTTATTAATTAGCCCACTGTGTTCTCCATGAGTATCTCTGAAATTTCAGTTACACAGCTCTAAACTTAGTTGAAAGGCCTCATGTTTTGCTCACTTACTTCCACTAATTGTTATGAAGAAATTTATTCAATGAAAATTTATATAGTCTCTAGTTTAGATTGTTCTATAAACATATTCTAATTATGGACTTTTTTTAATGTGATATTCAAATTGTGGTGTAGTTTGTTGTCCACGCTTTGGCCTGCATCTCTGGTTTAGGATACTCCACATCTGTCAAGTCTCAAATAGGTATTGCCTCTGATCTTGATGTTTGATGGCTCATATTTTTCCTTTATTTGCTTGTTTAGTTATTTGTTTCTATGTTTTGGATTGTGGTCCTTTGGACAACGGTTATCTGTCATAATATTGTGTATATTATTTACTAGTGGTGTTTAGTTTGTATGCAATGTTGTATTTTGCTTGACTATTCTAATTAGGACAACTGTTATGCAGCTTTTGGCTACATGTGGATTTCATATTTTTTCCATTAATTCCTTATTTTTATATTTGCTTATCTGATTAGGATTGTGGTTCTTTGGACAACAAATATTAATATATAATATTTCTCTGTGTATATTAGGGTTATTGTACTAGTTACATAATATAACTGCTACTAAGGCTTCTTCATTTTGCTTACTTGTTGATTGATGTATGTTTTATATTTTTATGTAGTGTTAATGCAATTAGATTTTGTTTTCTGTTTTTTATATTTGTTTTCTTATGTAGTTAGGCTTCCTAATTCGACAAAGTCATTCTAGGCATGGATACAAGTTGGAGTGGACTGTAATAACCGGAATTTTGAAACCCGTTAAACCTGATTTTTAACCGAGTTTCGAAATGTCAATCTTAAATAAATAAGTACATAAATTAAAAGTAAAATAGAACGAGTGTCGTTTTCATCATTTTATGTGATATTAATTCACATAAAATGACGAAATCTCTTAACCGGAAATAAATTACACACTTAAAATAAGAATAATAATAATTTATAAAATACGGAAATTAATTCCGTATTATATAATATCCCGCACATAATTAACGAGTTACGAGTTCCGCTTTTGATTTCATGAGATCACCGCTCAATTGGGCCAACCCTAGGCCCAAGCCATCAGCCCACTTCTTAAGCCCATCATTAACCCTAAACTAATCCTAACCCTAAATTAATTAAAATCAATCTAAACCTAAGCAAGCAATACACAGCCTGCCGCTTCTCTCTTTGCCTTACCTTCTGCGTCAACCCCGCACTGCTGTTGCCTTCAACAGGAGACGCGCCGCCCTTCTCCCTTCAGCCGACGACGACGCCGGAACGCCAACCCTCGCCGCCAACCGCTGCAATAGTACGGTAAGCCTGCCTCTTTTCCTCGCTTCTTCTGCTCGTTTGCACACTCGATGACGCTGTTTCACTTCGGCCGGCAGGGACCAGTGACGCCGCTTCTCCTCCGCCTACAGCAGCACCGCTCCGCCGCTTCGACCACCAAGGCGCCCAGCCGTTGCGAGTCCCACCAGTGAGCCGCCGTTGCACCCTCCTGGACCAGCGTCGGTGACAAGGTGAGTCGTCCGCCCTATTCTTCTTCCTCCTTCTGTTCCGGTGCGCTGGGCTAACTGCCTCTCTTGCGGCTGCTGTGTTGAACCAGCCCAAATCTTCCCGCCAGTGAGCCGCCGCCTTCTATTGCTTCCGTACCCTGTGCCGACGCCGCACCCCGTTGCACCCTCCTGGACCAGCGTCGGTGACTAGGTGAGTCCGGTTGGTTGTACTGTTGAGTTGCTAAGTACACTGTGATATGTATATATATATACATATTGGAATTGTATGAATGCAGTACAATGTATACATATATATATGATAAGAAGTAGAAGCGGGAAGTTATAAAAATAAGTATCAGTTAGTATAGTGTATATAGGAGTTGTGTATGCCGAGTATATAAATATACGTATATATATATTATATGAAAATAAAGTATACCTAAGTGAATTAAAGTTATACATGTGGATCGATATATATATATAAATCTACTCATACGAATGGGAGTTGCGGAAATGTCATGTGTATACATATATATATATATATACATATATATATATAAATACCGAATGGTTACGGTTTTAATATGAAATGGAAGTAAAGGTTAAAGTATGTAGTTAGGTATACATACGTTTGGAAGAGTAAAGTAATAATAGGGAAGTAAGGAGGGATTTTGGTTCTTGGAAAAGTTTTAGAGTGTAACTTATAACTGGTGTAACTATCAAAGGGAATTGATAGTTTTCTAAATTAAACTTCGAGAAATTACAATACCAAGGGTAAAATGGTCTTTTACCATAAGAGAGCTTTTTCCATAATTCCTTCGCATTAGGTTAGATGTCGAGATGTGATTTTGATACCCATACCCATGCCTATTTGACAGGCGTTTGAGTTACCACAAGTACGGACTGGTTGAGACGTGTTAGAGTGTATTTTGACTCAGGTAAGTCCTTGCGACTTACTTAGCCAGTTTGTGGATATTAGTTGAGTGATAGTGGTTGTGTGTGCTATGTGCGTGTTTTAATAATAATAACTTGCTAGGACGACTGTTATTATTACGTTTAAGGCCCAAGTGTATGTATAATGGGCCGTGACATCACTGCCCAGCTCTGACAGGAGACTGGGAGGTTCTCTATACCCAGACCAGGCAGGTACAAGGTGAGATGCATCGGATCCATTCCTGATGGTTATACGGGGGCGGAGGCGAGGTTTGGGAATCCCTCGTGTCAGAAAATAAGTATCATTAGCGTGAAAGAGTAACTTAACTCAAGATAATAAAACGGACTTGTTTGAAAGCATGATGGGTGTTTATATTTTTATGTGTGTGTTTGTGCTGCTATTATTCTACTAATATTTGGATAACTAGCTAACGGTTCCTCTTGTTGTTGTTTTAGATTTGCCGCAGGTTAGACCAGCAGCTGAGTGATCCGGAAGTAGTGGTCAGCCGGGTCTCCGTACTCCTTAGAGTGGGGGTTGGGAGTTGTGTTTGTCTTTTCTTTCTTTTGGTTAAGACAGTTGTTCGTTTCTTTTGTTTAAGTACTTTAGGCTGCTAGACAGTGTTGCATTCATTACCTTAAAAATACTATTTTATAAATTTCGGTTTTCTTTATTTGTGTCTTGTTGCAAGATCCTAGTGATGTTGTTGTCAAACTGAGGTCGGGACCCATTGTGAGGTCCTAACCAGTAATGTCCCGAGTTTTGAGAATTCGGGGTGTTACAACATGGGACCCATTGTGAGGTCCTAATCAGTAATGTTCCGAGTTCTGAGAATTCAGGGTGTTACATGGACTACCAAATAGTCATCCTGATTATATTAAAGGGGTTATGAATTTCTTAGATTTGGCTAAACAAAACCTTGTTGAAGGTAGAACTCGATGTCCATGCAAAAAATGTAAAGTGTATAAGTGGGTGCTAGTAGATGAAGTCGAACAACATCTCCTCTTTAAAGGATTTTACAAGCCATATAAGAAGTGGATTCATCATGGACAAGAGGATATACCTTCTGAAAGTTTAGCTAATGAATTAAATACTTCAGCCGAAACATTTCTTCATAGTGAACCAAAGGATCTAGGCCAAGATGATATGAGTGGACTGTTTAGTGCTGCATTTGAATCCAATGTTATGCATCCCACCAATAATCTGAACCAAGTGCCTACACAAGTTGATAATGAGGAGTTATTTGAAGATCCCCATCAACCAGCAAGCCAAGATAATGACGGGGACACTTTTGAGTATGAAAAGCTACTTAATGTTGCGAACGATGAGCTTTATCCACGGTGTAGCTCATTTTCAAAACTCTCATTTCTTCTAAATTTGTTTCATCTTAAATGCTCTTTTCACTGGAGTGCGGAGTCCTTCAATATGTTTCTCAAACTTCTTCTTGACGCATTTCCACAAGTGATGGAGTTCCCAACAACATACTATCATTGCAAAAAAATGATAAATGGATTTGGCCTTGGATATGAGAAGATTGATGCTTGTCCGAACGATTGTATGTTGTAATGGGGTGATTCAGCTCAGTTAGAACGTTGTTCAGTGTGTAATACTCCAAGGTGGAAGACAGTCAAACACAATGACAATGATAGGATGGACGAAGATGATGTTGTTAAGAAGGGTGAGCCAGCTAAGGTGATGCGTTATTTTCCTCTCATTCCACGACTGAACGAATGTACATGGAACCTACCACTGCTAAAGACATGACTTGGCATGACAAAGAACGTGTGAAGGATTGTGATAGCATGAATTATTGTCTATATTTTGGGGTTTGTTTAGATGTTTTATCTTCAATAATCTACATGTTAGTATGTATATTATGTGATTATATTACCATTTCATCTACCTTTGCGGGAATCGAGGTCTACACCTAGTTTTGTTGTAATCGTAGGTAAAAGGGCATGATTTGTATCAAAAAGGAGCAAAAGGAGCTATGGAGTCATTGGAGCTACATTCAGGAACCTAAGGAAACATCCAGGAAGCATAGCCATGGATTAGAGATTTACTTTGGACCAGATTTGAGAGATTTCACATTCAGTTATGATTCACCTCAGTTGACTACAGATTCACCTCGACCGAGGTGATCCAGAGAAGTCGACTCGACCGAGGCGAACACCTAGGACGCGGCGAGAATATTTTGTTCTTGGCTGAGATCTTTTATCTTTGGAAAGAGGATCTTATATTTTTGGGCTTGGCTCCTGGAAGGAAGAAGATATGATAGATCATATATTTTACCTATTTTTATGGGAAGAGATCTTTCTAAGATATCTTATCTTTGGAGAGTAATTTTTCTATAAAAAGGGTTGGATTTTCCACAAATCCATATCATGCTATACATCTTGCATAGATCCGAATACACCGCTGCAACCATACTCAAGTTGGGAGATTTGAAGAACCTTTTTGAAGGTTGAAGGAAGAAAATCTATAGCTTTTATAGCTTTTGAAGGGTATTTGTAAGATCATCTTAGATTCCCTTCTTTGTTGTTGTCTTGTTGGATTTATATCCAAGGAACGCTTGTTGGTTTGATAATTGGTTAAGTTATTTAAGCCTTTCTCTTAAGGTTTTCTTGTTCAATTATTCTCTTTCTTCCCATATATTTGATTAATACTTTCATGATGATGAGTGGCTAATCTCTTTGTGTGATTCTAGGGTGATTGGCTGAAGGTTGTGGGAAAAACAATGATAGAATAATCTTAATCACAGTAGGACCCTGAAAGTTCGAGTCTTTAACCTTAACCCTAAGCATCTCGCTCAGTCGATGAACATCTCGGCCGGGGTGGAATTCTTCTGGCCGAGGTGACTTATCTGATCCGAAACTGAGAGTTAAGTGTTAGAGTTTGCCAAATCCTATTCTTATTACACATTTCCTGGTTCAATGCAAGCCTAGGATGAGACTTACCCGGTAATTCCTTTGTTTGTTTACCTAAGATCATAAGTGTAGGTAATAAAGGTTTATCCTTTATTGGGGTTTGAGTGTGCTTTCATCCCATCTTTGTAAGTTAGCCTGAGACTTACCTGGTAAAGGTTGATTCTATTCTCTTAGATGGTGTGTTTGTTTGAGGTTATAGTTCTTTATCTTAATTCCTAGAGACTTACCCGGTAATAGGAGTTACGGTTTGGGATTAGTGAGTAGTGAGACTTACCCGGTGATCTATTCCACTTTAGTAACACCTTCCCTATGCAAAAACCTCAGCTTTGTCCGCTTATCTTGAGATCTTGAGTTGGAACCACAACTAGATGCTTTAATCCCTAGAATTGCATATTTCCTTGATTGACTTTTATCATCTTTGATTGTTTTAATTGGTTTGTGGTTAGTAATTGCTAAAGCTTACCTATTCCGACTTTGTTTCACTAAGTCCCTGTGATCGACCCCTGGAATTCCTTGCTTTTTACTACGATTGACCCGTACACTGCGGGTTCGCATCCTTGTTTTAAGCTTACATCTAGGGTTATAAATTTAAAGCTTGCACACATTGTTTGGAGCGAACAGATGGAAAGCTACGCCATCCAGCTGATGGTGTAGCATGGGCAAGTTTTGATGCCTAGTATCCTGATTTTTCATCAGAGATTCGTAATGTAAGGTTGGGTCTTGCTAGTGACAGTTTTAATCCTTATCGACTAATGAATACTACTTATAGTACATGGCCTTTTGTTTTAATCCCTTACAACTTGCCACCATGGATGGTGATGAAGGCATCATCATTCATCTTGTCAATGATTATACGTGGAAAATCAGGACCAGGTAATAATATTGACGTATATCTACAGCCATTAATTAGTGAGTTGCTAAAGTTGTGGGAAGGTATTGATGTATTTGATGCTTATAGGGGGGGAATGGTTCAAGCTTCGTGCTTCTTTAATGTGGACTATTAATAACTTCCCTGCTTTAGCGATGTTATCTGGTTGGAGTACGAAGGGTTACAAGGCATGCCCTTAATGTGTAGGCTCAACTCATCTATACATGTTTGGAGGGAAAATCTGTTATGTCGGTCACAGAAAGTGGTTACCAGCTGAACATGAATACCGATCTCAAAGTGATCTATTTGATGGGACTGGTGAGTATGGTCAGCCACCGAGTCCTATAACAGGGTCAAGTATTTTGAGGCAATAAGAACAAATAGTTCATGTGTATGGAAAGTGTAAGAAGAGCTCAAGAAAAAAAAGATCAAGAGAGACAGAGGTGGAGACAAGAGGAGATGTATATGTTGATGAAGACAATAATCTGTGGAAGAAAAAGAGCATCTTTTTTGACTTGGTATATTGGGAGCATAGTATGTTAAGGCACAATTTAGATGTTATGCACATAGAGAAAAATGTGTGTGATAACCTGTTGGGCACTATTCTTGATATGGATAAAAAGTGTAGGGATGATGTCAATGCTAGAAAAGCAATTGAAGAAAGAGGAGTAAAGCCACAACTATGGCTTCAGCCTCGCCCTAACCGAGATCCAATAATGCCTCCTGCTGCATACACTAAATCTTCAGTGGAAAAAGAGAGATTCCTTAGGGTTTTACAAAAGCTTAGAGTTCCAGATGGATATGGATCCAACCTATCTCGATGTGTCAACATGAAACAATGAAAGTTGATCAACCTCAAAAGTCATGATAATCATGTCTTAATGCAAGATATTCTTCCTGTAGCCTTACGTGCATCCAAGGCTACCGAAGTTGTTGAGTTGCTTTCAGATTTGTCTTCTTTTTTCAAGTATTTGTGCTCTACAACTCTTGATCTAGATGAGTTGGATGTTGTCCAGGAAAATCTCATCCTCACTTTATGTGATTTTGAAAAGGAATTTCTCCCATCTTTTTTTACAATCATGGTTCACTTACTAATCCACTTAGTAGATGAGGCTAAGCTTGGTGGACCGGTTCACTATAGATGGATGTATCCCATTGAAAGGTCAGTACTTACACCCTATTCTAGTTTATTCAGCTGAGGAACTACCACAATATTGATGTCTAACTGTATAATTCCGAAAAAGGTATTTGGCTCATTTAAAGTCTTACGTGACCAATAAAGCCCAACCAGAAGGGTCTATTGCTGAAGGATACAGTCTAGAAGAGACAAGTACCTTTTGTTCAAGGTTTTTGAAAGGGGTGGAAACTGTTTTCAACAAATCCAGAAGAAATGATGACATCAACCCAAAGCATGCACAAGTATTTGTTTAACTCCAGTGGTCGAATTGTTGGGATGACAAAGTCTGTGACACTAGACGAAAGAAGTTTAAAACAGGCTCATCGCTATGTTTTACTACATTCAGATGAGATGAATGCTTTACGGGCGTAAGTAATACAAATTATTTTAATCAAATAACCACTTATTCGTACTACAAACATTTCATACATTAAAATGAAATGTTTCTACAACTTGATTTGTAGTGCATTCATACGTGAAAAACAAGAGGAAGATCCCAGATTTGAACTTGATGATTCCATTCAGAATGGGTGGATCATAAATGAGTTACCTGGTTGGCTATAAAATTAGGTTATTAGGGATCATAACTCATAATAACATTTACACTTGGTTTCTTGCGTACTAGTATTTGACTTGTTACTTATGAACATTTCATAGGTACACAATATAGATTCAAACACTGAAGATGGAAGCCTAAGAAAGGCTTTAGCTGGGGGTTTGAATAAATCAGCTAAAAGGCTAAAGGGATTTATGATAAACGGGTATAAATTTCACACTATCAACCGAGAAGAATTTCGAAGGACACAAAATTCTGGAGTTGTGGTGGAGGCAGATGGACAATCATATTATGGGAAGATCAAGGATATATATGAGCTAGATTATTATGGAGTATATAAAGTTGTCGTCTTTCGTTGTTTTTGGACCGATATACATAGAGGATTGAAGACATATGGCAACACAGGAGCTTGTGTGAACTTCTCTAAATTGATGCATACCGGAAGATTTTTGCAAGACGACCCCCAAGCGAAGCAAGTTTTATATGTTGAAGATGAGTTGCAAAAAGGATGGTTTCATGTTATAAGAACAAAGCCTAGAGATTTGTTTGATTTAGGGGATCTATGATGATGTCATATTTTTTAAGCCTATGCTTTTACATTTTGAACCTTTTGAATATTGATATATTTCTGGTTGTTCAAGTATATGTGTTGTTCATTTATGTTGTGCATTTTAGTCATATATTCTAGTTATTACAGTATATATGTTGTAGTTTCTGTTATAGTTTATATTTTTCTATTGTAATTTATATTTTTCTATTCTAGTTTATATTTTCACATATATATGTTGTAGTTTTGTTATTACAGTATATATGTTGTAGTTTGTGTTTTATCATTCAGCTGATGGTTTTTATTGTTTGTTATTGTTTCAGTTTTCCCCAAAAATGAGTTTTAGAAGCAAAAGGAGTAGAAGTGATGACAAACTTCTACATTCGGACACTGATTCACCTAGTTCAAAATCTCAAGCAAGACCCCTATGTCCTACACCAGCTCTACAACCAGAAAGACCACCTCCGAAGACAAGGACTTACAAAATTACTATTCCCATTCCAAGAAAACCAAGAACCTTAGGCCCCGGAAGTAAACCACCTCTGAGTCAAATGCCTCCAACCCCACACAATGCAAAAATGGAGGACAAAGAGCAGTCTGCTGCGTTACCACCAGTTCGATCATCCCACAACCTTAGGTCCCGTGCTGTAGGCAATACCGAGCCGGATGTGAGTACGCAACCAACTTCATTACCCTTTTCACCTAAGAAACAGAGGCCCCCAACCCCACTGAATGTAGATCAAGTGGAGAAAGAGCAGCCTGTTACATTACCACTAGTTAGATCAACTCATAACCATAGGTCCCGTGTTTCAGGCATTGTAGAGAATGTGGAGAGAACGCAACCTTCTGCATTACCACCAACTACATCACCTCATTGGTTGAGGACCCGTGCTTCAGCCAATGGAGAGACAATGGTGGAGAGAACACAACCTTTTGCATTACCACCGGCTGCATCACCTCATAGGTTGAGGACCCGCGCTTCAGCCAATGTAGAGAAAGAGGTGGAGACAACACAACCTTCTGCATTACCACTAGTTGTATCACCTCATAGGTTGAGGACCCGTTCTTCAGCCAATGCGGAGACAGAGTTGGAGACAATGCAGCCTTCTGCATTACCACCAGCTACATCACCTCATAGGTTGAGAACCCGTTCTTCAGCCAATGCGGAGACAGAGGTGGAGACAACACAACCTTCTGCATTACCACCAGCTGCATCACCTCATAGGTTGAGAACCCGTGCTTCAGCCAATGTAGAGACAGAGGTGGACACGAATCATATGACAGAAGAACATGTGACAGATCTGGATTGTGATACCTCTGACATGGGGCCAGTACCACAAGAAGATGACAACGAAAACTTAAAAAACAAAACGACTTCTAGACCTCGAGCCATGAAATCAAGAGTGCCTGACTGGACTTCCGAAATAAAGTATAATGACAAGGAAGAGGTTTTGGCCATTGGTACGTAACATTGACAATAAATTATCTTAATTTGAAGTTCATAATTTAGCATCTTCTAATAGTTATATGTGTGCAGATGCTGACAGTAATTATAAAATACTAAGTGGATTAATACAACCTCGAGATATTGATAATCTTGAAGATGGAGTGAGGTGCGTTGTTAATTTCAATGAATTCAATCAACCAAATCGTAAAGGAGGTTGTATTCTAGTGAAGTATCTTGGTTCATTGGCAAAAATCGAAAATTTTTGTCCAATTGGAGAGACAAGCTGGCATCAAGTGAACAAATACTATAAAGCTGAGATTGTAAAAAGGGTTAGAGTTAGTATTTTTGATCTACAGATTCAAATAATATTTTGTTTCAGTTTAAGCATTAATTTGAATTTATATGAAGTTCAAAAATGTACTAAATTAATTTAATTTGCAGCAAAAATTTGTCATCCCAAATGGAGAGATATATGATAAGGCAATTCTCATGCGGGTTTGAAGAGCATTGAGACAGTACAAATATGCCTTGAAGCAGATGAAATTTAATCCAGAAGAGAGGACACAAGATCAGATTTTTATGATGTACCCCATGGACATACACGTACAAATTGGGTGCGTTTGGTTGTGCAGTTTTATTCAGAAGAAAGCAAGGTTATACAAAACATTTACCTCTTTTTATGATTAGTTCTTCTAAAATAATTGGATATTAGTTGAATAAATTTTCATATGCATTATTTTACACATTGTAGAAACTGTCTGAAATTGGGAAGGAAGCACGTTCAAATCAAGCTCACGTGCATACAACTGGTTCAAAAAGCTATGCCAACAAACGAGCTAATTTTGTATGACTTTTACCTTTTCTTTATACTCATTTATGAAGTTTTGTATGACTTTTGTTGTTTTGTTCTGCAGTTTTACTATGTTTGCCACTGTTGTAGTTTTTGTCTAACAAATAAAACATCATTTTTGAAATGTTTATAGATTCAATCAAAGGGGAAACAACCCAGCAGTTTAGAACTCTTTGAAATAACACATACCAAAGCTGCAGTAGGCTTTGTTGAAAATACTATGTCTTCGGTGTTATTGGTATAATTTTGATAAGTATCTCCACTTAGATATATATCTATTATGTTTGTTTTCATACCGAAGCTGCCGGATGGTTTGTTGAATGTAATATTATGGTTTTTTGGTTTATTTGTGAAACAGAAAGAAGCAAATGCCAGAGTTGATACTCTTGTCCGTACATCTTCGCCTTCAAAGTCTCGTACAGAAATTGAGAATGAGGTTTTCGGTGATCTAATTTATGATGTTGATGTCCCGAAACGCCCTATTGGCTTTGGATTTGGAGTGAAAACAAGTCACGTTTTTGGAGTGCAAAGTGTACTAAGAAAAGATGGATGTGAGTCAAGTACTGCTCTGCAACTAACAAGGTTGTGGAATTGCAAACCATGAAAGTGAAGATGTCTAGCATGGAAAAGGAAAATCAGGAACTGCACGCAAAGATTGATCAAAACAGTCAAATATTGCTACAAGCTGTTGATGCATTCCGTAGCGGAAAGATTAATGATGAATTCTTTGATGCTCTTCAAGTGGCTTTACGAGGCTCTAACTGTAAGGTAACTTCTTAACTTATTTGTGGCTACAAGCTATTATGAAATTGCTGAATATTGAGTGCAAATGTTGTTGCATTGCATACTACTGTTGATATTTTGTTTATCTAAATGTTGAGCTTGTTGTATGTTGAGGTACCAGCTGAATGTTGATGTTAAATGTTGATTTTTGTGGTTCATGAATGTTGAGGTTAATTGCTGAATATTGATATTATTGAATGCTGATAGTTTTTATAATTGGATTGCATATCACTGTTGTTTATTGTTAGTAGCTGAATGTTAGTGAAAACTGTTTTGAATGTTGATTGTATGTCTAAATGTTGAGCTTCTTGTATGTTGAGGTACCATTGTTGTTTTTTAAATGCTGAGGTACCACTGTCATTTTTTGAATGTTGATTGTTTGTTATTAAAAACTGTTTTGTCAAGGTTGGTTCAACAACTAGCGGTACATCAAGGGGTACTAGTACTCGCAATGGAGCGAGTAACAAGGATACATCAAGGGATACTAGTACTCGGGATGGAGTGGATGACATGGAAACATCAATGGGTTGAAGGTATTGAAGGTAGAAGATTTCTGCTTGCTCGTAACTCCAGATATACGAAGCCGATGCATATTTTGGTGGCTTTATTTTGTGAAATGCATTGGTGACTTGATAGTATCCGGTTACTTAACGATTGCAGTTTTAAGATTTTTCAAGACTAGTGAAGATTGGATATTTTGTTTCCATGAACAACGTATTTATGATGTACACTACCTACTTAACAATGGAAGCATGTTATGTTTATAGCTTTGGATAATTGCATGTTATTTATTGGGGTAGCATATAATTTGGCACACAATAATTTAGAACTATTATCTGGTAAATATTCAGCTTATTACGCCCCAAATATAAATAAATGTCGACGCTATACAGAGTGGACTATATAAATGATAAATGCATGCGAAATAATGTCGACGTTTTTTAATGTCCATGAATTTTTAAAATAAATGGGCGCGAAATAATCTCGACGCTATTTAATGTCACAGAGTTTTTGAAATAAATGGGCGCGAAAAATTATCGACGCTTTTCAATGTACAATATTCCAACTCTGGAATGGCGGGAAGTTCGTTGAAACTTGGCGGGTATACTTTTCGACGCTTGTTATTGTCGATAAATACACAAATTTATTAGCGGGAAGTTTGGGGAGAAGTTGGCGCGCGAAAATAGTGACGCTTTCAAACGTCCTTGTTATTTTAATGTTTTTTATAAATTCAAACCATAAAAGCATCTAAAGATGACTATTGACAGTACATAGCGCCGAGAAAGTGAGGCGCTAAAAAGCGTCGACCATTCTCCGCGTCGCGATAACTACGCTTAGTGAAAGCGTCGAGAAGTTTTTTCTCGACGCTATTTAACGTCGAGAAAGCCTTAAAAAAGCGTAGTTAATGACCCATGTTTCTAGTAGTGTCATATCCATGTACACATCTAAAAGGGAAAAACAATCAAAACAAGTGCCTAAAAAATAGTCATATTTCATGCTATCAGCGACCAATCTCTGTGAGTCAAGAGGACGGGTTCCCTCAGCTAAGCTGCAATCTGAAAAGTCAAGCTCCAACGCCTTCACCACATGAGTGACAAGGCCTCCAACACAAATATCTCCCTTTGACTTGTTGGCTATCTTCCCAAGATAGTCAGCAAGCATAGTAGTGGTGTTTGGAATAGTGCCGGTGGTCATACAATGAAGGGGATAGAGCTCATCCGCCTTTAGCTTCTGTGGTGTCTCCGTTTGTGCAAACAAAGACTCACTAAAGATACGGTGAGCTATCTTGAAAGAGAGATTGTAGATGCTTTTCTCCTTTGAGTTTCCGGGTCTCCACTTATCTCCTCCCGCTTCCCCAACGGAGATACTCTCCTAGAATGCACTAGGGCTCACACCTCATGGAAATGTGTTTGTAGAAGATGAGGGGAAACCAAAAAAATCTCCAAAGGCAGGAATAGATATAGCATGATCCTCATTCATGAGCCGGAAAGAAACTCTCTTATCTCTAGGGTCGTGCTCAAAGGTACTAAGGAACTCAAGAGTAATCTCGGTGTAAGCATCCTCCCGAATGAGCGCAAACTGACTCAACCCTATCCTATCCAACATCATGTCAATGTCCTCTCTAACAAACAGCGCATCCAAGTCATCTAATACAATGTAGTGAGGAGGGGTAAAAGGTTGATCTAAGAGACTTTCATATCTCTTTTTATGTTTGGAAAGGGGAGGAGGAAGGTTTAGTTTAGCTATGGAAGGTGGTGGTGGGGGGGGGGGGAGGTGCCTTAGAAGAAGAACCTTTCTTCTTATTTGCATTTCTAGTGATTTTCTTCAAGGTCTCCATTCTGCACACAAAAATCGACCTGTTCTTGGTGAAAATCAACCGATTTTTCTGGGTTGGGTCGATTTTTCTCACTATTGCAACACAAATCACAAATCTGTAAAGTTTTGATTAATGCAACACCACACACAGCTTCCTAGGGTTGTTTCTAAGCAAAACCTCTATCAAACTCAACAATCTAACAACTTCTAGGCAAGATTCAAAATCGAACGAAATGCTTAGGTTTTTGAACGAAAAATCTGAATTCCGGATGAATGAAAAGTCTGCCAAGCTTGTTGATGCTAGATCCTTCTTCCTTGTTAAAAATCCTTCAGTTTAGACTCAGGAATCACTCAAAATGGTTAAAAATTGAGAACATGGGGGGGTAGGCGATTTTCAGCTCTTTGGAGTGAAGGGGGACGAAAATTTGGTTAAGTGTTGAATGAAGACTGAAGTGGAGAAGGATTTACATAGGCCGGCAAAATATGAAGAAAATCGGCCGATTTTAGGGCGATTTTTTCATCGTGCCGATTTTTCATCTCTTTCACACCTCAATAAGGGAAATCGACCGATTTTTCCTGGATGGGTCAATTTTTCTTTCTGTTGCCCAAAATCAACTTGCTCTGTAGCCTGAATCGATCGATTAACTTATGGTAAGTCGATTTATTCCCTTCTTTTCCTTGAAAAGTGTGTTTGATCCAATCCATGTCAACTTTCTCCATCAATTCCTTAAGATTGCACCTAGTTCCTCCAATTTATGACACAAACAAACCGAGAGTGCATCGAGGAAAAACAAAGCAAAAACAAAATCAAACAAGCAACTATCCTAAGTTCTTCTAAGGGGAAAAGGA
Organism: Fagopyrum esculentum; assembly: GCA_033239045.1. Taxonomy (NCBI): domain Eukaryota; kingdom Viridiplantae; phylum Streptophyta; class Magnoliopsida; order Caryophyllales; family Polygonaceae; genus Fagopyrum; species Fagopyrum esculentum. The sequence goes on along the minus strand of BSUD01000006.1, from coordinate 103,622,940 downwards.
AAGAAAAGAACTAGAATTACCATGGGTTGCCTCCCAAGAAGCGCTTGATTTAACGTCGCTAGCTGGAGGTACTCTTTTGGTGATCAATGGAGGAGAATAGGAGCTATCTCCTCAACCGGGACTTCCGGTGTGTACTTCTTCAATCGTTGGCCGTTCACTTTGAAATTTCTGCTTTGTTCACCCCATACTTCAATTGCACCATGGGGGAAAACACGTTTAATAACAAAAGTTCCTGTCCAACGGTATTTAAGCTTACTTGGAAAGAGTCGAAGTCTTGAGTTGAATAGAAAAACTAGATCTCCTTCTTTCAAGTCCTTTGGGATGATATGCTTATCATGCCACCGCTTCGTTCTTTCCTTGTAGATCCTTGCATTCTCGTACGCATTCAGGGGGATCTCCTCTAGTTCATTGATGTCCAATAGCCGCTTTTCTCCGGCTTCTTTCATGCTGAAGTTGAGTCACTTGACGGCCCAATATGCTTTATGCTCTAGCTCTACAGGAAGGTGACAAGACTTCCCATACACAAGGTTGTATGGTGTTGTACCTATGGGTGTCTTAAAAGCGGTCATGTATGCCCATAATGCATCATCAAGTTTCATTGCCCAATCCTTTCTTGTTCAAGAGATAGTCTTCTCTAGAATTCCTTTGATCTCCCTGTTGGATATCTCAACTTGTCCGCTTGTTTGCGGATGGTATGGTGTAGCAATCTTTTGGGTTACCCCATACTTAGCTAATCGAGTCTCAAGTCGACGGGTTGTGAAGTGCGTTCCTCCATCACTAATGATGGTTCGGGGAGGTCCTTAACCTTGGGAAGATCGTTCTATTGAAGAACTTCACCACTACCATTGCATCATTAGTTGGAGAAGCGATTTCTTCTACCCATCTTGAGACATAGTCTACGGCTAGAAGTATGTATTGATCCCACAAGATGATGGGAATGGTCCCATGAAGTCCACTTCCCATACGTCGAATATCTCTACTTCTTGTATGTTGTTGAGGGGCATCTCATTCCTCCTTGAAATATTACATGTCCTTTGACAAGCATCACAAGCAACAACATAGTTCTGCATATCTTTAAACAAGGTAGGCCAAAAGAAGCCAGTTGGAGAACCTTAGCACATGTCTTGTGGAAACTAGCATGCCCTTCACAAGGTAAAGAATGGCAATGGCGGATAATGCTTTCCACTTCATCTTTTGGAACGCATCTTCTGAACATACCATCGGGACCTCTCTTGAAGAGTAGAGGTTCATTCCAATAGAAGTGTCGGACGTCTCTAAATAATTTCTTCCTTTGAGCATATGAAAGTCCGGATGGGAGTTCCTGACAAACAAGGTAATTGACAATATCAGCAAACCATGGGTCATTACCTTTCGAGATTTGTTGAAGACATTCTTCAATCTCGTGTAGTTGCTCGTCGGGGAATGAGTCGTCAATAGAGAGCTCATCCGTCTCTTCAGTGAGGTGTGGCAGACGGCTAAGGTGATCGGCGACTGAATTCTCCGAGCCTTTCTTGTCACGGATCTCTAGATCGAATTCTTGTAGGAGCAAGATCCATCTTAGAAGCCTAGGCTTTGCATCCTTCTTTGTAAATAGGTAGCGGATTGCTGAATGATCCGTGTAGACTATCACTTTCGCACCTACAAGATAGGAAAGAAAATTTTCAAATGCATAAACAACAGCAAGAAGCTTCTTCTCCATGGTAGCGTAATTCAGTTAAGCTTCGTCTAGCGTCTTGCTAGCATAGTAGATGGCATGAGTACGACCATCTTTCTTCTGTCCAAGTACAGCTCCTATAGCTACATCACTAGCGTCATACATGATCTCGAAAGGAAGTGTCCAATCGGGTGGTTTGATGATAGGGGCTGAAATCAAAGCTTCCTTGATCCTACAAAAGGCATCTAAACATTTTTTCGAAAACTCAAAAGTTATGTTCGTCATAACAAGATTAGTCAAAGGTTTTGAAATCTTAGAAATATCCTTTATGAACCTCCTATAGAAACATGCATGTCCCAAAAAGCTTCTAACTCATTTCACCGAAGATGGAGGAGGTAGCTTTTATATGGTTTCAATCTTAGCTCTATCGACTGCAATTCCTCTATTCGAAATCGAATGGCCTAACACAATTCCTTCGGTGACCATGAAATGACATTTCTCCCAATTTAAGACTAGGTTATTGTCTTCGCATCTCTTAAGAAAAAGGGAAAGGTTAGAGAGACAATTATCAAAGGAAGAACCATATACCGAAAAGTCGTCCATGAATACTTCCATGATATTCTCTACATATTCTGAAAAGATTGCCATCATACACCTTTGGAAGGTGGTTGGAGCGTTGTATAAACCAAATGACATCCTTCTATAGGCAAACGTACCCCAAGGGCACGTGAAGGTTGTCTTCTCTTGATCGTCTGGATGAATGAGAATCTGAAAGAAACCACTATATCCATCTAGATAACAAAAGTAAGAGTGTTGGGCTAACCTTTCCAACATTTGGTCAATGAAAGGGAAGGAAATGTGGTCCTTCCTTGTGGCAAGATTCAGTTTACGGTAGTCGATGCACATTCTCCATCCCGTAACTGTCCTTGTAGGAATGGTTCGTTGTTCTTGTTAGCAACAACGGTTATGCCTCCTTTCTTTGGAACCACTTGTATGGAGCTTAACCATTTGCTATCAGAAATAGGGAAGATAGTACCCGCATCAAGTAGCTTAAGGATTTCTTTCTTCACGACCTCTTTCATGATTGGATTTAACCGTCGTTGAGGTTGACGTGAAGGTTTGTAATCCTCTTCCATTAAGATCTTATGCATACAAAGAGAAGGTTTAATGCCTACTAAATCATCAATGGTATAGCCTAAGGCTTTCCTATGTTGTTTTTTAACATTCATAAGCTTCTCAAGTTCATCATCACTCAAGTTTGCACTAACTATAACAGAATATGTTGAGTTAGGTCCAAGGAATGCATACCTTAGATGTGTACGGAGTGGTTTCAACTCCAATAAGGGTGGTGCTTTGGTTATTGATTCATGATCATAGAGTGTCATTGGAGAAGCCTCTGAAGGTGGAGGAAGTGTGCTACTACAGTTAAGAACAATTGCAATTGAGTTTGTGGAAGTTGGAGAAAGTTCCGAAAAATCGACCTCCCCTGATGTAAATCGGTCGATCTCTAGTCCGATTTTTCTTTCTATTGTCAAAAATCGACTTGCATTATCAAAAATCGGGCGATTTCCTTTGTGTAGGTCAATTTTTTCAGCTTCTTCCGGAGCTCTTCTCAGCTCCTCAAACCTTGCTTGTTGCTCTTCCTCTGCATCTTCCAATGCTTGAATTTCATCATTACAATCATGTTCCACTGCTTCTTCAATGATACTCATGCTAAGAACCCTTTGAAGTGCATCTTTGATCAAGATTGAACTCACCACTTCTCTAGACTCTTCTTCATCAAAGATGTTAAAAGCATCTTCTCTCAAAGCTAGCTCTTTGATCAAGGAGGAGAGTACAAATTCCACTTTCTCTTCCCCTATATTGAATGATAGCTGCCTATTCTTGCAATCAACCATACAACCGGAGGTTGAAAGGAATGGTCTCTCAAGTATGATGGGAACTGGATAATCTGCAAGAATGTTAAGAATGACAAAATCTATAGGAATGTAAAACTTACCAAGTTTCACGGGAATCTCTTCTATGATTCCAACAGGTCTAGTTATGGAACGATCAACCATGTAGAGTGTCATCTTCACCGGTCTAGGCTCTCCTAGACCAACTGCCTTGCACAAAGCAAGTGGTATGATGCTTACGCTTGCTCCAAGGTCACAAAGTTCATCGTATGTGACTTCCCCTAAGGGGATGGGTATGCAAAATGATCCTGGATCACGCAGCTTGGGTGGCATGTTCTCCGTCAAAGTCTTGATAAGTTTGGATGACTCCGTACTCATCTTAACTTCACCAATATCTTCTAGTCTCATCTTGTTAGAGAGGATATCCTTTAGGAACTTCCCATAAGCTGGAATACCTAAAATTGCATCCGTAAAAGGTATATAATGTGCAGTTTGCTCATTAGATCAATAAACTTACCGAAGTATTTATCAAGACGCGCTCTTGCTCTAGATTGGGGAAAAGGTAGAGGTGGTTTTTAAACGGGAGGAGGAACATAGACATCTTCCTTCTCTTTTTCCTTTTCCTTTTATTTTTTAGCGGAGGCTTCAACTAGTTTGGGTTGTGGATCGGTGGTTGTTACACCACTTCTAGTAGTAATCGCCATTCTCGCCCCTTTGGGTTGTCCTCCGTCTTCCCGGGAAGCTTCCCTTGATCTCTAGGAACTTCTCCGGCTTTGCAGAATACTTGATTCTCTAAAGCTTTTTGTACTTTATCAATCGAAGTAATGTGACTCTCCATTCCTTGGAGCTTCCCCAAGATGTTCTCATTCAGGACATCGAACATGTCCTTCTCCGGCTTGCTCGAGCCATTCGATGTTTGACCCTGGCTTTTCAAATGAGTAGAAGTGGATGGAGATGTTACTGCATTTTCAACATGTGAATAGGGATTACCGGGGTTTTGTTGGTTGGATCTCCAATTGTTGTTGTTGGAGTTCATGTTGTTGTTGTTGTTCCAGTTATTGTTCCGGTAGTTGTTCCTATTTCCTTGGTTATTGTCCCTTCCTAGGTACTTGATCGCGCTAGAGATATGTAGCACAAAAGTCTTAAATTTATAACTCGATATAATTTCCTAACTCCTAGCGAACCCACAGTTTTGGGTAGTTTTGTAGCAAGGATAGTATTCCGAGGTCGAACACAAGGATTAAGGTAAAATCAAACCAAGCAAGTGATCATGGATAGTGCAAATTTAATCTAAGAAAAGAGAAAGAAATAAAGAAATGAAAATCATGATATTTTTGGGTTTGGTTTTGTGGTGATAAAGCAAAGATCACGAATCATTCAAGGTTGTAAATCAAACTAACAACTAAAGCTAGCAACACAAACAAGCAACTCAAACACAAGATATGTGATCAAAGAGAGAAAAGCAGATTCTAGGGGTTAGGACTTCCGGTTATGGCATTGGACTCAAGCTTCTAATCAATCCTTGGATTAGTTATGGTATGTTGGGAAAAGGGTGTTTCTCAAATGGGATCAATCACCGGGTAGGTCTCATGGTCCACTAATCCCGCACCTAAGGTCCTATTACCGGGTAAGTCTCTAGGAGCCTAAGGTTGGGAATTCTACACAAACCGGATTGCTATCTAGGGGTCAAACCTCTCCTTACCGGGTAAGTCTCGGGAAGGAAAGTCCTAAGCAACAATCCTAGCACACTCAGTTCAATAGCGGCTTGTGAGGCTCACTACTACCTAGAGTTCATCATCTTTGGTATCTAAGGTCGGGAATTACCGGGTAAGTCTCTTCCCTCACTTAGCTTGATAGCATTAGATCACCCTAAGCTAAATTATTCTTAACAAACACTAGGATTTCAACAATCTAACATCCTAACATTCAGATACATCAATACAAGCACAACAGAACAAACCACGGGCTGTTCATAGTAACCACGACCGTGGCTTAGGATGAACAAACCGTGGTTTTAGTCGGGGGTTAGGTTTCGAGCAATCAAGTCATCCAAAGGTACATTCAAGTATATTATATCATAGTCCAAGCCATAACCATCATTCCATTACCCTAGAATCACAACTACTTAGCCAATAACATGCATTTTAAGATTCAAGCTCATCATGCAAGCATTCATGGTTTCCAAAGCAAGAAAGTGAAATAAGAGTGAAAAGAAGCAAGTATCTTAGCAGAATATGAGTTTAAAGAAGACTTACAACCCTTCAAAAGTAGCTCCAAAACGTTCCTTACAATGCTTCCAAATACTCTCCACAAAAATCTGTAAAAACCCTTCAAAGTCTAACTCTAGATCTATGTTTGTCATGTTGTTCTTCTCTCCAAAATGAGAGTGATTTTGTTGTTCTTTTCTTTTTTTCCCAACAATGGATGATGAGAGAGTCCCCCCAAAAGCCAGCCTGCAAGCTCAACCAAGTCCACACTCAACCAAGAAAAGCAAAGGTCGGGCAAAGAAATCGTGTGACAAGTGTCGAAGATGTCCAGAAGAAACCACGGGCAAAACCACGGGCGTGGAAATGACCTCTGGGCCGTGGTTTCCATCAAAAAGGTCTCCTTGGATCACCTAGTCACGAATTGGTACAAGGCATGCACCAATAAGGTCTTTTGTGTTCTCCTTTGCTCCTAGAAGCTTGCTTCTTAAAGGGTCCGGGAGTGTGCCATCACGAGGAATGATCCTCGAATGTATCGATTAATTCCTAAAGCTCCCCAAAATACCTACAACACCAACAAAAGCTCGTGTAGACGTCTATTTCGACAATATGGATGAATTAAGCGTAAACGTCACGAACTAATGTCAAACCATGCATGAATAACGGGAAAACTATCTAAATGAATGCCTAAACTAACGTCATAAATTATGTCATGAAAATACCCCATACTTGTCACTTGCTTGTCCCCAAGCAAGGTTCAAACCTAAGCTACAAGATGGCATGAGTTATGAATGCAGAAACACTTGAAATTATTTTTGCAATTGTGCTTCTAGTCATAGATCACCTTCATAGTGATGTTCATGGCAAAGGACGAGGAAATGTGTATCAAGAGAATAAATGCATGGAAAGACAACCACACTTGGCTTGAAATTATATATGCAAAGCAAATCGAGAATGTCTAGATGATCATGAAGATATCAAATCTAAATCACTTAAGTCAAAACACATGTGCATAGAGGTCTTAAGGACTTAGGAAAGAAGAGGCCAAGAAACTTTGTTAAAGCTGGGAATTTTAGGTCATGTGATGCTAATCCGGGAAAGGAACTAACTCTCCAACTTCATTTTTGTTCAACTCCACCATAAGTGTTTATTTTTCTCCATCTTTTTCTTTTCTTTCTTTTCTTTTTCTTCTTTTTTTTCATTTATTTTTGAGACAATGGCATTGGTGTACAAAAGCCGAAACCTTGGTGATTAGTGGACCTCGGAATTTTTCCGAGGTGCCTCACACCGGGAACACATACCAAGGCTCGATAGGACTATCGGTTAATCCGACTTTGGCAAGACACAAACACCCGATTATGTGAATGGTGCCGAGTTACTCGTCATCAAAACCAACGTCCCCAAACCTATATTTTTTTCTATACTTTCACAACACATTCAGCACTTCAATCATAACATTCATACACTTCCTTCAACACCCCAGACTTGCTTTTCACACACTCAACACACTAACATGCTCCTATTCCCGGATGGGTCAAAAGAGGTCAAATTTTTTTTTTTTATCAATTGAGGTGCTTCAAACAACATGATCAAGATGAGTGGAAGAGATAAATGAATGCCTTAATCATTCCTAGATGATGTGTAAGAACTAGCATGCGATTTCGATAATCAATTCTCAATCCAACCTAGACAACAATCTTCATCACAATTCATACATGGAAATCAAGAGAAGTATTCAAGTCCACAATGCATAAATTCATTCAACACACAAAGGCCATGCATAGCCAATTCACAAAACAAACTCATCATAAAGGGCATATCCAAACTAGGAAGAAAAAATTTTATTTTAAATTTTCTGATTTTTTTTTTTTTTGGAATTTTCGAGATGAATATGTACAATGCAAAACATAATGAAACATGTAAAAATAGAATGAAACTATCCTAGATGGAATCATGCAAAGATATTGTGAATACCCCACCCCATACTTAAAACCACATTGTCCCCAATGTGCAAATTAAATAAAGAAGTGAAAGAAAGATGCTCACAATGTAAAAATGGTGTTTTCGGTATTTTGGTTCACTCATGTGGAGTGATGGTGGATGATCATTCAAAGATGGTAGAGAGCTCTTGATGTTCATTATGGCGTCGGGACCTGCTCTAAGCACCGCAAGCCGTCCGAGTCCCACGTCCGCTCCACCCACGTTCGATGCGGGATCATCATCATCATGCCTTGCAAGACTTCTTTGTTACCTTGACTCTAGCACACAAATACAAGACACACAAGCACACCAAAACAAAAACAAAAGCAAAAATCGAAAACGAAAACAAAAAAAAACGAAAAGGGAAAGATATTTATCAATGGGTTGCCTCCCATTAAGCGCTTCTTTAAGGTCATTAGCTTGACCAAATCCGGGAGCGTTCCACTCAAGGTGAAGTGGGGCAATCATATCCACCGGAACTTCCGGGATGTACCTCTTCAACCGGTGCCCATTCACCTAAAAATCTCCACAATGCTCCCCACCTATCTCAACCGCTCCATGGGTGAAAACCTTCCTCACAACATAAGGACCCGTCCATCTTGACTTGAGCTTTCCGGGGAAGAGCCGCAGCCTTGAATTGAAGAGAAGGACTAAGTCACCTTCATTCAATTCCTTTGGGACAAGACGTTTGTCATGCCAACGCTTGGTCTTTTCTTTGTAAATCCAGGCATTTTCATAAGCATCCAACCGGATCTCCTCAAGAGCATTCATGTCTAGCAACCTCTTCTCACCGGCTTTCTTGAGGTTAAAATTCAGCCACCTTATGACCCAATACGCTCTATGCTCCATCTCCACCGGAAGTGGAAAGACTTGCCATAAACTAGCTTGTAGGGAGTGGTGCCAATTGGTGTCTTGAAGGCGGTTCTATATGCCCACAAAGCATCATCAAGCTTCATGGCCCAATCTTTTCTTGTCCTAGAAACCGTCTTCTCAAATATCCCCTTGATCTCCCGGTTGGAGATCTCCACTTGGCCACTAGTTTGGGGATGGGAAGGTGTGGTCACCTTATGAGTCACCCCATACTTAGCCAAAAGTGTCCCAAAGTTCCTATCGGTGAAATGCTTCCCTCCATCACTTATGATTACTCTTGGTGTTCCAAACCTAGGGAAGATGACTCGGTTGAAGAACCGCACCACCACTTTGGCATCATTTGTGGGAGAGGCGATTGCTTCCACCCACCTTGACACATAATCCACCACCAATAGAATGTAGAGGTTGCCACATGAAGAGGGGAATGGCCCCATAAAGTCCACACCCCAAACATCAAAGACTTCAACCTCTTGGATATTGTTCAAGGGCATCTCATTCCTTCTTGAGATGTTTCCCGTCCTTTGGCATGCGTCAAAAGCTACTACAAAATTATGCACATCCTTAAACAATTTAGGCCAATAAAAACCGGATTGCAATACCTTTGCACACGTTTTGTGTGAGCTAGCGTGGCCTCCACATGGCAAGGAGTGGCAATGACGGATCACACTCTCCATCTCATCCTCCGGAATGCACCTCCTAAAGACTCCATCCGGGCCTCTCTTAAACAAGAGAGGCTCACTCCAATAGTAATGCCTCACATCTTTGAAAAACTTTTTCCTTTGGGCATATGTCAAACCGGGTGGCACCTCTTCACACACAAGGTAGTTCACTATATCCGCATACCATGGCTCACTCCCTCTAGACACTTGAAGTAAGCACTCCTCCATCATTTGCAATTGCTCATCCCGGAATAAGTCATCAATCGGGATGTCATCTCTCTCAATCTCCAGTGGTGGTAGCCTACTAAGGTGGTCTGCTATTGAATTTTCGGAACCCTTCTTGTCCCGAATCTCCAAGTCAAATTCTTGGAGGAGAAGGATCCACCGAATTAAGCGAGGCTTGGCATCCTTCTTTGTGAGGAGATAACGGATCGCAGCATGATCCGTGTACACAATAACCTTTACTCCAACAAGATATGACCGGAACTTCTCAAAGGCGTACACTACCGCTAGCAACTCCTTCTCGGTTGTGGCATAGTTGAGTTGGGCATCATCTAGCGTCTTGCTAGCATAGTAGATGGCATGTGTAATCCCATCTTTCTTTTGTCCTAAAACAGCCCCAACCATCACGTCACTCGCATCACACATTATTTTAAACGGTAAGCTCCAATCCGGAGGTTGCATGATAGGGGCGGAGATAAAAGCATCCTTCAACCTACAACATGTATGGGACTAACCCATTTACTATCCGAAATCGGGAAAATGATTCCCGCATCTAGCAATTTTAGGATCTCTTTCTTGACTACCTCTTTCATGATAGGGTTCAATCTTCTTTGAGGTTCAATTGAAGGTTTATGGTTGTCTTCCATCAAGATTTTATGCATGCACAAGGATGGTTCAATGCCAACTAATTCATTAATGGTGTAACCAATAGCTCTCCTATGCAATTTCAATTTATTCAACAGTCTATCAAGCTCATCATCATTCAAAGATGCATTCACAATTACGGGATAAGTAGAATTTGAACCAAGGAAAGCATACTTTAAATGACAAGGAAGAGGTTTGAGATCAAGTTTAGGAGGACCTTTATCGGTTGGATGTGATCCATATAGTGTAGGTTGAGATGATTCCAAAGCCATGGAAGATTCTCCAAGACTCCTTGAAGCTTGATCAACAACTAAGGCACTTTCTGGAGAAACCACGGGCAAAACCACGACCTCTGGCACAACCACGGGCGTGGAATTAGAGAATTGGCACTTCTGGACATTACAGAGAGTTCCATGGGTTAAACCACGGGCGTGGTTCTTGCTCCCTGGCCGTGGTTCCTATAGTGATTCAACACTACTTCGTGCACTTCAAATTCAGCACTTGTCTCCTTTTCTAATGCATCCAAAGCTTGGATTTCTTCATTGCAATCATCCTCAACTCCTTCCTCCATCAAACTCAAGCTAAGAAACCTCTCAAGTGGGTCCTTGATCAAGATCGAGCTCACAACTTCTCTAGACTCCTCTTCCTCAACAATATTGAAGACATCTTCACCAAGGGTTGACCCCTTCATCATTGTGGATAGCTTGAACTTGATATTCTCTTCTCCTATGTTGAAGGAGAGGATCTCATTTTTGCAATCCACTAAGCACCCAAATGTGGCTAAGAATGGCCTCCCTAAGATGATAGGAACCGGGTAGTCCATCGGGATGTCCAAAAGAACAAAGTTGATTGGCACATAGAACTTCCCAAGCTGAACCGGTATGTCCTCTAGGATTCCCATGGGGTGAGTGATGGATTGGTCCGCCATGTAGAGGTTTATCTTGACTGGCTTTTGTTCTCCTAGCCCAACCTTATTGCAAAGTGCAAGCGGGATAATGCTTACACTAGCTCCAAGATCACATAGGGCTTCATATTGCACTTCTTCAACTTCAATTCGCAAACAAAAAGATCTTGGATCTCGTAGCTTAGGAGGCATCTCCTCCTCATAGTTTGAATCAACTCGAAAGATCTCTTTGTCATCCTCACTTCTCCATACTCTTCCAACTTCCTCTTGTTGGAGAGTATCTCCTTCAAAAACTTTCCATAGGCCGGCATACCTAGAATAGCATCCATGAACGGAATGTTAATATGCAATTTAGACATGAGTTCAAGGAATTTACCGAAATGCTTATCCAAGCGAGCTCTTGCTCGTGATTGTGGGAATGGTAGTGGTGGCTTGTATGGAGGTGGTGCCACATATGTTGGCTCATCATCTTTGCTCTTGCCTCCTTCTTCTTGTAATGGTTCTTCTTCCACCACTACTTGCTTCCCCTTGTCATTCTCCCTTGGTGAGGGATCTTTCATGCTCATCCCACTCGTTGTGATAATGGCCAACACTTGGCCTCTTGGATTATCCTTGGTCCTTCCGGGAAGCTTTCCTTGATCTCTTTGTGCTCCACCTGCCTTTTGGAACACTTGTGCTTCAAGCACCTTTTGAGCCTTGGAAATGGATGTCACCGTGCTCTCAAGTCCACTCAACCTTCCAAGCAATTGTTCAAACATCGGTCCTATCCTTTGGAGGTTGAGCAAAACCGGGTGGAGGATCTTGTGAAGCCTTAGGTGGTGGGGTTGCGCTTGTGGAAGCGGGAGGGTTTAAGGCACCATCCGGGTTAGAACCCGGGATGGTTGTGATTAGGCCGGTAATTGTTGTAATGCCGGCTGTTATTGTTGAAGTTCCTAGGGTCTTGGTAGTTGTTGAAATTGTCCCTTCCCATGTAGTTAACATCCTCCTCTTTGGAAGCCAAATTGGCTTGCACTTGCACTTGAGGACTTGCTTGACTCTTCAAGGTTGTGGTACACAACTCCCTCAAGGACTTAAGCTCATTGTTGATTGCATCAAGTTTGTAGTTGCTCATGGTGACTTCACTTACTTCATATGCTCCCGGTTTCCTCTCATCACTCTTCCTATGGGAGTACTTCTCTATCACCAAGGCTTGCTTCTCTACAAAGTCCCAAGCCTCATCCACATTCTTCTCCATGAATGTTCTTCCAGAAAGTGATTCGATCTTGAATTGACTATCCTCATCAAGCCCCTTGAAATAAATCTCCAATAGCTCTATCTTCGGTATCCCATTGTGTGGACAATCTAGGAGGAGGTCCTTGAACATCTCCCAAGATTTGAATAGGCTCTCCTTCTCCTTCATCACAAAGGCGTTGATCTTTCCTCTTAGCTCGGTTGTCTTAGAAGGTGGGAAGAATTTCGTAAGAAATTCGGTTTTCATCTCCTCCTAAGTACCCACACGTCCTAGTGGAATGGATTGGTACCAAGCCAAGGCTTTATCCTTAAGTGAGAAGGAAAAATCCCTAAGCTTGTGGTTGTTGCTCTCCAATCTAGGTGGCCTTAGAGTCTCCATCAAGATCTCATAATTCATCAAGTGTTGATGAGGAGACTCTCCGTCCATCCCTCCAAATTGATTGTGCCGGTTCATTTGTAACACTTGAGGGCGAAGCTCGTAATCATGGGCTCCGGGATCTCCTAAGTTTACACCCGGACGGTGCACTCTTTGGGTTGGATCCATACGTTGCCCAAGTGTTTGTGGCTCCTCAACAATAATCGGCTCAAACCGAACATTGGTTTCCGGATGCGGTGGTGGTGGTGGAGGTTGTTGACGAAGATTAAGCTCCCTTTACACAAGAGCTTGCCTAATCTCTTCAATTTCCAGAGTATTAAACTCAAACCTGCAAGAACATTGGTTTCGTATGTACCTAAGAACACAAACCTGCAAGAACACTTAAGTAGAAAAATTAATAGCAAAATCAAGAACAATCCCCGGCAACGGCGCCAAAAACTTGTTCACCCCTAAACGTGCATGCAAATAAGTTTTAAATTTATAAAATAGAATAAAAGAAAGCGAACCCGCAGTGTACGGATCGGTGTAGATTAGCAAGTATTCCAGAGTATTGAACTCAGGGAATTGGTGAAACAATACCAGTTTCAAGAAATCGAGCAAGTAAAAATGTAGAAGCTTTACAAATATTGGGGAAAACAACAATCCTAAAATCCAGGTATCTAATTGTGGGAATCGATTCAAGATATACTATAGATATAAGGACAGAGTTGAGAATTGCAAAGGTATACTAAGGCAAGGTAATGTACGGCGAAATTCCAAAACCCTATATGTCTAACCAAAAGACTCTCTCTATAAAGGTTGTTGAGGCTGCAGTATAGAAAGGATCTAAAGGTAAGAATTAATCTCAAATACCCATGCTCAAACCCAAGGAATTAAAGATAAACTAAAACGGTTAAGGTAGTGACACTCGAAACTGAAATAGAGGATGTTGAGTATCACTACTACCTAGGAAAGGTAAGCCAAAACTAGGTTAAAGCTAATCTTTAACTTTGGATCAAAGCAAAAGCAAAGTTCGTAAACCAGGGGAAATCACGGCTAGATCTTGAGAATCACGGCCGTGGAAACCAAGAACAACCCGTGATTTAGGGTGTCGACGATGTTTCTCACACTCTCAAGTTCCAATCAATTTACGATCGATCTATCATCTTCTAAGCCACAACTATCAATCATTCACCTTAGAATTGCTAAAGGGTTTTAGCCAATAATAATCATCATCATCAATTCAATAATCAAGTTTAAAGAGAGAATGGATGAAAACCTTAAAAACTCAATTATAATTGACGACTCAATCTCAAATCCAATAACAAGTGTTTGTGTATAATGAATACAAAAAAAGGGAATAGAAATCCTCACAACAATCTAGAAAAACAACGAAGAACGGGATGTCAATCCATCTTCAAGTGAAACCCTAAAATCTTCCAACTCCGCAAATAGAAAAGTGCATCTTTCCCAAATCTTCCTTCAAAATCCCAGCGTCCAAGTCTTCAAGTTGGAGACTTCTGCTCCCTCTAAGTCTTCCCTTTTGGAGATTTTGGCTCCCCTTCAATGTTGAAGGCTCGCGAATATTTGTCGGGATAAAACTAGGGTTTCACGATGAAACCCTAAATATTTGGGCTGAAAAGAAGTCGAGCCCGCTGGTATCAGAAAATACTCTGGGCCGCGTCAGACGGTATCAGAAGATACTTTGGCGCGTCAGACGGTATCAGAAGATACTTTGGCGTGTCACACGGTATCAGAAGATACTTTGGCGCGTCAGACGGTATTAGAAAATACTCTGGCGCGTCCTAGTTCCTTTTATGCTCCTTTTTGTCCCGCTTTAAGGCTTGATCCATAAAATATGCCATTTCGCTCCATAATTCGTCAATTTACCTACAAATGCAATAAAACTCTGTGTAGACCGCAATTCTTGCAAAGGAGGTGAATATAACCATAAATGTCATGAATGTATGTCTATGCATGCAAATGAGAGTGTTTTTGTTGTTCTTTTCTTTTTTTCCCCACAATAGATGATGAGAGAATCCCCAAAAGCCAGCCTGCGGGCTCAACCAAGTCCACACTCAACCAAGAAAAGCAAAGGTCGGGCAAAGAAATCGTGTGACAAGTGTCAAAGATGTCCAGAAGAAACCACAGGCGTGGAAATGGCCTCTGGGCCGTGGTTTCCATCAAAAAGCTCTCCTTGGATCACCTAGTCACGAATTGGTGCAAGGCATGCACCAATAAGGTCTTTTGTGTTCTCCTTTGCTCATACAAGCTTGCTCCTTAAAGGGTCCGGGAGTGTGCCATCACGAGGAATGATCCTCGAATGTATCGATTAAGTCTTAAAGCTCCCCAAAATACCTACAACACCAACAAAAGCTCGTGTAGACATCTATTTCGACAATATGGATGAATTAAGCATAAACGTCACGAACTAATGCCAAACCATGCATGAATAACGGGAAAAACTATTTAAATGAATGCCTAAACTAACGTCATAAATCATGTCATCAGTAGCCAGCATCTTGCTCCTTCGTTCTTTGAAGGCTAGATTTTATGACTTCCTTCAACTCCTTAATCTCATTGTTGAGGGAAAATATTTGAGTTTGTGCAGTTTGAGTTAACTTTGCTCCTGGATCTCTTGAATTCCGATTCCCACCATCAATTTTTCTATGGGAATGCTTCTCAATTACTTGGGTTTGCTTCTCAATGAAGTCCCAAGCGTCATCTTCTCTCATATCCATGAATGTACCACAAGAAAGAGATTGAAGTTTGAATTGTGTCTCCACATCCAATCCCTTGTAGTAGATCTCCAGCAATTCCAACTTTAAAATGTCATAGTGTGGGCATTCCAATAGAAGATCTTGAAACTTTTTCCAAGATTTAAACAAACTTTCGTTAGGTTTCATAGAAAAAGCATTAATCTTACCTCTCAATTCCGCCGTTTTGGATGGCGGAAAGAACTTAGTGAGGAATTCCAAAATCAAGTCCTCCCATGTGTTTAGTTTTACAGCCGGAAGAGCTTGATACCAAGCTAAGGCTTTGTCCTTCAAAGAGAAGAGGAGCGGTCTCAATTTGTAGTTGTTGTTGTTAACCCTTTGAGGTTTCAAAGTTTCCATGAGAATCTCAAAATTTTGCAAGTGTTGATGCGGAGATTCAGCTTCCGTTCCACCAAACTGATTTTGGTGGATCATAGTGATGACTTGTGGACGCATACAAAAGTTATGATCATCTTGCTCTCCAAGATTCACACCTAGAAGGCGTGGTTGCTGAATTGGGTCCATTCGTTGACCAAGGGTTCGTGGTTCAGCCACGACATCAGCAGCTCTCGCCTCTCGAGCACGAGGACGAGGATCAACATAGCCTCGAGGATTTACCGGTGGTATCTCCTCCAAGTCCGGCATGTCATCATCATCGGATAATTCAGCTCTAGATGCTTTAGCCTTCTTCTTCTTAGCGTCATTCCTTTCAAATTTCATGTCTAGAATCATCGCCTTAAGCTCGTCTATCTGAAATTTATTACGCTCTTGTTCTTCCAAACGAGCTTTCTCATTGAATTTGAGTTGAGCTCGACTTTCATCCATCTCCTCTTGGATGTTCCTTTCATTATTTTCAGCCATCTTTTTCCCTCTTATCTTTCTCCTTAAAGTTTTCTCTAATTCGGGATCAAAAGGAGTGAGGTCTTTGGTGGATCTAGATCTTCGCATATACCAAAAAAATCTGCAAAAATCACTCAAGTAGACAAATCAAATCACAAGAGCAAAAGCTCCCAAGCCAGACAACCGAAAACCGAATTTGGTCTAGACCAAATCCCCGGAAACGGCGCCAAAAACTTGTTCACTCAAAAGTGTGTGTGTCAAAGTCTTAAAATTTATATCTAGAACTTATGCAAAAGCAAACCCACAGTGTACGGATCAGCTGTAGTAAGGCAAGAAATTCCAGAGTCGAACTCAGGGATTTGGTGAGAATAAAATTGATTTCAAATTATCTGGCAAAGTGCAAAAGCTTTTGTAATTAATAAGGAGACAAATGATTCCAAGGATTCAAGTATCGGACTGCGGCTTTCGATTCAAGACACTTCTAAAGATCAAAGGATAGAGTTGGCGTTGCCAAGGTTATGTGTTTCGAAAGAAGGTATTGTACGGTGAAGTTCCAAAACCCATATGTCTCACCCAAAGGCTCTCTCTATAAAGGTTGTTGAAGCTGCAATATAGAAAGGATCTAAGGATGAGAATAACACTCAAACTAACCACCCAAACCCAAGGATATGACTCTCGAAGGTAAAGATAGAAAGCACACTCAAACCTTAATAGAGGATGTTGAGTCTCTCTATCACCCGAATCTTGCAAACTTAGGCTACCAAGTGTAGAATCAATGATGAAGTCTATCCTTATACTTGAATAGGGGTTAGAAAGGTTGGACAAGGGTAGGATTTAGGCAAGGTTTAACTTTGATTAAAGGATAAAGCAATTAAAGAACGTCAGAAGGATAAATCGGGTTGTTCTTGATAAAATCGGTCCATTTACTCAAGAACAGGCCGATTTTCCGGTGTCACAAAGTTAAATCTAAACTCTCAGGGTCCAAATGGTTAAACGAGTTCAGTCTATCATCATCTAAGCCTCAATCATTAATTATTCTCCCCAAAATCACAAGGTTTTTAGCTAACCATGTTCATATTCAAATCAAAATCAAGATTGAATGAAGAAAACCAAATAAAACTCGAACTTTGCATAAAAACCAAAGAATCTCCAAATTTGTAATCAAACCTTACAATCTTTCAAAGAATCTTTCAAAGCACTCAACAATGTGTTCACAATTCACAAGAATTTGAAAGAAAACAAAAGATCTCACAAACTTCCTTGAATCTTGACTTCTTGTTTCTTTCCTTCAATCCTCTCTCCAAGAACCTTTAATTCCGCAAAATCCCGTAAATCTTCCGCGCTGCAAACTCCCGATTTTCGTTCCTAGGGTTCCAATGTATACTTTCTCACTAATGGGCTGCTTGACATGAATTATATGCCATTATACGGTTTTTATTGTATTTAATCGCTCGATTAAATACAATAAAAACCGTCCGATTTTTTCACAGGAAAATCGTCCGATTTTCAGTGTAAATGACCCGATTTTTGTCAACAGAATGTGCTCGTCTCTTGACTTGTTTCCTTCCTTCTTTTGTGACCCTTTTACGCACTTTCTTTGCTCTTCATGACTCCTCCAAGGTTCCCTAAGCTTCCTTATTGACCTTAGATACTCTTTGCTCCACTTTTGCTTCCAATTTCATCGGATTTACCTATAATTCAACAAAAATTCGTGTAGACCTCTATTTCCGGAATGTAAATGAAATAAACCTTAAAGGTACACAAATCTCTCTAAATACAAGGGAAATTGAGGTAAAACCTCCACAATATGCATGATTATAATGGCATATAATTCATGTCATCACTACCTCTTCAACACGATCTAGCCACATCTTTGACCTTGTTCACATTGATATTTGGGGCACCTACAAACATCAAACACACAATGGCTATTCCTAATTCTTAACAATACTTGATGATCATTCTTGTTGCACATGGACCTATCTTATGTCTCACAAAAGCAATACTCTCACTGTTTTAAAGTCTTTTCTCACCTTAGTCAAGAACCAATTCCATACCACCAGTAAACACCTACGTTCGGATATGCTCTTGAGTTCTTAAGCAAAGAAGCATTTCTTTTCTATTCTATTGAGGGTATTACCCATTAAACAACTTGTTTCTACACTCCCCAACAAAACGGAGTAGTAGAACGCAAGCATAGACACCTATTAGAGGTGGCTCGTTCTCTTTCTTTCCAATCCAACCTCCCTATCTCCTATTGGGGTGAGTGTATCTTGACATCCACCTATCTCATCAATGAAAGCATGCCCCTATACTTGGCTACAAGACACCTTTGAAATTTATTTCACAAAGAACCAACCTATGAACACCTACGAGTCTTCGGTTGCCTATGTTTTGTACACATGCCTAAACCTCATCGAGTCAAATTCCAAGCAAAGGCTCAACCATGTATATTTCTTGGGTACCCATATAACCAAATAGGATACAAAGTCCTTACCATACACACTAGAAATATCATTATTTCTCATGATGTGATCTTTCATGAAAGATGTCTTCCTTTTCATCATATTTCATATACCTCTCCTTCCACATTTCCTATCACTTCTAATACCTCCATAATCGACTCCATTTTCTTCTTACCCACTTCCACAACACCTTATACCTCTAATGATAGTGACTTTGTATCATTTTCACCTTCATCACCAATCACTTCATCAAATTCTTTACCACCACAAGATATATCATCACCACCTCCTCTAGATATACTACCATCACCTCTAACAATAACACCAACTCCAACATATCTCCTTATCTCCAGCCTCGACGATCAAATCGTCTCACAAATCCACTATCCTATCTTTCTGATTTCATATAAATCTTGCTCCCAATCTCTAGGTATGTCTTCATCTCTCCTTTACCACCTCATCATATTGCTTTTCTCTCTTCCCTAACATCATTTTTTGAACCCACATCCTATACCAAAGCTTCCAAAGATCCAAAATGGATTGAGGCTTTGGATAAGAGGTACCAAGCTTTGAAAAGCATTCACACTTGAGATTTAGTACCATTACACTTCACAAGAAAGCCATTGGTTGTAAGTGGGTATTCAAGGTGAAGTTGAAAGTTGATGGTAGTCTGGAAAGGTACAAATCACGCATAGTTGCTAAGGATTTTAATCAAATAGAGGGAATTGATTACCATGAAACCTTCTCTTATGTTGTCAAGATTGCAACCATAAGAAGTATTATTTCAATAGTTGCATCAAAGTCATGGACTCTCCACCAAATGGACGTCAATAATGCATTTCTTCATGGTAGTTTATTTGAAGATGTCTACATGAAGTTGCCATCAGGTGTTGCCAATTCATTGTCACTTCTTTGTAAGTTAAAGAAATCCCTTTATGACTTGAAGCAAGCATCAAGACAATGGTTCCATCGTCTCACTATTGCCCTTCTTGAGCAAGGTTATCCCCAATCAAAAAATTACTATTCTTTGTTCCTTCAACATAGTGGTCAAGACATCACTATTATTGACATCTATGTTGATGATCTTCTCGTCACAAGATCCAGTGAGACTACCATTGCTTCCCTGAAAGCATTTCTTCACTCAACATTTAGCATCAAAGATCTTAATTGGCATCCTTCATTTCTTCCTTGGGATAGGAGTTGCCCACACTTCTTTTGGCATTGTGCTTGCTCAACGGAAGTTTACTATGGAGATTTGGTCTGAAGCTCAACTATCTTGTGGGAACATTAATTCCACTCATTTGCCCCTTAATCTCAAGCATGCTCCCCACACTGGCACTCCTATACCAAATGCTTCAGTATATCGATTTCCTGTGGGTAAGCTTAATTTTCTTACTCATGCATGACTGAAATATGCTATGATGTCCAATGTCTCAACCAATTCATGCAAGATCCGTATACTTCTCACATGGAAGGTCTTAATCACACGTTGCGTTACATCCAAGGTATGATAGGTCATGGTATACTTCTCAATGGTTGTGATCAACCCACTGTTCTCATTGTCGCTTATACCAATTCAGATTGGGCCTCATGTGCTCACACAAGGCGAAGTGTCAGTGGATATGTGATTCTTCTTGGTGCATCCCCCATCAATTGAAAACCAAAGAAACAAAGTATCGTATCTCGTAGCTCAGCTGAAGTAGAATATCGAGCAATGGCTCAAGTTGATGCTGAGATAACATGTCTGGTTCACCTGTTGCAAGAACTAGTGCTACAACCTCCTCAACCTATATGACTACATTGCGATAACAATGTTGCCATTTGGATAAGCAAAAATCTCGTGTTTCATGAAATGACTAAGAACATTGAGATCGATTGCCATTTTACAAGAGACAAAGTCATGGAAGACCTTCTTCACTTACAACATAGCTCGACTCAAGGCCAATTGGCTGATGTATTTACCAAAACAATTCCTTCTGTACAACAAAACCATCATACTTCCAAACTAGGCATGTATTCACCACCTAGTTTGAAGGTGGTGTTGAGGCTAGTGTAAATACGTAATAGAATATGTTACAAGTGGATTTTACATGTATAAATACAAAGCTAATTAAGGACAAGTCTAATATAACAAAATTTTGTTTTCACTGTTCACGTATTCACTCTCTCTCATATTCTTCTCTCTTCTGAATCTCTCTCTTATTCTTCAAGATCTAACAAATTTGACCAACTGGAATTTTATACATTATCTAAACCACATTTTATGAAAGAACAGAATAATAACCTCACACTCCTACGTACTTCTGACATAGCTTATTTCCCTGCTCAATCAATATATTTTTAATTAGTTAAATTAAAGAGTACAAAATCTTATTTAACGGCTTATATCTCTAAGTTAACGTTTCACAACATTCTCTTATCTTCTTCTATTTCGTCCTTCTCCTCTTCCAAATCTACGTTTCACATCATTTTCTATCGCGGGCTTTCTCCTCTCCATAACTGCTGATGCTTCTCGCCTACCCCGCCGCACGCTTCTCGCCGGATGTATGGTTGTTGCCGCTTGCTTCTCGCGGAGTATCGTCGCCGCCTTTCACTGGTATTGCCTCGCCGTCGCAATTCTGAATAAAACGCTTCTTTCACGGTACAAAGATTGAGTATTACGAAAATTGGATATTACAGAAATGGGTATTAGGGGTTTTCAATTTGGATAATTAAGATTGTGTAATATAATTAAGATTTAAGTATAAATTTTAAAAAATAATGATAATAGTTAGATTAAATTAGTCATGTGTAATATGGGGAGGGAGACTATCAATTAGGGTTCAAAATCCACAAACCATTCATCTAACCATTTTCGGGTTTCGACTGTACTAATAATCGAGAACATAAGTTGGGCCATAGAGGCAATTTAATTTATTCAGTACATACATTACATAATTAAAACATTACATTAACATGAATGCAATGTCTTTTATTGAGATGAGTATTACAGATTAAAGTTCGACGACATGAGATTTGCAAGTTCAACCGACGATTGGGGTCCTAGTAACAACGCCGATTCTATTTACTGAAACGCGGACAAGGTCGCAACGGAGGTCTGCATTGAGGCACGCGGCTAGAATGGTAGAAGGTGGACACAAAACCGCCTTGACGTGCGGATTCTCCTTCTCTATGGTGGCTGCAGCTGTCTTGCCTTTTGTTCCGACCAGCTCCGGCCAACGCTGTTTACCTACGTACGTAGATCATAAAAATCGTAAACACTCAACTTTAGCATGAGTTAATTAACATTATATGTAAGTTTTGGGTAAATACTACGTGTAACATATATATATATACTAAGAATTTTATGTTTATGATATTATGATACGTCATGGTACGTACCTGGGCATTCCAGAGCTGCAATCGGTTGAAGTGCCATGAGAGCAAGGAGGAAAATGCAGCAAATAGCAAACATCTTCTTCTCAAAGAAACACTTCATTTTTTTCTCTAACTCGATGGATCTTTATGTATATCCTTGAATTGTGAGTGAGTTGTACTCGATGATGTTTTTTTTTTTTTTTTGGTAATGA